>WOXC01005860.1:0-302500 GCA_011680675.1 Gymnobelideus leadbeateri | reverse complement strand
TTCTCTCCCTCTCCCTCATTGAGAAGGCAAGCAATTTGATATAGGCTATATATGTACAATTGTATTAAACATATTTCCACATTAGTCATGTTGTGAAAGAAGAATCAGAACAAAAGGGAAAAAATCAAAGGAAAGAAAAAACATAAAAGAGAAAACAGTCTGCTCCAATCTGCATTCAGACTTCATAATTCTTTCTCTGAAGTGGATGGCATTTTCCATCATGAGTTCTTTGCAACTACCTTAGATCATTGTATTGAGAAGAGCTAAGTCTATCAAAGTTGATCATTGCACAATGTTGCTGTTGTGCTCCTGGTTCTGCTCACTTTACTCAGTGTCAGCTCATTTAAATCTTTCCAAGTTTTTCTGAAATCCACCTTCCTTCCTTCCTTCCTTCCTTCCTTCCTTCCTTCCTTCCTTCCTTCCTTCCTTCCTTCCTTCCTTCTTTTTTTGCTTTTTTGGAGGGGAGAAGGCAAGGCTGTTGGGGTTAAGTGACTTACCCAAGATCACACAGCTAGTAAGTGTTCTGAGGTTGGATTTGAACTCAAGTTCTCCTGACTCCAGGGCTGGTGCTCTATTCACAGCACCACCTAGCTGCCCCCCTGCTTATCATTTCTTAAAGCACAATAGTATTCCATCATAATAATATACAACTTGTTCAGTGTATGGGAATGGGAATCTGAAGATCTTCCCTGCCCCTTGGCCCTTTGATAGGCTTAAGTGACTCTGAGAACCTTCCCTGATGTGAAAATATACTCTGCCCCCTAATAGGCTAAATGTGGTCACATGGAGCCTGTGATGGGAGGCTCATTTTTTTCAGGAACGCCCACACCTTATTACTTTGTGAATGGGCAGTGGGTCAAGAGGGCTGTGACATTCTCTGACCCAGGAGAAGGCTATATATATACCCTGATGTGAAGTTTGGCTTTGGGGCTCACTTTGAGAAGAGTTGTATGATTTGACCAGATGAGACTCTGGGCAGCTGTTGAACTCCCCCCCCCCCCCCCAGCTTTAAAAACCCAGATGCTGGTGCTTCTGTCTCTGGCAACTGACTAGGTATGGATGTAATGGTCAAATAGCTGGAAGCCTGTCTGCTGAGCTGTTTCTCTGTCTGTATTTTTTTGTCTGCTTGTAACTTCTGTCTGTACTCTCTGAAGTTCAAGGTGCTGACCTTTTCCCCCTGAACTAGGTAAATGACATATGTTTGATTAAAGCAAGGTTGTTAAGCCATTTTGAGTTGCTTTCCTTTAGAAAAGCAGATCTAAGAACCTGTGCTAGCAGCTGTCCTGGGTATGCTAGGGTGCTTGCTGCTACATTCAGCCATTCCCCAATTGAGGGATTTCCTCTCAATTTCCAGTTCTTTGTCACCACTAAAAGAACTGTTATAAATATTTTTGTACATGTAGTTCCTTTTCCTTTTTTTTTTTTTAATCTCTTTGGGATATAGACCTAGTAGTTGTATTGCTTGGTCAACGAGAATGATTTTATAGCCTTTTGAGTATAGTTATAACCTGCTCTCCAGAATGGTTGAATCCATATATAACTTCACCAATAGTACATTAGTGTGTTAATTTTCCTATATCCCATCCAACATTTGTCATTTTCCTTTTCTGTAATCTTAGCCAATCTGACATGTGTGAAATAGAAGCTCAGTTTTAAAAATTTGCATTTCTCTCATCAATAGCGATTTAGAGCATTTTTTTCATATGGCTATAGATAACTTTGATTACTTTGTTTGAAAACTGCTTGTTCATATCATTTGACAATTTATCAATTGAGAAATGGCTCTTGTTTCTATAAATTTGACTCAGTTTTCTTTATGCTTCAGAAATGAAGTCTTTTATCAGAGAAAATCACTGTAAAATCTATTTTTCACAGTAATGATACCAACTATGTATGTCCTCATTTATCCTATTCTCCTGCTCCTTTTATCCTGTCCATTCTCAAGTGTTTTGCTTCTGACCTTTACCTCCCCCAAACTGCCCTCTCTTCAATCAGGTCCCCCTAACCCCCTTCTCTCATCCCTTTTCCTTGCATCTTTCCTGTAAGGTAAGATAGATTTTTACATCCAAATGAGTATATATATATATATATATATATATATATATATATATATATATATATATATATATATATATATATATATATATATATATATATATATATATATATATTTCCCTGCCAATTCCAATAAGAGTAATGTTCATGAGCTCTCCTTCCTGCTTCCCTCATTTCCTCCACCACTGTAAAATCTCTTGTTTATGTCAGATGATATCCCATTCCACTTTTCCTTTTTGCCTTCTCACAGTGCATTCTTCTTTCTCATCCCTTAATTTTTTTTTTAGATAATCATACCATCACATTCAGCTCACACCTCTGTTTTTTGTCTATGTACTTTTAGGAGTTATAAATATAAAATATAATTTATATTATATAAAATATAATTATAAATAAAAATATAATTTTTCTGTGTAGAAATATAAATAGTTTAACTTTATTGGATCCCTTATAATTTCTCTTTCCTGTTTACCTTTTCATGCTTCTCTTGAGTCTAAAGTCAAGTTTTCTGTTCTTTTCATCAGAAATACTTGAAAGTCCTCTATTTCATTGAATGTCCATATCCCCTCCCCCTCCCCAAAAAGATTATACTCAGTTTTGCTGGGTAGATGATTCTTGGTTGTAATCCTAGCTTTTTTACCCTCTGGAATATCATATCCGAAGCCCTCTGATCCTTTCATGTAGAAGCTGTGTTATCCTGACTGTGTCCCCATGATATTTGAGTATTTTCTCTTTGATCTGTGAGATCTGGAATTTGGCTATAGATATTCCTGGTAGTTTTCATTTTGGTATCTCTTTCAGGAGGTGATCAGTGGATTCTTTCTATTTCTATTTTCCCCTCTCATTCTAGAATATTAGGGCAGTTTTCCTTGATAATTTCTTGAAAGATGACGTCTAGGCTCTTTTTGATCATGCTTTCAGATTTCCAATGAGATATTTCATATTTTCTTCTATTTTTTTCATTATGTGATTTTGTTTGATTGTTTCTGGATGTCTCATAAAGTCATTAGCTTCCACTTGCCCAATTCTAACTTTCAAGAATGTATTTTCTTCAGTGAGCTTTTGTATTTCCTTTTCCATTTGGCCAACTCTACTTTTGAAGGAGTTTTTCTCTTCAGTGAATTTTTGTAACCCTTTTTCCATTTGACCAGTTCTATTTTTTAAGGCATTCTTCTGTTCATTGGATTTTTGTGCCTCTTGTACCAGTTAACCTATTCTGTTTTTTCAGGTGTCATTTTCTTCAGTATTTTTTTTTTGTCCTTTGGATTCTTTTTTCATGGTTTTCTTGCATCAGTCTCATTTCTCTTTTTCCTCTACCTCTTTTACTTGATTTTTAAAATCCTTTTTGAGCTTTTCCATGGCCTGAGACCAATTCATATTTTCCTTTGAGGCTCTGGAGGAATTTTGACTTTCTTGTCTTTTTCTGAGTGTGTGGTTTGATCTTCCTTCATAGTAACTTTCTGTGGTCAGAATTTTTTCCTATTCTTTGCTCATTTTCCAGCCTTTTTTTTTTTTTTAACTTTTAACTCTATGCTAAAGTTTCTGCTTCCCAAGTTGAGTGGGCACTGTCCCAAGCTTCATTTTTGTGTGTGACTGTTTTCAGGGGCAATTCCAGGGATCTGTAAATTTTGGGCTCTTTCAAGGTGGTATAATCTAAGGAAAGGTGTGTTTATTACTCTCCTATACTGTATGCTGGTTTGTAGTGTTTAGTGGTCACATAAACACTCTTTTCAGCCCCAGAACTGTGACCAGGGTCCCTGTTTCCCTACCTTCTCCAGAAGATTGTCTTTACCATTATATCCTCTTTCTTTAATCTTCATTATCTCCCTATGTACTAGTTCCTCCTCTTTTGCCTATAAACGTGTCCTAATTTCCCCCATCCTGAAAAAATAACCCTCACTAGATTCTTTTGTCCCTGCTTCATATCATCCTAATTTTTTCCATCCTTCCTCAGCTAAACTTATTGAAAAAGCCATCTATATGCAGTAGATGTGATACATCCCCTTGCATGTGTCCCTTTTTGTCCCTCTGACTCTACCACAACCCTGGTGCAGGCCCTTATCACCTCATGCCTGGTCTATCGAAATGACCTGCTATGGGTCTCCCTGCTATGAGCCTCTCTAGTCCACTCCCTCCTCAACTATCAAAGTGATTTTCCTAAACCATAGCTCTAATGAGCAGATACTCTACTCAATAAGCTCCTGTGATTCCTGATCACCTCCAGGATTAAATAGAAAATCCTCTGGTTTTCAGGGCCCTTCCCAACCTATGTCCCCCTGCCCTTCCACTCTTCTTATACCTTATGCCCCATATTCCCTCATGCACCCTTTAATTCAGTGATGCTGACTACCTTGTTGTTCCTGGAACAAGATGATCCATCTCCTGAGTCCAGGCATTTTCACTGACTGTCCCTCTGTCTGGAATTCACTCCCTCCCTCCTCCTCTCTGCTTCCTGGCTTCTTTCTAGGACCAGCTAAAATCTGACCTTCTCCAGGAAATCTTTCCCAACCCCTCCCTGCTTTAGTTCAGTGCCTTTTCTGTTGATTACTTCCAATATATCCTGTAAATAGTTTGCTCATCAATAGCTGCTTACATGTTGTCTTCCCTCATTAGACTTTGAGTTCCTGGAGAGCAAGGGACGATCTTTTACCTTTTTTGTATCCTTAGCATTTAGCACAGTGCCTGGTGCATAGTAGGCACTTTAAATGTCTATTTACTTTCTAACAGCCCTAGTAGGTCTTACCAAGCTAGAAAAGCTTTATGTACTGTTCTAAAAACAGACTACATTTCTATGGCAGCCTAGCTAGATTCTGAGATACTTCTAACCAAAAGATTGACTCCTAGGTAATTGCTTTTTCTGTGGGGGTGTAATGCATGAAAACTGTTTACTGTGACATGGAAGTGTTGGGACCCGAATTGGTAGAAGGCACCCCCATATCAGTGAAATCACGACTCTTTGAAAAATGGAGGTATAGGTATTCTTAGTTTCACAGAACAAATAAAGTTTCTTATTCCATTCTAAAGTCTCTAAATGCTCAAACCTTCTGGGAATCCTAGTAGTCAGAATGTTCCCTTTAAGACAAATATTGCAGCAAAGATAATGGGAAAGGCAGAGATATAATAGAAGAAAGAAGTGATGTGGAATGAACAAAAGCCTTTGTTTTGACCAAACTAATATTTGGAACTTGAATAGTACAGGTTATTGACTCCAGTAAGTTGGATTCTTAACAACTGGAATGAATGTGAGAGAAAATTGGAGAGTGGGGAGACAGCTTTAACGGACTGTGCTTTCTCTGATTAAATTTTTTTTTTTTAGGTGGAGGCAACTTTTTGCTGAAAGCCAAAGGAACTCTTTAATCAGAGAAATCACTCCCAGTGTCCCTATGCATGGGTCAGGCTCCCTGCTCCCTGCAGAATAGTCCACTGCCAAGCTTATGAAATGGCTCAGAGCATTTCTCTTGGGAAAGATTCTTCTTTATTTCGGCTTCTGCATTTTCTGTTTCAGTTATTCAGTGAGTGTTTCTTTTAAATTTTTTTTTGTATTTAAAAAAAATAACAGTGTTGGGTAAATGACAGGTTCAGCTTTTGGGGGGCACCTTAAATCACCCCTGTCTTGTATGGGTTTTCATTGCCCTTTTCTGTCCTGATGAAAGGTGAACACTCAGAATTTGCTTAGTCACTACAAACCTCAGGATTTGATGGCTGATGCTTGTGTAGGTCATGGAAAATGTCAGATTTTAGTACTGACACTCGGTGTGAAGGGGAATGCCAGAGATAAAATGGAAACCAAATGAAAAACAGGCACAGAGAACAACTTTTCCTTGTTAATTGTTTCTATGGCACAGAGATTCTCATTTCTCTTCCCTGCTTTCACGTTCCAATTCCTGAATACCTATTTCATCTTGTTTATAGTATCTAATAAAATAGGAAAAATTAAGAAAAAAAGAGGGGGAAGGATATGGTTCAGGAAAGCAATTTATTACCCCCCCCCAAAAGATCAAAGGGTGGAATGAAAAAATACTTTTAAATACAAGGGAGGAAAGCCCACTCTAAAAGAGCATTTGCCTTCTGTGTTGAAATGTCCAATGATCTTCACCTTGACATTGCTAACATCTGATCTCTAAAAGGCAGGGGGAGATTGTTGTCAGGTAAAGAGAGTTTTAACTATTATCAAGTCCTTTTTACCAAAGCTTTGACCTCTGGGTTGTCAGGGAGAAATGTAGCTGTGATTGAATCCTCTCCAGCAAGTAATAGAAATGTACTTGATCAGGGTGGGTATAAAGGTACAATCCAAGTGTTGTTAATTTCAAATCCATTTCTCTGAAGGTGGAGGTAATGAGAAATCCTTCTTTAGTGTTCTGAAGGCTGGCATTGAGCTCCCAAATCCTTACCGGAAAGTAATTAGAGGTATAGATCACATCCTGACTCTATTTTTTTTTTATACTGGTGAGAAGAAATATTGACACATGGGTGAATCCCTGCACACAAATGCAGAATCACCATGATTCATTTGCTGGAGTGACTGAAGAGGTTTAGACAGAATTCATTTTATGTCTCAGTGGGGTATACCTATTAGGAGGGTGAAATAGAGAATCTGTTTGTCCTCATGGTTTTGTGAATATCAGCTCAGAATAAGACTTGGAAAAGATGCACTTTGTGTGTAGGCTGGTTATGATCATAGGATAGTCTAGTTAGCCATTACATAGACTGGCATTTGACCCTCACGACAAACCTAGAAACTAGGTGCTATTATTATTCTCATTTTCCAGGTGGAGGAACTGAGGCTGAGTGAGACCTTACCCAAGGTCTCACAGCTAGTTTCTGAGACAGGTTTCTGAGTAGTTTTCCTGACTCCGAGTATGGCACACTATTCACTGTGCTCCTGGACAATCATCTCAGTTTATCATAAGAGATATTCCTCCTCAGGTAGCACTGGCCAGATGAGATGAACTGGGAGGTTCCTTTATGGCTCTGAATTTCAGTGATTATGTAAATCAAGAGAAATAGGAAATAACTAATCTAGGGTTTAATTGAAATTCTGCTTTCTCAGAAGGTAAGAAGTGGGGTTCCCTTTATTCTCCATTACCCTTTTCTCCCTTTGGGGCAAAATTTTTTTAAAGCCATTTTGGGTGGGTGAAGATGGCCTTCCCAACCTCCTTCAGTCCATTGTCAGAGAATCATAACATTCTCTTCTCTAATGTTTAATCAATCTGAGCTCTTCTGAAAAAGGCACAGACCAGAGCAGAGATGTTGGCTGTGATATTAATTTTTAAAGCTCTGAGAAGATCCCACAAGGGAATGAAGATTTTTTTGACAAACACTTTTGCCACAAAAGAACCACATGCAAACTCCAAACCTTGATGTTTAATTGATTCCCATAAACACGATGATATAATACTCCAATTTGGATTGGGCAATAGAACTTTGGAACTCTGGGAAATCCATGGATCAGACCTTGTTAGATAATAAAGAGATAGACAAATGGATGGATGGATGGATAGATAGATAGATAGATAGATAGATAGATAGATAGATAGAGATAGATGGGTGGACGGGATGGATAGAGTACTTATTAAGTACTTATTATATTCCAGGTACCCCAAGTGCTAGGGATATAAATTAAAGCTTACTAGATAGTGCCTGTCTCAAGGAACTTACTTTCTCATGGGTGAAAATATATAAAGAGAAGCTGCGAAATGGGGGTAGGGGGTAGCGATGCATGCCTAGGAGCATGGCTAGAGATATCAGGTGAGTGCTGAGGGGGCCTGGAATCTAGTGAGATAAGGTCAAAGCTGACCTCTTAGAGTCCAGGGAGGTTCTAGGTGTGTGGTCCAATTTTCTAGTGGGAAGGTGTAGATGTGATGGCCCTAAAGGCTGAGGTTGTTCTCTTGAGTTTATGGATTAAATTCTTCTTGCTTTTTTTCCTTCTCCTCCTCTACTTCCTTCTCATCTTCCTCCTCTGTTTCTGTCTTCTTCTTCTTCTTCTTCTTCTTCTTCTTCTTCTTCTTCTTCTTCTTCTTCTTCTTCTTCTTCTTCTTCTTCTCCTCCTCCTCCTCCTCCTTCTCCTCCTCCTCCTCCTCCTCCTCCTCCTCCTTCTTCTTCTTTACTTTCCACTCTGTACAAAGAGGTGAAAGGGAAAAATCAATACATGATAATTTCAAAATTAGCCAAGAAGAAGATGGGCCTATTCATAGCTCTGGAACTAGAGAAGGGACCTTGAAGGTTAACTAGTCTAAGGCTCTCACTATACAGCTAAGGGAGCTGAGGGATAGAAAGATAAACTATATATGCATAATATATGCTTCATATATCATTTCTATGTATATACACATGTATACACACATGCCTACACCTCATGATCCTCTAATAGAAAAGAAAATGGAACTAATGTCAGGAACTGCAGCAAATTCCATATTTAATTTGAGCACAAAACCTGACAGCTTGGGGGCATATGTTCTGTTGTAACCTTTATTATCTGTCTAAAGTTTCTCTGAGTTTCAACGAGAGCATCCACTTGGGGGAACAAATGTATTCTAAGCAAGTTCTTCTTCCCTCTCAGCTTCATTGCTTATATTTCCTTTCTATGAAGTGAGGAATAAAAATATTTCCCTCAGTTTCAGAAGGAATAAAAATGATTTTTCTTATGTACAGCTAAGAAGCCCCTTATCTACTCCAACAACGCATTAACCTTTTCTAAAGTTTCCAAGGGGACCTCTTTAAGCTGGATATTATTACTGAATGTACAATTCCAAGATGGATGTTAAGCACACAAACATAAGGAAGCTGGAACATCCTACTCTATCCTTCCCCTCCTCATGTTTATTCCTCAGATTTCCCTAGCTTATCTGGTAGACAAGAAGAAAACGAATGCCTTTTTTTTTTTAGGACTTAATATTTATAAGAACATTTTGAGATAAGTGGTCAGGACTTTTATCTTGGACAAGTTCTATTAATGGCTTTTGAACTGGCCCAGAACTGAACAGGAGGAGGTAAGGTTATGTTGCCTTTGGGAAATTGCTCAACAGTTTCAATCACCCCAAGCTCCTCACTGTCATAGATGTCCCCCTTCTTAACAACAGGACTCTCCTGGTGATGCTGTATGACTGAATTCTCAGGTTATAGCTTTCAATGCTGCAACCAACCCCCTTTTCTGGATACTTTCTTTTCCTTTGGCTTTCCTGATCCAGTTCTCCCATGGTTCTCCTCCTTCAGTGTGCTTTGTAGGATAATCATCCTCCCACCTATTAATTGTTGGTGTGTTTCCCATGGCTTGGTCTAGGCTCTCTCTTTCTCTTCCCTGCTCTTTCCTTCCCTCCCTTCTCCTTCCTTCCCCTTCCATCCTAGGTTACATGCAATGTAATTAGGGAGGAAATGCACTAGCAATTGAGGGAATAAGAATGGTTGTTGTTTGTCCTTCGTTCTTGGAAGAGGACCAATGACATCATGAGGGTGATGTCTTGGCTTGTGCATCAGTTAGATTTAAATGAGGCAGAACTTTGCAAAGCCATCAGCCTTACTCTCCCCTCCAGAGTCCAGCAGTAAGACAAAAGTCAAGATGATGGTGATGGCCCAGGGGAATCAGGAAAGACTTCATGGAACGTGGTGCCTGAGCTACATCGCAAAGGAAGGAGAAAGGAGAAAAATGGATGCTCTCATTTAGGAAATGGGTTCTATGAAGCAAAGTTGAGAAGAGAGGCCATTCCAGACATGGGGACACCCAGTGCAAAGTCATGGAGGCAAGAGATGGAGGGCCACATATGAGGAACAGGAAGAAGACCATTGGATCTGGATTGCAGAGTTTGGGAGGAGGAATGAAGATTTGGGCCAAGCTGTTAAAAGGTTTAAAAACTAAACATAGGAGTTTACATTTTATCCTAGAAGCAATAGTGAGCCACTGAGGTTTATTGAGGAGGGGAGTGACTTGAGTAGATCTGAACTTAAGCAAAAGCATTTTGACAACTGTGTAGAGGCTAGACTGGAGTGGGGAGAGACTTGAGACAGGAAGACCAATCAGGAGGCAGTTGCAATTGCAATTTGAGAGACCAGGGAAGCCTGAACTAAGGTGTTGGCTGAGAGAGTGAAGACACTGGAAACAAGAGATATTGTGGGAGTACCCATGTGTCCCCTTGCACAGGTTATCTCCCACACAGGGAGTCCCTCACTTCTACCTCCTAGAATCCCAGTCTTCCTTTAAAGAATGGAGTGGGGGCAGTGAGGTGGCCCAGTGAGTAGAACCCCAGCCCTGGAGTCAGGAGGACCTGAGTTCAAATCCAGCTCAGACACTTGATACCTACTAGCTGTATAACCTTGGGAAAATCACTTAACCCCAATTGCCTTGCCCTCCACCCTAAAAAAAAAAAGAAAGAAAGAAAGAAAGAAAGAAAGAAAGAAAGAAAGAAAGAAAGAAAGAAAGAAATAAAGAAAGAAAAAGAAAAAAAAAGGAAAAAAAAGAATGGAGTGGCTGCCATCTACTCCACCAAACCCTCCTCATCTCTCTGCTTCTGAGCATTCTATATCTCTTTAAATGACTTTATATTATAATATTCCCCTGCCTTCCAGGGTTGTTGTAATTTAACACATCACATTAGAAATGTTGTGTTTGTCAAATCAGATAAGGTAGATGAAGGATTTTGCTACTCTTTAGTGTTATATAAATGTGACGTATTATTAGAGAAAGGAATGAAATAACCATTTATATAATCACCTACTATGTGTCAGGTACTAAAAATATCTCATTCTATTCTCATAATGATCCTTGGAGGTAGTGCTGTTATTATCCCCTTTGACATTTATATTAACAATGCAATATTCACAATGTCTATGGCAATTATAAGTAGGCTTATGTGGTTATTAATCACAAAATATACCAGGCTCTCTATATGGGGGATAAAGCTAGAACATTTATAAAAATACTAAATAACTGAGTCCCAAAACCAGAAAGTCAAAGCCATCAGAGTAGTTATGAAATTGGCACATATAGTTAACATAGTAAACAACCACATTCTCAAGCCTTCAAAACAGAACAGGCTACCTCAGGCAAAGGTCCTCCTCTCCCCACTCACAGCAACTGCTCAGTGTCCAGGAAGCGTGCTCCCCCCCGCAGTTCCGATCCCTGGCAGTCCCCAATAAGAGTCCTTAGCAGAAATTCTGGCTGGCTCAAAAAGGGGTTTGTGCCTCCACCTCTACCTCGGCCCGATACTGCTGCTGCTGCTGCCACTGCCAGTCACACAGGAGCTCTTGCTTTTCTTCCTCTTCCTCTTGCCCCACCCCTTCCTGCTATGTCAGCAAGTCCAATGGGGCATGGAAGATCTTTAAATCCCATAACCCTTACAACATTGTAGTCACAATCATAGGTACAACCCTTAGGCCAATCCCATTCCTTGACATTAAGGAACCTGAGCCAAAAAGAGATTAAATGGCTTGCCCAGGGTCATACAACTAGGAAGTATCTGAGACCAGATTGGAACTCAGGTCTTCCCAATTCCAAACCCAGTCCTCTTTCCACTGTGGTACCAGCTGCCTTTTACACATTAGCATGTAAGCCCTTGAGGTCAGAGGACTGTGCCTGGAACTTAGGCATTTACCAATGTTTATTGAATTGAATGGCTTTTTTTCATGGAGGAACATGATCTCAGAAAAATTACGATTTTGGGTGGCCTAAAGGGAAATGGAAAGGATACAAACAGGTTCCAACACACTCCTAAAGGTATTTCAGAATTTAACAGATGAGTAATAAAAACTCACATTTATATAGCACTTTAAGGTTTCCAAAGAGTTTTTCATGGGTTATTTGATCTTCACAACTACCCTGGGAGGTAGGTACTATTATGACCCCTATTTCACAGATGAGGAAACTGAGGCAGGTGAAATGATTCACTTAGGATCACACAGCTAATAAGAACCTGAGGCTGTATTTGAATTCACATCTCCCCAACTCCAATGCCAACACTCTATTCACTGTACTACTTCTCTCCTCTCCTCTCCTCTCCTCTCCTCTCCTCTCCTTCCTTCCTTCCTTCCTTCCTTCCTTCCTTCCTTCCTTCCTTCCTTCCTTCCTTCCTTCCTTCCTTCCTTCCTTCCTAGAACATGCTCACAAAGAACATACTATGGTTATGAGCTCTGCCCTCAAAAACCAATTCTGGAAATTAGCATGTGCAGTCCCATTCCTTGATGAACTGAAAAGTGCTAAAGATCATACATTTCATGCCTTAGAGAAATGTGAGGCCTAGAGAACAATGTACATCAGAATTTACTCCCCCACTTTCTTAACGTCTGTTTATTGTTTGACACTAGTAATGAAATAGATTTGGAAAAAGATTATATTGCAAAGCATCTACTATAGTTAGAGGCAGCTGGGTGACACAGTGGATAGAATGGGTGGCCAGAAGACTCATCTTCCTGAGTTCAAATCTGGCCTCAGCACTTACTAGCTGTGTGACCCTAGGCAAGTCACTCAACTTTATTTGCCTCAGTTTCCTTATCTGTAAAATGATCTGGAGAAGAAAATGGAAACCCACTCCAGTATCTTTGCCAAGAAAATCCCAAATGGGATCACACAAAGTCAGAACTGAAAATGGCTGAACATGAACAGGTGGTTCAGTGGAGAAGCTTATGATTTGGAATCAGGAAGATCTGAATTCCACTTTGGCCTCAGACATTTCCTATCTGTGTGACCCTGAGTAAGTCACTTTACCTCTCTGTCTGCCTCAGTTTCCTAATAAGCAAAATAGCGATAATAATAGCATTTACCTCTTAGGATCATAATGAGAATCAATGAGATCATGTTTGTAAACCTCTTTGCTGATCTTAAAGCGCCGTGTAAATGCTAGGGGTCATGACCACGATCATCATCATCGTCATTGACATCATTACTCAGCTCATTCATATCTTATCAATCTCTTACCTTGTTAACCTTGATAGTTGGGCCAACCCAGTTCTCAAGTTGCTAGGATATCAGGGTATCGGTAAGATTAATCACCACACTGACCTCTTCGAAAAGTGTATGCTTTGGAAATCTCCCTTGACATCTCATAGCCCTTATTCTTAACCCAGGTGTGACTTTGGGACTTCTCTGACTGACTTCTCCACCATGACTCAGAAAATTCATCATTGGGAAAACTTCATATTCATCAGGCTTTGTATTTCTCTACTTTGTCATTCCCCTTTGCCCCTCTGATTGGGTCAGTCACGGACTGCCTATTTAAGGAGAGAGCTCAGCTCAGATATTGCCTCATTTTTTACCTGGCTGTACCCCTCTGGGACTTCTCTGACATCTCTATGCCTTTGGGGGGACAGGGGACAATTGTATCTTCCCTATCTAATACAACAAACTTTTATTAAGCACCTACTATGTGACAGGCACTGTATAAGCACTGGGGATATAATGAATAAAAAGAAAGTTCTTGCCCTCCAGGAGCTTATAATCTAATTGGGACAGGAAAGCGGGGGAAGAAAGGAGGGGAGACCAGGGAGTACTCCGCATAGGGAATCTTGTTGTGTGGACTTGAAATTAAACAGAGCAGCAGATTAAGAGCTGAATGAGTAAAATTCCAGTTTCTTCCCTTAATAAAGGGAGACACTGGGAAGAATTTGACACTCCACCCTCCAGCCTTCCATCAAGCCCCATTGCCCTGTTCCCTTCTCAGCTTCCCTTCTGGCTGTTGTCTTCTGCTATTAGATTGCTAGCACAGTGCCCAGTACATAGCAGGCACTTAACAAAGGTCTACTGTCTATTTGACTGACAAATGTAGCATCTTTTTGCTTTGCAACTTACTAATGTATTTACCATGCATTGTTCATCCTTCATTTCTCAAAGAGGACCCATGACCCCAGCAAGGTGGTCTTGACTTGTAAGTGAATTGGCTTTAAGTGAGGCAGAGCTGAGCAAAATCCCTAGCCTCACTCTTTCCTTCAGAATCATCACAGTCCAGTGACAAGACATAGGTTGGGGCAACTGGAAATGAATGCAATTACCATGTAATGTTCTGTCTTAGAACTATGGATTGATGTCATTTCCCAGTTAAGCGAACATTAGTACACGTATAATACATACATAAATGGGGTGAATAGGTTGTTCAGGAGGACTAGTACCTCTGGAGTCAGGGCTTGCTGAGTCCTTTTCAGGGCTACACATCTACTTTTGATGCTCACTTGATTCACCCAACTCCAACCTGTGGCTCCAAGGAGCCGTAGCACACACAGTGGTCACACCCTGGTGAACTGTCTCAGTAGACAGGCCAAACTAGGCTAAGGCTAACTGACAGGCCTCCAACCTGTCAGTGAGTTAAAGAGGTATTTACCCCAAGCATGTGAAGACTTCCCCCAGGGGAATGGGCAATCTGTTCCAAAAGACAATGAAGGTGGCTGATGGGTGCTGTGGGATGCTTAGACTTGGTTAGACATGGAAGGTACCAAGGTCATCCACTGCATCCCAGGTCATTGCCAGTTATCTTGACTTTTGTCTTGCCACTGGACTTTGATTATGGAAGACAGACTGAGGCTTTGCACAGCTCTGCCTCACTTAAATCCAGTTCACACATGAGTCAAGGAAATGAAGGATAAACAACAGTAACACACATATAGACATACAGACAGATGTACAGTCAGACAAAAAGTGCACAGCAGTTATTCAGGGGGAGAGACACCAACAAAAGGATGGTTCTTGTGTAGGGGTTGGTACTTAAGGTGCCCCTTGAATGATGCAGGGATTCTGAGGGGTGGAGGTAGGGAGGAGAACAATGCAGGCAAGGGGTAGAGCCGGTAACCTTGGCAACAGGTACCTTGTCTAAGCTTGGTTTTCTCCACCAGTCCTCCTCCCCCCACAAGCACTGTACCCAGTGCTTGGAACACAGTAAGTACTTCATGTTTATCAGTTGATTAGAACTATGAGGGATAACAGCTGGTATTTGTGAAGTACCCTAGTATTTACAAAGTACCTTATAGAAATGTCTAATCTGATGGAAGAACAACAAATGGGTTATCTTCTGAGAAATCATTTTGGAGTTTTCACATTGTGAGTCAAATTGAATTTCCATTGAACCACTCCCTCTCTGTACCCAGGGCAATTTCTCTGAAATGGGTGTGACCATGGTGGACTGATGTCCACCTCTAGGCTACTTTCTAACCTCCCCAGATGCCCCTGTACTTCATTGGCAGCAGTGAAGGCCTTTGGGGACTTTTGGTATGGCCCTGCCTGAGTACTATATTAAAGACAGATGGGGATGTAATCTGGATAACATTGCACATACACCCAAAGGGAATCCTTGGAGGACTTTCTATATTCTAAAAAAATCTTCTCTACCCTGAGATCCTACCAATCACAATGTTAACATAGTTATTGAAATGATTGCTGGAAGGAACCTTAGAGTTTATCTCCTGTATTTTCTCTGACTATTCTCTCTGCCTAGAACACTCTCCTTCCTCTGCTCTGCATAGACCTCCTTGGTTTCCTTTAAGTCCCAACTAAAATCCCTTCTTAATTGGAAGCCTTCTTCAACCCCTCTTAATTCCAGTGCCTTTCTGTATCAACAATGCAGTATTCACAATGCCTATGGAAACTATAAATATGCTGATACGGTTATTAATCACAAAATATATCAGGCTCTTGACATGGGGAACAAAGCTAGAACATTTATTCAAATACTAGAAAACTGAGTCCCCAAACCAGAAAGTCAAAGCCATCAGAGTAGCTATAGAGTTGGCACACGTAGTTAATGCAGTAAACACCCACATTCTCAAACCTTCAAAACAGAAAAGGCTACCTCAGGCAAAGGTCCTCCTCTCCTCATTCACAGCAACTGCTCAGTGTCCATGCAACTTGCTCCCAGCAGCTCTGGCCCCCCACAGTTCCTGTTCCTGGCAGTCCTCAGCAGGAGATCATAGCAGAAATTCTGGCTGGCTCAAAAAAAAAGGAGTTCATTCCACCGCTGCCCTGCCGCTACCATAATGCTCCAAGTCATCACACTCACTCTAGCTTGGCTCCTTCTTCCTCTTGCCTCACCCCTTCCCACTACATCAGCAATTTCAAGGGGCCTGGAAGATCTTCAAATCCCATAATCATTACACTTCCTTCTATTAATGATTTCTTATTTATCCTGTATAAAGCATGCTTTGTGTATATTTGTTTGTATGTTGTCTCTCTGATTTGATTGTAAGCTCCTTGAGGATAAAGGCTGTCTTTTGCCTCTTTTTGTATCCCCAATGTGTACGAGAGTGCTTGGTATATAGTAGGTGTTTTTTTTTTTTAAAGCAATTGGGGTTAAGTAACTTGCTCAAGGTTACACGGCTAGTCATTATTTATTCGTGGGTGCTCATTTTCTGAGGCCAGATCTGATCTCGGGTCATCCCAACTCCGAGGCCGGCGCTCTTACTCACTTCGCCACCTAGCCGCCCCTATAGTAGGTGTTTAATAAATTGATTAATCTGGTCAAATCTACTAAAGAACAGACCCCCAAGAGAAGTGAGACACAGCAAGAAGGAGGGCATGCCAGGAATGTAGACTATTTGAAGACAAGTACTTATTATCCTGGAAAAGCAGACTGGAGTCACACTGTAAGGGCTAGAAATGCCAAACTGGGAAGGAGATAGTTTTTCACAATTGCTTGTGCATTTCCCTTAGCAATGGCTTTTGGTAGCCATTAAAGCTTCTTTAGTAAGAGTGACATAGTTAGATCTGTGTCTGAATCATAATCATTTTGGCTGCTGTGTAGAGGGGAGGGATAGGAGGCAAGGATTGGGAGGCTACTTCAAAAACACTGGTGAAGGATGTGCCTGAAGGAGGGTGGTGGCTGTGTAAGTAGAAGTCAGTCACTTAGTCATTCAACAAACATTTATTAAGTGCCAACTGCTATTAAGTGTCATATTATAAGGACACAATGAATGTGGTAACATTTGTTAAGCAAATTTTTGGAAAAAGATTGTGGAAGGGAGGAAAAATAGCTTGGCAGCATAGTGGGATCAAGTGAAGGTTTTAAAGAATAAAGTAGACTGAGGTATTTGTAGGTAGCAGTAGATAGGGAGAAGCTAAAAATTGGAGCGTGAGAAAGAATGATTGTGGAGGCTGGAGTCAAAGGTACAAGCATGGGGACTGGTGTTGGCAAGGAGAGAGTAACATCTTTATCAGAGACTAGACCAAAAGAGCAAAGAATGAGGATCATGGGAAGAGTGAAGAGGAAGAAAGGCTAGTTGTGGGCGACCTCCATTTTCCTGGTAACATATGGGCTCCTCTAGAGAGGAGGAGGAAACAATGGATGAAGTTGCATGATGGTTGAGGAAGGAAAAGGTTTGTAATTGTGTCTGTAGAGAGCACAACGGTCAGTTTGGGAAATTTAAAAAAATATTGCCTTGCTGCAGTAATGGCCCAGGTGCCATTGATAATGTATTTCCGCAGTTGGATCAGTCAGGAGGGTTGTATAATTTCCTTCAGAACCTGGAAGAAAAGAGGAGGCAGATGGTGGGGGTGAACCACAGAAGGCCACGAATGGTGATAAGGGGACAAGGTATTGGGTCATAGAGGGCGGTATACAATTAAACTGGTTGTAGGGTCAAGATTGGGAAGGAAGGGAAAATCATGTTGGAGGAATGGCAATAGAAGTCTTTAGGGGTACAGTGAACACTGATTTAATTTGTGTATTTCACTTAGAGACATCCAGGGTGTTGCTGTTCAGTCATATCCTATTACTCCATGGATCATGGCACACCAGGCCCTTCTATCTGCCACTATTCTTTGAAGTCTGTCCAAGGTTGTGTTTGTTGTTTCCCTAACACTAACTAACCATCTCATGATCTGAGCCATGCTCAGCTCCAGCTCTTGTCTTAATAGACTGTATAGATAGAATTTCTCTACCTTTGGCTGCAAAGTATATAAAAGATCTGATTTCAATATTGACTACCTGGTGATGTCTGTCTGTAGAGTCACCTTCTGGGCTGTTGAAAAAGACCAGTGAGTTATCTTGACCAAAGTCTACAAGTCTCTGCCTTGCTTCATTTTGTTCTCCAAGGCCAAACTTGTCTGTTATTCCAATTATCTTTTGATTTCTTACTTTAGCATTCCAATCCCCTATGAATTTGACATCATTTGGGGGGTGTTCTTTCTAGAGAATGTAGGTCTTCATAGAACTGATCACTTTTGGTCTCTTCAGCATCAGTGTTTAGAGCATAGACTTGCATTAACTGTGATATTGAACAGTTTGCCTTGCATTTGAACAGATATCATTTGGTCATTTTCTTGGCCTTTTATTGACTATGAGGGTTATTCAATTTCTCTTAAGGGATTCTTGCCCACAGGAGTACATGTAGTGATCATCTGATCAACGAACACTGATTTAATCTGTGCATTTCCCTTAGCAATTTAAAGATATCCATTAAATTGTGATGCAACTATCATTTTGTTTGACTTTTTAAGATATTTGAGCTACTTTTAAAGTTGGTTCACAAATCCCAGGTAGGAATTTCATCTCCTCTTTGTAATGATAATTATTATTACTGCCATCATTATTAAATAATTATCATCATTAATAATTGGTAATTTAATGATGTTTGTGTAATGGTATTAGGAAAATGAAGATCTTTCCTGCCCCTTAGTAGGCCTAAGGGAAGGCTTGGAATGAACTTTGTCCTTCTCGGGACCATCCTAGCTATGCTTGGAGAGATTACCAAGATGGCAACAGATGATGAATTTCTTGGCTCTAGCAATTCTCATAGACTCCACCCTTGACCTCTACCAAGTCATAAGGGGGGTCTGGTCTGTGCCAGTTGAGGAAGCTCTTAAACCAATGAAATCCCAGGTCTCTAAAATAATAAAGTCTATTACTACCTGCTGAGATGGTGCCCATTCTTCGGCAAAATGGAGGCTTCCCTCACAATCATCTGGCCATCTTGTTGAACACTGGGATATCAGAATTCATAGTAATCTAGTTTGCAGGCTATTTCTTTCTTATATTATTATTTATGCATAAACAAAGTTTAACTAATTACATTAATGAATCAATGAGAATGACTAGAGCAAACATGTAATCAATAGGACATATGCTGATTATATTAAAGAATACATAATATAAATTTTTGGTATCACTTCTGCCAGGATTTAAACAGGTGGCTCTATACTCTATTATGTCAGAGTTTTTCCTCAGTTAATGTTCAGCTATCCATTACTTAGAATCAATTAACAAGTATTGTACCTACTGTGTAAGTATCTACTATGTGCCAGGTATTGTATTAGGCACTGGGGACACAAGAACAAAGAATGAAACAATCACTACTCTCAAGAAACAAGCATTCTGGTGGGGTGGGGGGACACAGGCACATAAATAACTATAGCATAAACACAAGGTGAATCAATCCAAATAACAGCCAGAATGTATGTATGGCACTTTAAAGTTTGCAAAATGCTTTTCAAATATGATCTCATTTAAGCTTCACAGCTCTGCAAAGCAGATGCTTTTATTAGCCCCATTTTTCAGACGAGGTTAATTGACTTGCCCAGGGTCACACAGGTAGTGTATGAGTCAGGATTCAGATTCAGGTTTTCTTGACTCTAAGTACAGCTCTTGATCTATTAGTTGCCTTTTTACAAAGGGGTTAAATGCAAGATAGTTTGGGATGGAATGCACTAACAGTTGGCTGGAAGCAGTTAAGGCTTCATTCTTAAAGGAAGCGGAGGGAACTTCGAAATTGTCTAATCTAATTCCCCTACTTTACAGATGAGGAAACTGAGGCCCAGAGAAGTTATCTCTCCAAGGTGACCTAGGCAGTAAGTAGCAGAGGTGAGATGGAAAGCCAGGGTCCTTTGACTCCTCAGATCCAGAAAGCTTTTCACCCCATCTTGACCTTATTTATGTTGGATTCATTGTTGTCACTAACCCCATTATTTATGTGAGTGCTTCAGAGGCCCTCACCAAGGTAGCTACTCTCTCCAACCATGCACACTGCAGCCCATCCACGCTTTCTCATCTTCTGGGATTCTTGCCCATGACCTTCCACAAATTTTTCTTCCAAGATTTACCCAACATGGTGGAAGCCTTACTTTGGGTGTTTAAAATTCCATGGGGACCAATACAAACCTTGGGCTGTTCATTTGTTGTCTCTGCTCCCATTCCATGGCCAGTCCATCTCCTTGTCTGTCTGCTTCTTTGGCTTCTGAAGGGTATTTTTATGCTGTTCTAATATGCAAGCTGACCTACTTATTCACTATAATTAAAAACCTCCTTTATACTAATTAACCAGAAAAATGCCCTCTGCGACTAAAAAATTGCCAAGTAAGGATGTGTTTTCCTTGCCTAATTTTAACTCCAATTATTCTTATATGAGTCCTGCCAAACTTCCTACTATCCAGCACAAAAATAAAATATATCCACAACAATAGGCTATGTTTTCTAACATCAAATTAAATTGTTTTCATTAATATTGGAGCATCCCATTTTACATAATTGCCATGTATCACCTATATCTAATTGGTTACCATCTCAAGGACAGAAGAGGGGAGAGAGGGATAGAATTTGGGACTCAAAACTTGAAATAAAAATACGAAAAAGTTGAAAAAAAATCATAGCACCGTTTTGGGAATGTGATGGAGTGGGGGAACTATTCCTCCCCTCCCCCAACCTCAGAGCTGGCAGACATGTCCTCTATAAGTATATAAGTTCCTATAAGCTATGAGAACTCTTTTTAAAATTGTAAAGAACTAATTTGTTAAAAACAAGTTTTTATTGATGCCATTTGTTACTACATCATCTGAATTTCCTCCTGTATCCTTCCTCTACCTCTTCCCAATGAGATATCTCACATAACAAAGAAATTGTGTGAGGTCACTTAGTTGGTTGCTGAGCCAGAATTCTGTGGTTATGCCAAATGGCCCAGTTTCCACTCTCTCAGGCTGTTCTTCTTACTGGTCTTGAAAGATAAAGTAAGCTCTCTGAGAATTGAGTCCACTCCCCTGGGCCCAATCAGACTGCAAGCCCTGAAAACACAACCTCTTGGACAAGGCTGTATCTGGAGTGGGTTCCCTCCTACTTATGTATCCTTTCCTCAAGGGCCTTATGAGATCTAGGAGGATCTTGTGAGGTCTTGGATACCCCTTCTAGATACCAAAGCAGTGGGAGTATTGACAGTGGTGTACTGTTAATTGTTTAACAACTGGTTCTCTGAAAAAAAATGAACATAGGTCATACTTTTAAACTTAATCTGCATTATTGATGTTTTTTTTCCCCATCACTTTCTTAAAATCTAGATACTCAACAAAAAAGTAATCATCTTAATTTGAAGCTTTTGTCAATTTCTGAGGTACAAATGCTCACACTAAAAGTTTAACAATCAACTCAATGCATTCAAGCTGGCTATAGCACACACCTGGGTACTGGCTACAAGAGCAATGGTGGCAGAAATATCAGAAGTCTAGGATCAAGCCACCCACAATGGTCAGTGGCAGGTTGCTGGAGGTGTTGAGAGTTGGAGCAAAAGAATTTGGGTAATTCTTCAGGATATTCTATGTATCTGACATAATGAGGTTCCAAAACACCCCTAAGAGGAACACATTAACTCAGCTCTCATGATGATCTCTTAGAAGAGTTGACTTTGGAGGTAGGTTCCCATCTAATGCAAATGGATTCCAGTTGCCTCAAAGGAATCTTCTTGGACTTGTTGGCAAATTCTAGGATATGCCTTATTTGTGGCCCCAGAGGCATAGACTACATGAATGCTGATATATATGATGCACATACATATACTTAAAAAAATTTTGAGAACATAACATTGAGGTTGGGTCCAAAGAGAGAGACATTTAGATCAGTGGTCAAGATTTCAAACAAAGAAAAGTTACCAGATCATTCCCCCTATATGCAGAGTAAGGCAACATTTCCCTAGCCTTGCTTCCTTTCCCCTTGGGATAATGATAAAGGTAAATAATGAATGATAAAGAAGAGGTGTAAGGAAGGAATCAGTTTGGATATTTTACAATACATTTATAACTGAAATCTTGATAATATAAACTAATGTAGTTTGTAGAAGAGAAAATTAATAGAATTACGATAGTAAAGTTTAAGACAAGTAAATTACAATCAGTGGAGGAAGGTCTTTTTTATAGCCAACCTTTGGATGTTAATCATATTATTCTGCAATGCCTTTAAGAAATAATTATGTTACTTAAAAAGTTGATGAGCTCTAAGTATGTATACCACCACCCTACCATCACAACCTCCTCTTCCTCCTCCACCTCCACCATCACCATCACTACCACCATAACCATCACCATCACCACCTCCACCACCATCATCACCATAATCATCACCACCATCACCATCACTACCACCATCACTATCTCCACCATCACCATCACCACCATCACCACCTCCACTACCATCACCACCTCCACCACCATCACCATCACCACCACCATCACCATCACCACCATCACTACCTCCACCACCACCATCACCACCTCCACCACCATCACCATCACCACCACCATCACCATCACCACCATCACTACCTCCACCACCACCATCACCACCTCCACCACCATCACCATCACCACCACCATCACCATCACCACCATCACTACCTCCACCACCACCATCACCACCTCCACCACCATCACCATCACCACCACCATCACCATCACCATCACCACCATCACCACCATCACTACCTCCACCACCATCATCACCACCACCACCATCATCACCATCACCACCTCCACCACCATCATCACCACCATCATCACCACCATCACCATCACTACCACCATCATCACCACCACCATCACCACCACCATCACCATCACCACCACCATAACCATCACCATCACCACCATCACCACCTCCACCATCACCACCACCACCATCACCACCACCATAACCATCACCATCACCACCACCACCACCATCACCATCACCACCGCCACCACCACCACCATCACCACCACCATAACCATCACCATCACCACCACCACCACCATCACCATCACCCCACCACCACCACCATCACCACCATCACCACCGCCACCACCATCACCATCACCACCGCCATAACCATCACCATCACCACCACCATAACCATCACCATCACCACCATCACCATCACCACCATCACCTCCACCACCACCATCACCACCACCACCACCACCACCACCACCACCACCACCACCACCACCACCATAACCATCACCACCACCACCACCACCATCACCACCATCACCACCACCATCACCACCACCATCACCACCATCACCATCATCACCACCACCACCACCATCATCACCACCACCATCACCATCACCACCACCACCATCATCACCATCATCACCAACACCATCACCACAACCATCACCACCATCACCATCATCACCACCACCATCACCACCATCACCACCTCCACCACCATCATCACCATCATCATCACCATCACCATCACCACCACCATCACTACCTCCACCACCATCACCACCTCCACCACCATCACCATCACCACCATCACCACCACCAACAATGACATTCATATAGTTCTTCAAATTTTTCCTAGTGCATGGCATGCATTTTTCTCATTTGATCCTCACAAGAACCTTGGGAAAAGCTACTGCAGGTATTATGAGCTCCATTTTACAGATGAGAAAAGTGAGTCTCAGAAAGGCTAGATGATTTTTCTGGTGTCATTTAAACTCAAGTCTTCCTAAATTCAGCTCCAGTAGGCCATCCCCTACACCATGCTGACCTATGCAAAGAATGTGAAGAAAGTCTTTTGGCCCCTGTCCTGGTTGGCTCAAAGTTCTATTAACTTTCTCAATGGCTTCCAGCTAGAAAAGTTGCCTAATAATTTCCTCATTGTCCATTTGGATTTTGAACGAGCTAATGGAGTAATTTATCAGTTAGAGGCTAGAAGCATCCTTATTGGAAAATGTAGCCACTGACCCAGAAGTGTCTTTGCCTTGCTGTTATCATGATTTGTTAATATTTGTATTTGCCATATATTGACAGATTGCACACTTATCATAGCACATCTGAGCCAAAGGGAAAATGGATTTCTTTCTTAACTGGGGATTGGTGGAAATATATCTACACGACATTGCTTGTTATTCTTGCTTATTTATAAAATCTCAGGATGACTAGAAATGTTTATTCTTTGTTTATCCCAAATTCCCACCGCCAGTATCTATTATATAAACATTCCAGAAACAAGTTTTAATTTTGTGGGGTTTTTTTCAACCATGTTAAAACAAAGAAAAGCAAAAAAATGTTTTTAATGACAAAGGTCAGTCCTACTTTTGGACTTTAAGGCCTTCCCTTGTCAATTGAATCAGTCCCTTGTATGTAATGACCTTCCTCTTGGGTCTCATATCATCAGAAGACGTTAAAATCGGAAGAATATATTGGATGGCAGAATAAAGATTGAAAAAGATTTTGTTGCAAAAAGACTTGAAATCAATAGAAAACTGAACATACAAGATCCAAAAGAAATATAAAGTAAACATAAAAACTAATTACAAGTTTCTTAATAAGGACAACCTGTTCACTTTTTTATACAGGGGTGGGGGGCAGGGGGGAATATAAATCATATGTCTCAGATTGTTATTAGTAATTGGATAGTTTGAAAGAAAGACTGGGGTAGTGTTGTGGATAATGTAATACCAAAAAGTAAACTGTCTATGAAAAGGTAAAAAGAGTAATTATCTTATACAAGTAAGACTCAAGAAGAAGGGACTAACACAAGGGAATTAGATGGGGGAGGAGGGCTGGTAGTTCTGGAAGCCTACTCTTTTCAGGAATGCATTAAAGAGGGTACAATACATACATACATTATATATGCGTGTGTATATAAAAATCTTCTAAATTCAGAAAGAAACAAAAGACCAAGGGGATAGGGAGGGGGGAGGATAAGGGAGGGATCTTTGGTGGGGCATAGGTAGTGGTTGGAAGTAAAGTAGAGGAGTCAGGAGGGATAGGAAATAGGAGATACACAAACATAAAATAAAGATTAGGAGTAAAATTTACTAGGGAAAAAACAGGGCTAGTAATCATGATCTCAGACAAAGTTAAAGCTAAAATAAACTTAATCAAAAGAAAAAATGGGGAACTACACTATATGTCAGCCATATTAATCAACATTGTTTTAGACTGTTTCAAATAACCAGACAGTAGAAGGTTTGAATATTACTATGGTGTAGGAAATAATGAGTTGGCAGACTTAGAAAAATATGTAAAGACTCTGACATAAGAAGGAAGATGTCATCTACCCTCAGAGAAATGGAGAGCAAGCAAGTACAGCATGGTCTCACATAGATACGTATGAATGTCTATGTCTATGTATGAGTATGATTATAGAGATCTAAGTCCATGTGTATAAGTGTATGTACATATGTGTATATATGTATGTATGTGGACATGCACATATATACATGCATGCATGCATGCATACATACATACAATACATATCCACACTTAATTGTAGCCTTCTTGAGGGAGGCAGGGAGGAAGGGGGATAAAGAACAAAGTAGAAAGCACACAGCCAATAACAAAAGAAAACTTTCAAGGAAGAAGTAGCTAGGTGGCGCAGTGAATTAAGCACAGGCCCTGGAGTCAGGAAGACCTGAGTTCAAATGTGGCCTCAGACACTTAACACTTCATGTGACCTTGGGCAAGTCACTTCTTCCAAAAAAAAAAAAAAGAAGCAAAAAAGAAAAGAAAAGAAAAGATGGATAGCTCAGAACACAATGTATAGTATTTATTACATAGGCTTTCTGGGAATGGAAATTTATTGCCACATGTTTTAAATCCTCTCTCACGGTCTGCTGTGCACAGGGAAATGCATTCCATGCCCTTTTCTTGTTTTGTATTTATGTTTTAGTATTTATGTGGATAATGTTTCTTTTTCTTTTCTTATTATGTATTTAAGTTTAAAATAAATTAATTTAAAGAAAAATATTTTGACAGACTGGAACACTGGGCTGAATGAATGAGATTAGATCTAATGAGGATAAGTGTCAGGTCACCCTTAGTTTAAAAAAAAGTTGACATAAGGATGATATCATTTAATCAACAAGCATTACTTTATTCAGCACCTTCTGTTATGTGCCAGGCACTGTCCTAGGTGCTGGGCATACAAAGATAAAAACGAAATCTCTGCTCTCAAGGATATGTGGGCATGGGAGAGAAATTGTGTGTATATAAACATATACAAAAGAAAGTGCAGGTAATTTAGTTGGGGAGGGGAAGATACTAGTAGCAGATAGTTTCAGGATAGTTTCCATTTAGAAGGTGGCATTTGTGCTGAGTTTTGAAGGAAATAGGATATTATACGAGGTGGAGGTGAGGTAGGAGCACATTTCAGGTGTGGGGGACAGCCTACAAAGATGTGGGGGACAGCTCAAAGATGGCATTAAGGAGCAGCAGGAATGCCAGGTCGGCTGAAGCCCAGAGTATGTGAGGGGGTAATATTGTACAACCAGCCTCCTGGAAAGAGAGGGTGGCACCAAATAGAGGAGTGTGTGAGCAGTGGACTGACATGTTCAGAGCTGCGCTCTAGGAAGAACCCCTTGGCAGCTGTGTGGAAGATAGATCTGAAAGGGGAGAGACTGGAGGCAGGCAGGGAGTCTGGGAGGCTACGGTTCAGGCATGAGGTGATAAGGGCCTCTACCAGAGGGGTGGTCCATGAGCAGGACAGACAGGAGAGACACAGGGGAAGCAGCAGTTTGTCTGAAGAAGAAATGGATGCTTTAATGAATTCATTTAATGATTTCATTGAAAGCTCAAGTTGAGTCCACAGCATCATATGACAGCCGAAAAAACGAACATGACCTTGGGTTTATGTAAAGAAGGCTAGGAAGAAGGAGGTGATTGTCCTGGTCAGGGCACATCTGCAATATTGTGTTTACTTCTATTTAATGGAGAAAGCAATGCCCCCTGAGGGAGGAATAGGAGGTGGCATGTGTGGGGAAAGTAAAATCATATCATCACCTTGACCACCAAGTCAACAAGCATTTATTAAATGCCTACCATGTTCCAGGCACTGTGCCAAGTGCTAGGGATACAAAGAAACACAGAAAATAATTCCTGCTTTAAAGGAGCTCACAGTATATCACCACCTCCCCTGAGATCCAGATGGAAATATGCCAAGGCTCTGAACTCAAGAATTTTGCCAGTAACAGTGCCCCCATATCACCAGCTCTGCTTCTGGCTTGGCCCTCACAGCCATCATTGAGAGGAACAATCACCATGAAGACGGGGTCTATTTTCCTCATCACTACTGCCCAAAACAGCCAATACACGTTTACCAATGAACAGGTAAGATCAAGAGCCTCTGGAGAGGCAGAATCCCCCATAACATTGGTCCTACTTCTAGCCCAGCCCCCAAAGCCATCATCTGGGAAAGCAACTCCTTTGGAGAGGGGGCTAAATACTTCAACTGCCAACCAACTGCCAAACAAACCAGTCTAGCTGAAGCAGCAAGGCAGCTAAGGGAGAGATAAGAGGCAGAATGTACCAGACAAGTCAAACCATCACCATTATCTCTACCACCACCTTCCTTCAGTTCCCAGCGAAGACAGCCCAGGACCCTGAACCCAAGAGCCTTGGAAATAGCAGTGTGCCCCAGACCACTGGTCCTACTTCCTGGGCTCCACAGATATCAAGGAGGGGAACAACCACTGCTTTCATTGTTACCACAATGCCAACTGCTGATCAACTGTCATTGACTTGCAGGCAATCTTGAGAGCCTGGGTTGGGGGAGAGTTGGCAGCACCCTTTAGATTATTAGTCTTGCTTCCAGCTCAGTCCCCACCGTCATGATCCTGGGAAGCAGTCTTCTTGGAGATGTGATCTGGCAATTCAGGTGGGTGCTGAAGCCACAACTACTAAAAACTCCAAAAATAAATATTTTTTGCCACTGAAGTCAATGGTAACATCACATGGCCTCACATCAGAAAATGATATGATTTTATCATTGGAAATGAGTTTGAAGAAGGAAGAAGCATCACATCTGTTTTACTGCTGCATGTTGAGGACCTTGACATTTGGCTTGCTTCCTATATGTTCTTCCCCACCATTAGAATGTTGAGCTCCTTGGGGCAGCTAGGAAGAGCAGTGAATAGAGCACCAGTCCTGGGGTCAGGAGGACCCAAGTTCAAACCTGGCCTCAGACACTTAACACCTACTAGTCCAGTGACCTTGCACAAGTCACTTAACCCAAATTGCCCTGCCTCCCCCCTCCAAAAAAAAAAAAAAAGAATGTTGAGCTCCTTGAGGATAGGGGCTCTCATGTTTCTATTTATTTCCCCAATGCTTAGTTCAACGAATCATACATAGGAAGTGCTTAATCCATGCTTTTTTTGTTCATTCATTCTGGGCACCACATTTCAAAGACGTTGGTATGCTGGAGAGAATCTAAAAGAGCACAACCAGAATGGCAAAGAAACTTAGATTTGTGTCATTTGAGGGTGGAGGGATTGGGGGATGGTTAGACTGGAGAAGAGAAAATTCAGGGTCACATAATATATTTTTTAATGTTTTTGATGGGTTGCCAAATAGAAGGATTAGACTTGTTTTGCTTGGGCCCAGAGGGCAGTATCATGAGCAATGGGTGGAAGGGAGAAGGGAATGAGCATTTATATGGCACCTACTACGTGCCATACTCTGTGCTAAAGTGCTTTTTACAAATATTTTCTCGTTTTATCCTCACAACAATCCTATGACATAAATGCTATTTTTACCCCCATTTTATAATTGAGGAAACCGAGGCAAGCAGGGTCTTGCCCAGGGACACACAGCTAGTAAGTGTCTGAGGTTAGATTTGAACTCCAGACTTAGTGCTTTATGCACAGTACCACCTAGCTGGAAGTTGCAAAGAGACAATTTTAATCTTCATACCAGGGAAAATTTCCTAAGGACTCAAAGTATCCCTAGGAGGATAAGGCTGCCTGGGGAGAGAGTGGATCCTTCCTCATTGGAGGTACTCAAGCAGAGGCTGGATGGCCAGTTACTGGGCATGTTCTAGTGAGGATTCTGTATCTGGGGTGACTCTGGGCCACAGCCTGCCTCAAATTCACTATCAGGGACCTCTCTCCCCCCAATCAGGCTCATAGGAGCACGGGCCTAGAGCTGGAAGGAATGTCAGGAGCCATAAAGCCCAAGCTTCATTTTAAAGATGAAGAAACTGAGGCCCAGAGAGGTGAAGTGACTTGTCCAAGGTGACATGGGTTTTGGGAAGAAGAGGTAAGACATGCTGAGTGACTTCTCTCCATCTCTGGGCATTGCATCAGATAGAGAGATAGATGGAGAGAATGATGGATAGTATGATAGCAAATATGCCTAGATGGATGGATAAAGAGACACAGAGATACACAGATGGATATATATATATATATATATATATATATATGTAGATGATAAATGATGGAAGGATAGATAGCTGTATAGCTAGCTAGATGGAGGGAATAGATGGATGGATAGGTAGAAAGATAGATAGTTGGATAGCTAGCTAGATGGATAGATGGATGGATGGATGATGGATGGAGAGACAGAAAGATAGCTGAATAGATAGCTGTATATCTAGCTAGATGGATGGATGATGGATGGGTAGATAGAAAGATAGTTGGATAGCTAGCTAGATGGATAGATGGATGGATGATGGATAGACAGATAACTATAGTTAGATGGAGAGATGGATTCTTGGATAGATAAAAAGATAAATAGCTGGATAGATAGAAAGATAGCTAGTTAGATCACTGGTTAGATAGAATGATAGATGGATGGATGAATGGATAGATAGATAGATATATAGATAGATAGATAGATAGATAGATAGATAGATAGATAGATAGATAGACAGACAGCTTATGCTAGCACTTACATAGCACTTTAAGGTTTCAAGTGTTCTTTTAAACACATTATCTAATCTGATTTTCTTCTAATCTGCCCCTTCTCTCACACTGCATACTATAGCTATTTCTATTTTGTAGGTGAAGAAATTGAGGCTTAGAGCTGTGAAGGAATATGGCCAAAGTCCCATGAAGTGTGGGAAGAACTGATGCCAATCTGTCCGGTCCATAATCCCTAATGCACATTGCAGCTCATACATAGAATTGCTATTCTTTGTCTGTTACAGTTGTCTGTTTGTATCTTATCCCTCTGCTAGACTGTAAACACCCTAAAGGCAAGGGAGACTGTTTTATTTATTCTCTCTGTTTCCCTAAACACCTTCCACAGCGGTCTGAGGGTAGCAGGTGCTAAATAGATGTTTGTTGAATGTTGGATGAATAAACAGGGAGGTGGGGCATTTTCCCAGTGCCAATCACTCCAGCTATTGAATAGACAGTGGGTAAATTCTCTGTGAGGCGGAGGTCCAATGGAGACTTCCAGATCTTATGAAGCTTCATGAAATTTGAAGTGTCCACTCCAGTAATGTGAAAAAGAGTGTCAGCCACTCTAATGTGGAGCCAATGCATAATTAAATTTTAAATGCTTTAAAATTGGCCCTGGGGACTAAATGAACTGAAGAAGAGCATTCTAGACCAGACAGTGGCCAGGATTCCCGGACACTTGTGGCCTCCTGCCAAATCTCATCCACTATCCTGCCAGGATGTGAATACAGGAAGTGCAGGACGTGTGTGTGTGTGTGTGTGTGTGTGTGTGTGTTTGTGTGTGTGTGTGTGTGCGCATGTGTGCACATATGCACAGCCCTGTACACATGATTAATCTAGTATTATGTCAATAGATCAGAAAGGCCCAACTAAGACTTTACAAAAATCCCTTCCTTGTCCCCCAACCACAGTCATGCTCCTGCGGAGCTGGAGTAAGGTCTATATGATGAGATGCCCTAGGTTTGAGAAGCTTCCTTCTGGTGTACTCTCTTAAAACAAAACTAAAAACAAAACTTTCATCTGCTCTCTTATGTCTGAAATTCCTTTAACAAGAGCAAAACCTTTCAGACCACAATTAGAGAAGAGTTTTAAAACATTACATTAAAAAACAAAACAACCAACTAAACTCTGAGAGCCAGGCAACTTCAGGGATTCAATATCCCACTAAGGTGTAGCACATGTTCCCAAACTTATTTGGCCTATTGTCCCCTTTTTAAAAAATTACTTAGTGCCCCCTGGATATCTACTTTCTTTAACCCTTAACAGTTTTTTTTTTAAATTTGAGTCATTTCAAAAAGATAGAAAAATTTTTAAAAATGATGCATCTTAAATTTAATAATTTATTAAATTTGTGGGTTTTTTCTTGTATTGAAATTTTGATGACACAATATTGCACCATGTTATCATATTATAAATAAGTTATCACACACACATATTCCTGTGGATGCATGCTGGACTTCCTGACAATGGGCTGCCAACACTTGCTTGTTAAGACCTGTTGGTGGATTTGACCACTGATGGGTTATAACTTGCATTTTGTGTTTATTTGGAAAATAATGTAATCATTACAACTTTAACTCTGTTACACAACAGATGAAACAGGAATAAATGTTTTTTCAAAAATTTTCTTTTTCTTTATACTTCTGTCACCCCCTTATTTTTATTCCACACCCCTCAATTGCACTGGAGGCTAGTATTGCTCCCCCTGGATCATTCCAGTGCCCCTTAGGGGGAAGTATTGCCCACTTTGGGAACCTCTGGAAGACAAGTGACTGATACTAGATCCCTTTGGGGGAACAGATTTTGCTAAGTGGGGCAAGGGGAGTGAGGTGAGAAGTTGCATAGTTTTAATTTTAAAGAAGAGGTAAGTAAGACCCAGAAGGATTCAGTAAGTTCTCCAAGGTTACATAGAGACAGAACCCAGGTCTCCTGATCTGGGGGCTCTTTTTTTTTTAAACTATATTTGGTAATATTTACACCATTTTTTTTTTTAAAGCAATTGGGGTTACGTAACTTGCTCAAGGTTACACGGCTAGTCATTATTTATGCGTGGGTGCTCATTTTCTGAGGCCGGATCTGATCTCGGGTCATCCCAACTCCGAGGCCGATGCTCTTACTCACTGCACCACCTAGCCGCCCCTTTAGGGCAATTGGGGTTAAGTAACTTGCCCAAGGTTACACGGCTAGGTTTTTTGTTTTTTGTGTAGATTAAGTGTCGGAGGCCGGCTCCGAACTCAGATCCTTCTGATTCCAGCGCCGGCGCTCTATTCACTGTGCCACCTAGCCGCCCCTTTACACCATTTTAAAGAGCAGCAATCTTTAGCATTATTAAACTGGCCATAGTGTCACATATGTGCCAGACACATTTAACTGAATTTCTTTTTAAGGGTTCAGTTGATAAAAATGTGGTTTATGTGCACGACTGGATTCATATACTAAATGAAGCAAGGTAGACTTATATTGAACATGGCCTTACTGTGACCAAATTACAAAACTGGTTCACAATTTTTTTTAAAAAAAATTTAAAACAACTTTAACAATGACTAAATAACTCTTTTTTCCCCTTACCCCTTCTGCCAGACCCCCAGTCCCCAATAAAAACTCTCAAAACATATTTAAGCAAAACAAATTCCACCAGCATCCAGGACCAAAAATGTATGCCTCATTTTGCATGCTTAGACCATGCCCTCTCCATCCAGAGGTATTGAATATTCATCTCTAGTCCTCTGGAATCAGGATTGGTCACTGTGTGGATAAGAGTTTTTCAAAATTATTCATTTTGACATCGTTGTTGTCATAATGGAAATTATTTTCCTGGTTTGGCTCATTTCACTTTGCATCACTTGGTACAAAACTTCCCAGGTTTCTCTGGAATTGTCCCTTGCATTTAAAAAAAAAATTGTTGTTCGATCATTTTTCAGTTGTTTTCAACTTTTAGTGACCCCACTTGAGGTTTTCTTGTCAGACATACTGGAGTGGTTTGCCATTTCCTTCTCCAGCTCATCTTACAGAGGAGGAAACTGAGGCAAAGAGGATTAAGTGACTTGTACAGGGTCACAGGGTTGATAGTATTTGAGGCAGGTTTTGATCTCAGGTCTTCCTGACTCCAATATGATTACAATTTAAAGTTTCTCTGGTAGAATAACAGGAAAGATTATTTCTCTGATCTAAATAAGTCAGCAAAATGAGAAACCAAGGTAAGAACAGATCACCTTTTGAAGGAGATATTTGATACTAAGAAAAATGCATACAAATACAGTTTTCTATAGAAAGAAAATTATATCAAGAAATGAAAATAGTGAATTGTAAAGGAATTAAAATATTTCTATGACCTAGCTATGGTACTATTTAAAAGAAAACTAAAATTTCCTTTCTAAGGGACTATGGTATGATATTAACTTACACATATTTGGCTGCTGTGGTTCCTGGTGTTTCAGCACTAAAAATTTGCTTTAAAGTCTTCACATTGATTTAAAAAAAAATGATTGAACAAAGTTCCTAAGACATTTCTGGCTTTTATTCTTGAGCTATTCTAGGCTATTAAGAGAAGGCAACAAACACAGCCCAGAATCTAAAATAAGGTAAGTACTATAGCAAGTTTTTAACTTTCAGCTATTGTCAAGAATAATTTTGCATCGATCTTTGTACAAAACTCTCCTGAAAGCATATATTTTTAGAAATATCCAGATGATAATGGTGAATAGATTTTTTTTTCCTTTTTACCCAGACTTATGATTTGATCTGTGAAGGGAATTCCTTGGTCAGGAAAATCCCTCCACCGATGACCTTTGGCAACTGTTTGTCAACTTATAGCCTTAGAGATTTGCATGGGATATAGAGAGGTTCAGTGATTTGTCCAGGATCACACAGCTGATAGTTGCCAGAGTGGGATCTGAATCCAGGTCAGCATTCTATCTACTGAATGTTTCGTCTGACTCTTCATGACCTTTCCTTGGCAAAGATACTAGAGTGGTTTTCCATTTCTTTCTCCAGATCACTTTACAGATGAGGAAACTAAGGCAAAGAGCATGAAGTGACTTGTCCAGGCTTACACAGCTAGTAAAATCTGAGGCAAAATTTGAACTCGGATCTTTGGTAGGATTTGAATTCAGGTCTTTCTGATTCTAGGCCTGGTATTGTTCCTGCCTCTCCATGATGCTCTTCTTATGATGCTTTAAGGAGAACAGCTTCAGGTATTATTATAAACAGCATAATTCTGCAGCCTTTTACATCTACTCAATTATTTTAAAGAAGGCATAATTAGGTAAATGCCAATCAGCTATTTGTTTTTTGGGTTCTTTGAGATGATTCCATAGGGATGGGGTGATGGTGTATGTATATGGGCAGCAAACAGTTTGCTATGACTTCATAGCTGTTACTGTGTTCTTTTGTTCAACTGTGTATCAGAGGGAAGGCACAAAATGCAGTTTGGTAATGGAGACTCAGGAGAGAGAAAGAGGAGGGGGGGCCAGAGAATTCACAGGAATTCATCTGCTTCCAGTAGGAAAAGCAGACTACTTCAATGTGTGTGTGATCTCATCAAATGGTTACTCCCTGCAACCAAACAGACTGCAAACCCTAAGTCCTTCCCATCCTGAGAGATTTTGATCCACGTTCTCATGGGTAATGGATGGTGTAATCTGATTTAAAGGGTGGGGAGGTTTCATTTAAAAGGTGAAGGACAAAATGTTGGACTAATTGTTCCCTCTCTTCTAAGGGCAACTGCTGTTATTTATAACTTTCAATCCCTTTGTCAGCCCTGGTTTCTAATAATAACAATCTCTTGTTTTGGGGAAGAGGTTTTTAATCTTGAAGAATGACTAATGAATGATGGGACAGCATTTCACAATCAACAAACCTTGTGCCATACCACATAAATAAGGGACTGACATTTTTAACTCTTTACAGTATTATATCAGAAATTACTTATGTGTCAAAATACCTATTATTACCACAAAAATTCTGCATGGAATAGAGTTAATTCTGTCTTTTCATTAGCTCAAAATCATCACAAACTTTATTTTCTTCTTGGTCAGCATTTATAGATTCTGTCCATAAATACATTGATATTTCAAGTGTCCAAGTATTCTATGATCATATCAGTTTGGGAACTGTTGGCTTGGTCAGTATATGTCTGGGCCCATTTGGCTGTGAGCTCCTGGGGGCCAGGGACTGTTTATTGCAGGGGTGGGGAATCTTCAGCCCTGAGGCCACATTTGATTCTCTAGGTCCCCAAGTGCAGCTGCATGTGGCCTCAGGGCTGAAGGTTCCCTACCTCTGGTCTATAACCTTTCTATCCTCAGCTCTTAGCATGGTGTATGCTAGTTGCTTAATAAATGGTTACTGACTGTCTGAAACATGAGAATAAAAAGAAACAAAGTTAAAAATTTGAACCAAGAAATGGGAAAAGGGAGGAAAATGATGAATCTTCTTAGCTGAGGTGCGAAATCAAGATCCTGGGGGTGCTGCTGTTCAGGGAAGCAGAAACATGCATTTATTAGATAATCCGGTCTGGTGGAAAATATGGTGAGATGTAGTGAGGAAAAAATGTATTGCTAACATGATATCATAGAAAGAGCCCAGAAAACACAGCTCCATCACTTAACTAGCTATACCATCCGAAAGGGAACAGTAATGTTCTTCTTAGCTGCCTGAAAGGGCTGCTTTGTCAAATGACAGAATGTATATGAAAGCACTTCGTAATAATAATAATACTAACATTTACGTAGTGCCTACTGTATGCCAGGCACTGTGGTAAGTTAATTAGAAATATCTCATTTGGTCCTCACAACAACCCTGTGAGGCAGGTAATATTATTATCCCCATTTTACAGTTGAGGAAACTGAGGCAAACAGAGGTTAAACAATTTGTCCAAAAATACACAGATATTGTCCGAGGCTAGATCTGAACTTGGATCTTCCAGGCTCAGGAATCTCTCCAATGCATCACTTAACTCACTCATATATAAAGTGCTAAAATAAAAGAAGGTCTCAATACTGCTTTGCTGGGAATATCTGTGTCTTCAAGGCCTTGATAATGTCTTATGTCTGTTCTTATACCAAAAAAGGAGATGGGCAATAAACATATGTTATTAGCCTTTCTGTCTCTCTTTCTCTCCTCTCCCATCCCGCTCTTATCTCTCCCTCTTCCTGTCTCTTCCATCTTTCTCTCCTTTTATCCCTTCTCCCTCACTCTTTTCCTTTTCCCTTTCTTCTCCTCCTTTCTTGTTTTGTACTCTCTCCTATTTGCTTTCTTTGTTCTCTCTCTCTCTCTCTCTCTCTCTCTCTCTCTCTCTCTCTCTCTCTCTCTCTCTCTCTTCCTCTGTTTCCCATCCTCCCTCTCATTTTCTCACCTATCTCTTCTCTCATTTTCTGTCTCTTTCCTTTTCCCCTTTCATGTTCTCATCTTCCATCTCTTCTCTCTCTCTCCTGCCCATTTTTCTCATTCTCTTATTTCCTTATTCTCTTTCCCCTCTTTCTCTCATCCTCTCTTCTCTCTCTCCTCTCTCCTTCTCTCTCTCTCTCCTTCTTTCTGTCTCTCTCTCCTTCTCTCTCTCTGTCTCTATCTCTCTCTCTCCTCTCCCCCTCTGTGTTTTTCATTCCAATGTATTCCTGCCCAGCCAAATCTAGCACTCCCACTTTCCACACCCCTTTCTGCTCACCATCCACGCAAAGCAGTTTCTAGAGCTTGAGCAATAGTCGATAAAACCAGCCAATTGTGATTCTGATAGTGGGGAGGGGCCGAAATTGAGGAGGCACAGAGCAAAGCCAGACCCAGGCTCTTACTGGTCCATAGCGCTTCTTCTATATACAATGCTAAGTCTTGGGACAAAACCTCTAAAATTTGAATCCCAGGTCTTTGTGATTTCCGATCAGCTTGCTCTTCTCTTTAAAATAAGCTAAGCAGTTCAGAGAAAGATAACTGTGTACTAAATATTTGAAGATTCTCTGCAAATAAAAAATTCTCAAGGAATGAATTTGTTTCTTTAAAACACAGATTGGGGTTTTAAATAAAGATTTACATAATAATAGATTTACATAATAAAGATTTACATGCTTGCACTGTACACGTATGGATCTTAATTGGTTAGTGTGTACCTGCAGTTGATGTCAAAGGATTTCTTCATATTTGAATTTAAAAATAAGCCTATTGAACTGTGAAGGTAGGCAAAGAATGAAGAGTTGGATTCTGAAATGACCATCAGGTTTTTTCAGACTGTCATTGAAATTTACCCTTTCCTCCTTTTTTCCTCACTGGAATTACAATTTTACCTTTACTAGGATCAGGAAACTCCAGTGGTAGCAACCAAAGGACACTCCTACTAACAAAACCAAACAATCTTAGATTAATGTCACTGAAACTGGGACAAATCTCAGTGGCTGGACACACCTTCACTTTGCAGCTACCTCACCTGATGTAATCAAACCATGTTCTCTGCCTTTATTTAAAAAAGGGTTGATTCAAATAATAGTGACATGCCCCAATCTATTTAGATTTGTTTGGAGAGCTCTAAACAGTTTCTGTCACCACTCTCCACATCCAAAGTGCTTTCTCTAGGATGAGGGGATAGCTTTCTCAGCCAAAGGGTTTTTTTTTATCCCATGATCTTTAAGATTTTCTAGTTCTGTCGATCAGGCGAGAGTCAAAGGGTCTGTGGCTTCCCACAGCAGCAGGATGGTTCTGGAGTCGAAATCAAGTGGAGCAGCTGATGGCAAATGAAGATAGCTGGAAAAGTCTGGGCTCTTTATAAAGGGAAGCCTTGGGAAGAGTTCACTGTTCTGCCCTCCAGCCTTCCAAATAGACAGGAGAGAAACTGAGGGTACTGAGATGTTATAAAAGCTGAATCACTTTCCAGGACCATGAGATTTCAGGTGATGAGTTTATCCTGCTGGAAGCATGGAGTTTAGCTTATGGTAAATCAGGGGTCACTTGAACTTGATAGCTTCTAGGATCCCTTTCAGAGCTAAGTCTATGCTCTCTCTTTGGGCCTGTAATACCCTTTGTACAAGGAGAATGATGGTGTAGGAGGGCCATGATCTCTTAAGGTTGCTGTTAGAGTCAAGTCCATAATTTCTGGTCTTCTCACTTTATTCAGTTCCTCAAACCCGATCCCCCTAAAGTGTGTAAGCACTCCATCTCCAGATTTAGCACGGGCTGTCCCCTTGCCTGGAATGCTGTCTCTTCTCACTTCTGCCTCAACTTCCCTGACTTCCTTCAAGGCTCGGTCCAAATCTCTCCTGCATGATTTTCCTCTTTCTCCCCCGCAGCTGCCAGAATCTCCTTTCATCAGCTTTGTACCACTCTGGTTCGCATGTATTTCCTTGCTGGTCTTCCCCAGGGGACTGGGACCTCTTTGAGGGCAGGGCCTGTGTTTATCTCGCCTTTCGTTGCATCTTTAGGGCTTTTTGCACAGTGCCTGGCACAAAGTGGGTGATTAATAAATGCTTCTTGATTAGATCTCGCTCGGGTTCATATTTTGCACACTCATTAGCTAGATGACCGTGGGGGGTGAATCATTTAGCCCTTCAGGGCCTCAGTTTACACATCTGCCAACAGAGGGAGGTTGCTTCGGTGCCCTGGGGCCAGGCATTCCCCCCTCCCTCTGCACGCAGCCCCGAAGGCCCCTTCTAGCTCCGGAGCCAGGAGCCCGTGACCTTGGGCCAGTCTTTTCTCCCGGGGTGGGGTGGGGTTCCCAGCCGTCCCTCCGCACGCAGCCCGCGCGGTGTGCAGGGCGCAGAACCCTCCCTGCAGGGCTGGACATTGGTCAGCGCGGCGGCAGCATCAGCACCAGCATCCCCGCAGCATCCGTAGCTGCAGCGCCCGGGGCTCCGGGCGAGCGGGGCGCGCGCCCTGCGACCGTTAGCGGGCGGGGGAGGAAGAGAGGAAGAGAGAGAAGGAGGGGCGCCCCAGGGCGGGCTCGCGGCGCGAGGGCCGAGAGACGGCGGCGGCGGGAGGCACGGGCGCGCGCGGCGCGGTGGGGGGGGAGGGGGGGTGTGTGTCTCTGGGCGCGGGCGCGCGGGCGGGCGGGGGGAGGGGAGCCGTTGGCCTCTGGGCGCGCGCCCCCTCCCCTTCTTCCTTCCCTCCCTCCAGGGCCGCCCGCCGCCGGTGACCGCGGGCCGCGTGCGCCGCCTCCCCCGCCCACCGCCAGCCCTCGCGCCCCAGTTCGACGGCGCCGGGGCTGAGGGCGGAGGGCGGAGGGCCGAGGGCGCGGGCCGGGCCGGGGAGCGCGGGGGGAGGGGCGGGGTGGGGAGCGCGGGAGCGCGCGCGGGGGGAGGGGCGGGAGGGAGGAGCGGGGCGGGCTGCGGAGGGAGGGGGAGGGGCGGGGGAGAGGAGCGGGGCCGGAGCCGGAGCCGCCGCAGCCGCCGCCGGAGCCGCAGCCACAGCCAACATGGCGGACCTGGAGGCCGTGCTGGCCGACGTGAGCTACCTGATGGCCATGGAGAAGAGCAAGGCCACGCCGGCGGCGCGCGCCAGCAAGAAGATTGTGCTGCCCGAGCCCAGGTGAGCGGGCGCGGGCCGGGGGCCGAGCCTGCGGGGGTCTGCGCCCGCTCCGCCCGCGCCCCTGCGGGGTGTCTGGCGGCGGGAGCGCCTGCCCCGGCGGCGCAGCAGCCTCTGAGGCTGCTTGTGAGCCTTCGGGACACTGCCCCTGGGGGTTCATTAGCTTTTGGGGGTGCATCTGCCTCTGCAGCGGCATCTGACCCTTCCTGGGCATCTGCCTGGGGGGGTGCATTTGCCTCTGCGGAAGTATCTAACCCTGCGGGAACATATACCTAGGGGGTGCATTTACTTTGGGGGTGCATCTGCCTCTGCGGCGGTATTTGACCCTTCTGGCGTATCTGCCTCTGCGGAAGTATCTAAGCCTTCGGGAGCATCTGCCTGGGGGGGTGCATTAGTCTTTGGGGGTGTTCTCCTCTGCAGTGGTGTCTGACCCTTCCCGGGCATCTGCCTCTGGGGGTGCATTTGCCGCTATGGGAGCATTTGCCTCTGCTGCGGTATCTGCCGGTGCGGGGGCAGTGGCCTCTGCTGGGGTACCTGACCTGTCTGGGGGGTTGCATTTGCCTTTTAGGGAGCACCTGAGCCTGCAGGGCACGTCCGCCCCTGGGTGGGGTGGATGAGGACGTCGGACCCGGAGGGGGCATCTTCCTCTGGAATCGAGCTCCTGGCTGTGCTGCTCTGCGTACTTCTCGCTCTCTGGTCTCTGCCTCTGGGGGTGCGCATCTCCCTCAGGATGGGTCTCTGCCTCTGGTGGGGGGGCACTTTCGATGTGTGCCTCAGTATCCCTTCTTCTAAGTGTGTTTGCGTGTGTACCTGCACGTGTGTGTCTGCCTTTGTGTCTCTCTGTATGGGTGTCTATGGCCACAGGCCATCTGGGTGTTCGCCGGCTGTCTGTGGCCCTTTATCTGTGTTGTCTCTTCATCTGTTGTTGTGTGTCTTATTCTTAGACCAGCTGGCCTTATGTGTGTCCGGTGACTCGGTGGTGGTGGTGACCCCCCTTCTGTCCCCCAACACAAACTCCTGGAAAAACTAGCTCTGACCAGAACTGGAGCTCTCCCTTGAAAAAGACTTGGTCCCCTTACTCATTTTCCAGGTTTTGTTATCTTTAAGTACAGCTATGGCTGCCAGAGAAGTCGGAAGACTTCTTCTGCGGGTTCTGACACTGACTCCTTTGCTGCTTCCTCTCTTCATGAGTCTCCTCTGTGAAATGAAAAGGGCAGCTAGGAGCCCCTGGGATCCCTGGCATGAATGGGTCTCCTTCCTCACCATTCCCACTTAACCCTCTCCCCCTGACACCAAGCAGGATAATCTCAGCTAAGGGACCGCTGGCTGCCTTCCCACCTCCTTTCCTTGCCTGTGATCACTCACTTCATTCTGGTGGAGGCTGGGGAATTCTCATTTGTCCTTTTTCTTGTCGTTGTCTGCTCTAAGCAGATAGTGATCCAATGGATCCCCAGTAGGTTTTTCCTCTTTCCCTTTTTCTTCCATAAGGAGCACAGTAGGTGGTGGATGAATTGGTGTGTGTGGGGGTGCGGCTTGGAAGGCAAAGTAGTAACATTTTAATTTTATTTAGTGTGGGATCACTAGGAATCTTCTTTCTTTTCTGCAGGTTTGCTGTTCTCATAATTTTTAAGGATAAAGAAATGGGATTTGGGGAGGAATTAGAAGTAAATAGCTGATGTGTTGTTAAAAATGCCCATTGAATAGAAAAGGGATTTTGGAACATTCACTTTGATCTAGTTTAAAAATGTAAACTTAATTTGGGCAGCAGTTGACTGGAGATTTGAACTAAGTGAGAAATCACAATTCAGAGCCTTAGTTGGCTGGTATAAGGTCGATAAGACATCTCTCTTCCTGGAGGTTGGTGATGACGGTTATGGCAGTAAGACAGTGGTGAATGACATTTTCCTTCCCAGCGTTAAGTCAGAACCATCACATGAGCTCCACTTTATAATGCAGATGGTCTCCAAAGTGTAAATAGCTGTTCTGTGAAATGGATGATGAAAATAAATCTCTTTATACTAATCTAAATTTTACAATGTTATTTTAAAATAATTTACATCACAAACAACAAATATTTACATAGTCTCACATTATAGGAAGTTTTCTTTTTACCATAAAATAAAGCTAAATAATTTTGTTTTTATGATGATAAACCATTACCAGATTGTTTTACCAGCCACACAAGAGTACTACAATACAGAAAACAATGATTTTTTTTGGTAACTGTTTATAGAGGATGCTGAAAGACTAGAAAATCGGATTGTATGCATGAAGAAATCCTCCTCACATTTTTGGGGCATGCCTTTCCTTGGTAGTATGTTACTATTGTTATTTTTTTAACATGAGGAGTTTTTGATATGATACCAAGGAATTTAAATTAGAAGCTTGCAAGCACTGAGTACTTTGTGAAATTAACATTCCTTGTCAAGAATTCAACTTATCTTAAAAACCTAATATAGATAATTTCTGAGGAGGAGAAGCTCACACAGTATTTAAATAGGAAACCTGCTCTCAAGTCTGAATTACGATTGCAGCAAATTGTGTTTCTTTTACCCTGGTTTAAAAGACACCCCTCCACCTCACCACCTGCCAACACCTGACCAACAAAAGAAAAATATAATAAGGTTTATACTTATGCTCAGTTGAATAAACATTTATTACAATGTGCTGGGATGCAGAGATGAAAAATAACATGAACTCTACCCACAAGTCAGCATTTTTAGTAGTGTGTGTGTGTGTGTGTGTGTTTTTTAAAGGTCTCATTTCTTAAAATATTTTTCTTGGTGTTTGAAACTCATCATGACTTCTGCTTTTTCCTGTTTGCTTTAAAATATATCCATTACGCTTACTTGGGATGTTAGTGGTTTGCTTTGGGAAGGGGTTTTCTTAAAGAAAATCGTGAAGGCTATGCTTATTTCTAATAGTATTAAAAAAAAAAAACAACAACATAGGTCTATGTCCTATAAACTATTTCCTATAAAACTAGTCCAAACACTTCAAGAAAATATATGCCCACAGATTACATTTTTGATCCTCCTCCTTGGCCAAGCCATTCAGGTTATGCTTTAAAATAGTTCTCTTAGCAATTGATTGTGTTGCTCAAGAAGTATTTCTGCCGCTTGAGCACCTTTATTCTATGCCTCTAGAATTTAGAAGGATAATTAGAGGACTAGTTGTTGGAACTTATTTTTTCTTGGTAGGACCTGCGTAGTTTCTGTTTGGGGATCCCCTCCACAAATGCCATTTCAGCAACATAATTTATAGTCTTAGGAGAGGTAGCTAGGGGGCACCATAGTGCATAGAGTGCCAGGCCTGGAGTCAGGAAGAATCATCTTCCTGAGTTCAGATTTGACCTTTGACTTGTCCTACCTGTGTGATCCTGGGCAAGTCTCTTCACCCTGTTTGCCACAGTTTCCTCATTTGTAAAATGAGCTGGAGAAGGAAATAGCAAACTACTTTGGTCTCTTTGCCAAGAAAACCCCAAATGGGGTCCAGAAGAGTCAGACACAACTGAAAACAAGAACAACAACGTCTTAGAGAGTTGCTTGAGGCACTGAAATAGCCTGCAGGTATCAAAGGCATCTTTTGAACTCGGGTCTAATCTGGGGAGACCTTTTTTTTTTTGTGGTTTGTTTTGTGTTTCCCTTTTTTGTGGGGCTTTTTATAATGCAACGTTTTATAATGTTCTCATTTCATTGTCCAGGGCCAGTCTGTTAACACTGACATTATCAGGTAAAGTTTGCACATTTCTTATTATCTCTGGATGGTCATTTGTGGTCTCCTTGGCTAGTGGGAGTGAAGTTGGGGGTGGGGGTGGGGTTCTCCAACATGAGCTGAGGTAGAGTTATTTTGTAAATATCCTCATCGGTGAAATCCATCTCCTTGAGCTTCATTGTGTTACTGAAGAAGCAGAAAACATTGTTTCCTTCCCTTCCTGGTTCAGCTTCACCACGAAGTGAAGTGAGGTTGCCCCAGAATTGTCAACACCATGGACTTAGAGAAAACATTTTGATTCATATTTTTAGCGTCTGAACAAGAAGGATCATCCTGTTAGTCACTAGTAGAGGCCTCCCTTCCATGACTTTTGCTCATTGTTCCACTAAGTTTTTCAGTGTCGTTAGACTCATGCTTCCTGGGTTCTTACTTTACTGGAAAATAATTAAATTAAGGAAAAAACATAGCAAGTAGTCCAAACAATGCCTTAGCACATGCGTGTTCTCGATCTTGCTTTCTGTCTCTGTCTCTGTCTCTGTCTTTCTCTCTCTCTCTCTCTTTCTCTGGCAGTGAAAGACACTGGAGCCTTTTATACTTACCTTTATACTTACGTATTCTTCCTACAAAAGTAGTAGCCTTCCTGGGAAAGCTTTGTATCTTATAGTTAGGTGAGACCTGGTTCGTGTCCTGCCCCCCACACTTAAGAATTTGGTTATCGCTTAATCTTAATGAGTCTTATGAAAAAATGAAAAAAAAAAAAAAGAAAAATGGGTATAATGCCTGTGGTTGTTATTCAGTCAAGTCTGACTCTTTGTGGTCCCTTTTTTTGGTGGGGTTCTTGGCAAAGATGTTGGAGTGGTTTGCCATCTCCTTCTCCAGTGGATTAAGGCAAACAGAGGTTAAGTGACTTGCCCAAGGTCACAGAGTTAGTAAGTGTCTGAGGCTGTATTTAAACTTAGATCTTGACTCCAATGCCACTTACCTGCCTCTAGTGGCTATTGTATATAACTTAATAGTGATTGTGAGATCACCTGAGATAGATTGTAAAGCACTTTGTCAAGCTTAAAAAGTGCTGCCTAGGTGTTGGCTCTTATCTCCTGGGGTGGGGGTGGGGTTGAGGAGGACCTGGTTGGGAGACTTTTGGTTGTTTGCATTCTCACAGTAGCAGATTCCTCAGCTCAAGTCAGGGTTAGACTTCTTTAGCTTCACTGGTTTATCTTCCTGTCTTGTAGCCAGTGATTGAATGAGACTTGTTGGAAATGGTCAGTGCTTATTCTTGGAATCAGTGATTGGAAGTTAACAGATAGCAGATTTCTATTAGTGCTAGGAAGTACCTTGTGCCTGTCAATCAGGAGTGAATAATGAGTGGTATCCAAAGCTACAGAGACATCAGGAAGGATGGCGATGGAGAAGACGAAGTTGGTTTAGCCATAAAGAGACCATTGGCAGTCTTGGGGAATTTCCGCTAGTCCTTGCCCTTGCCGTATTTCTGGCTCCGTCTCTGTGATGACGGACTTTACACTAGTCCTTTTGTACATTTCTTGGTTGGTAACATGTTGCAGTCATGAGGCTCACCAATGCTTTTCGGCAGTTCAACTTTAATTCTTTGGATACTTTTGTGTTTCTATGACTTGCAGACAGTATGTCTCCAGAAGAATAGTTGGGGTGAAAAGATGGGCATTTGTTTTAGGGACAAACTTGGGGTTATGAAAAGACGTTTTCGTTTTCCTAAAGGCAATTCACTTCATTCTCTTTGTTCAATTATGGGCCCTACTTCTTGGCCATTGGCAGCATCTTTCCAAGATCGGTGTACTGGTGGATGAGCTGTAAGGGTTATTTGCCCAGCTGCATATTATAGCCTAATTGTTTTTTCCTGTGTGACTAGGGTAGGTCAGACCCTTTTGAGTGATTGTGGATTTGCTCTCAGAGACTCAGTCTCCTGGGGTTGGATGCCGCCAGTATGGTGCTGTGTACTGACAGGAACATCTGTAGACGTTCCCTATCTGGGGCTGGGGCTCTTTGTCTGGGGGCCGAATTTGCTTTTTCAATATTTTGATAGCAGTATCAATGTAATTTAGCATCCTTTGTAATCTTAGGTATTTTGTTATACGCACCTCAAATCATTGTTCTGAGAATGGGTCCCTAGGCTTCCCCAGCCTTCCAAAGGGGCCTTTCATGACACACAAAAGGCTCCTAATCTCTAGGGAGTTCCTTTAGGATTGGACTTTTGGTGAGTGGGGTTTCTGGGGTTTGTGCTTCACAGGGTGTTAATAATCAGAGGCTTTTGGACAAGGCTGCTGCTTTTCTCCTTTTTTCAAGGAATCTTGCATGGCTTTGATATGGACATGGGAGAGCTTTTAATGTAGGCTTTTCTGTGTGGCATCTTTTTTGTTTGTTTATAGTCAGCAAACAGTAAACACAGTTAATTTTCTCTTTTCTACACCTGTCAATCACTTGGGGGACTGTATAGATCATCTCTGTCATGGAAGGTCATTTTCCAAGTCTCACCCTTGTCTGTAGATTCTCCTCATAAAAATATTGTAGGTTTGGTTTAGTGGTAACTAGTAGTAATATTCTTTTGGTCCCTTCTCAGTGGTCACCAGAAAGTCCCAAGTTTTGTGGTGCTGGTGCCCAAATTTGATGTCTGTATGAAGTCAAGCTGATAAAAATGAGCCCAGAGGTGGCAGAGTCAGTCTCTAGGCCCCTGTACTCCTGCCTTCAGTGACTCCTCCTCTGAGCTGGTTCAGTCCACAGTGATCACTCACAGGATCCAGGTGCAAGTAGCTGCTGTCTGCTGACATCTAGGGCACTCTCCTTCCTTCTTCCATTAACCAGTGCCTGGTTCACAGTCTTTCCTCCCCAGATCTTGACATCATCCATACCAAGATACATATGTATTGATACTCTCTTAAGTACCAGAACTTGTTGAGTGATCAACAGCTGATCACTGGCAAACTGAATCTAGAACCCAGGGCCCTTGAGTCCATGCGTTTTCCACTACTCTACCAACTTCGTTTTTAGTCCAATGAAATGAGTTTGTAAGCATGCTCATCCTCATTTTGCAATAACAATAATAATTTTGTACATCATCCATCTCTAGCTTAGAACAATTAGGACCTGAGAAATAGAAAAGAAAGCATGCCTACACTGGTATAGAGGAGAAGTGGTCGAGGAAACTCCCTCCCCTAGTACAGTCCTTCACCACTGGTGCCAGCTTTAGTTGTCTAGGGCATCAAGAGAGTCTGAGATTGTCAGGGGTCCCACAGCCTCAGTGTCAGAGGGGGCATGGACTCAAGTCTTCCTGGAGTGGAGGCTGGTTCTTAAGCCAGGTCACTTCTTCCATAAACTGCTAGTGTAACTTGGCCTTTTTTGGGGGGGTCTTTTGCAAGCAAATGGGGACCAAACCTTTCTGTGACCTGGGGGCTCCATCTTTGAGAGTTGTGGCATTGTGAAAAATTTGTCAGCTGGTGACATGTCTCAGAACTAGTTATATGATAGAAATATAATTAGGCCGATCCTCTAAATTCTGAGACCTAGAAAAAGATAAGGTTGAGCATTCCAGAAGCAGGTACTGCCCTCAGTGACTGCAGGAACCTGTCTTCTGGGAACTGCCATAACCTAATTACAGCAGAGAGAAGAAGTCAGATGTTCTTGGCCTTGAGGCTTAAGTGACTGGTTGGCCTGGCATTTAAGGTTTCTTCTACTGCTCTCGGGCCAGGTAGTTCTGGAATGGCCTGTCTGCCTTGGCATTCCCCTCTGGGCCCCTATAGGACTTTCTCTGAAGGCTTACTTAGGAAAGCAGTGCTAAGGAAGGCTGTCTCTGAAGTTTCATTTCCAATCAAAGGGCAGAACAGGGCATAAACTCCCTTTGCAGTAAAGTCATTTGCTCATTAAAGAGGGGGAAAAATAAAATATGCTGTATGTACATTATTATTATCTTTGCTTCTCTGTGTTTCTTTCTAGATACTGGCAGCCAGGGGGATAGACATTATTAACTTGGCAACTCTTACTGTGTCTGTTAACTCCTTTGTGTATTAAATCCTTTGCACACCAGTACAGCTGGGAGTCCCAGAGGTGAATTCTCCTATGCATGCCTTACATCTGCCTTTTCTATTTTTAATACTGATTAGAAGCTAGAAGCCCTCTGGGGCCTCTTATTGATTGATCTACCCATCTATAATGAGGGAAGCAGGGAAAATTGCTAAGTTTTTTTCATTCACATTCTGTAAATGTTCCTTTAGTCATTGCTGGTCTCTTCACAGACCTGTATTATTTCAGTGACGTATATGAACATTTTCTTCTCTGACACATTGAACCCTAATTAGAAAATGCTAATGGGAAGTTGCTTCTGAAACTGTTGACATTAGTTTGTTTTCTGGTCGATGGAGGCTTGGGGGGGATCAGCCAAGCACCTTGTCACCAGAAGTGCTAGGGACCCATTTCTGGCTTTCTACCTCTCTCTGCTACTACCACCGTCTTCACAGGAAAAGGGCTAATGGGTCCACAGCTAACCTAGACTCATATTCGTTCCTGCCCTGGAATCTGACATGGCATAAGGGTGTCTCTAGGGTATTAGAGGTCATAGGACTCATGAAAACAGTGTAGACTTGAGAATCAGGATCCCTGATGCTAGGCCTGGCTCACTGATGATTTACTCTGGGCCTTTGTGTCCCAATTTATCCATCTGTAACATGAGAATATTACTGTCTTTTTTGTACTCTCCAAAGGGATATTGTGAGCCTCAGATGAGATAATGGGTGTGAGAAGTGGTGGACAGATGTGAGACATTCTTGTCTAAAGCTGTAAGCCACCTAATTTGTTGTTCAGTCATTCAGTCGTGTCCAACGCTTAGTGCCCCCGTTTGGGGTTTTCTTGGTAGAGATACTGTAGTATTTAATCATTTCCTTCTGTACATCATTTTCCATATGAGGAAACTGAGGCAAACAGGATTCAGTGACTTGCCCAGGGTCACACAGCTAGTAAGTGCCTGAGGCAAGCCATGTACTCACGTTTTCCTGACTCCAGGCCCCATGCTCTATAGCTGCTTATTTCTTGTCTCCCTTCTGTTTTCCTTTTCAAGGAGCCTGACAGGTGTAATGGGACTTGGTCTGGAAGAATGGTTGTGGGGTTGGCAGGGGAAGGTCTGGAGAGTGGCGTCCTGAGGGCATTGAGGTACAGGGCACAGTTAGGTGATACTTTACCTGGGACTCGAAGGAGGGTGTGTGCTGCGGAGGAGAGTGAGATAAGGTTGGATGGAGCTGGACGAAGGTGTCCGGGGCATTTGCCACCAGTTCATTCACACATCCTGGGGGTCCACACTGGCCATTGGTGACACGGGCTTAGTACTCTGTAAAACTGCCTTGTTGAAAAGTGGCCTACTTGAGCATTTCTGGCTTCAAAGGATATTTTGTGTTAGAGTGTTAGAAGGGCCTTAGAGGCCATCTATTCCCATCCATATCTTTTGTTTGTTTGTTTGTTTTGTTTTTTGCTTTTTTTTTTTTGGAGGGCAATTGGGGTTAAGTAACTTGCCCAAAGTCACACGGCTAGGTTTTTGTTTGTGTGTGTTAAGTGTCTGAGGCCGGATCCGAACTCAGGTCCTTCTGACTCCAGGGCCAGTGCTCTACTCACTGTGCCACCTAGCCACCCATTCCCACCCATATCTAAGGATCCCTTCTTCAGGAAGTAGCAGTAGAGCCTATGCTTGCTTCCTCCCAGTGATGGGGAGCTCCCTATCTCTGGACACTGTGCATTATTCTTGGGCATTGTTCTAGTTGGTGGGAAGTTTTTCCTGTTATCGAGCCTAAATTCAGTTCTTTGCAGCTTTCATGCATTACTGCTAGTGTCACATTGATTCCTCTTCTTCTGTCCCCTGGAGCCACACAAAAGAAATCTTAGTTCTTCAGGTACTTGGGGCCAGTCGTACAAACAGTTAGGCCGCTCTTATTAATACTCACTCTGTGCCAGGCTCTGGAGATACAAGAGAAAAGAGAGGAGAGCTGCTGCCGTCAGTGAGCTTATGTTCTCTGGGGGACAAGAGATGTCCAGGTGTAGGTACTCAATGAAACATGCAGTGATCTGGGAGGGGACTGACAAAAGAGGGGTCAGAGGGAGTCCTGAAGGGCCACATGGGTTGCTTTGATAGGAATGGCACACAGTATGGTTTGACTAGGCTGCTGAGTATAGAGTGCTATGCTGTGGAGGAAACCTGGGGAAGACAGGAAGGGGCTACATTGGGAAGAGCTTTTAGTCACCCCAAGGTACCTCCACATCCTCTCCCCTCACCCTTTTCTAACCTTTTTGCAGTCTGGCTTCCACCTCATCATTCACCTGAAACTCCTTTCTCCAAAGTTAGGAGTGATTTCCTAGATGCCTGATCTAGTGGCCTTTTCTCAATGTGAAGGTAGATGGGACAAGATTAGCCAAATGGCCTGAATGGGTAGGCAGAGTGAGTGAGGAGTTGAGGAGGACACTGAGGAATTGGGAGAGACAGATTGATAAAATAGTGTTAGATAACGGAGTTTTGGAGTTCATAAACATAGAAGTGGAATGCTTGTGGGTAATGGTCAGATTGAAGGGTTGACCATCTCTGTGTAGCTGAGGTGGAATAAAAGACTAGGTCATGAGAGTTGAGGAAATTGAGGAAGTATTGATATTTATATTGAATTCCCCTAGTGCTGACAGCTAGGTGGTACAGTGGATAAAGTGCTTGGCCTGGAGTCAGGAAGACTTGAATTCAGATCCAGCCTTAGACACCTACCAGTTGTGTGATCCTGTTTGCCTCAGTTTCCTGGTCTGCAAAGTGAACTGGAGGAGGAAATGGCAAACCATCCCGGTATCTTTGCCAAGAAAACTTCAGTTATCGTCAAGAAGAGTTAGGTGTGACTGAACTGATTGAATAACAACAAAATCTGGAGGTTTAGAATCACCGAGATGGGAAATATAGGGGTGGGGATATGCCAGCCTATTGAAGAACAAGACAGTGTAAGTGATTAGAGGAATGGCTTTTGTTGGGAGGCTCAGATGAATGACTGTTCTGGAACCACAGAGAGAAATGGAAAATTAAGTTATGGTCAGATAGAGGAATGGCAGTTTTTGATCAAGGAAGTAGAACGCTTATGGTAGTGGCAAGATCCAGGATATAACCATCCCTTTGCATGGCTGAAGTGAACTAGGAGAACTAGGGCATGGAAGGTATGCAGGTTGGGAGACTAGGAAGCCAGGGTGTTTGGGAGAACATTAACTGAGCATCAGTGTTCATATTCTGTCATCTAATGGCAAGAGTGAGGCAAAGACAGCAAGCCATATTCTGGACTTTTTGAAACAGGAGTTGTGAATGACTAGTAGCCCACAGTCTTTATGATCTAGATGGGGGAAAAATTTTAATAGAGGAAACTTTGACAGAAGACATGGTGCTGTGTGATGGTAGCAAAGAGAAGGTCTGGAAATGTTAATGTAAGGAGTATCCTGATACTACATCTAGTGTCGTTGTGTGTATATGTGTGCTTTATCTTTTTTTTTTTTTGGAGAGAGGAAGGCAGGGCAATGGAGGTTAAGTGACTTGCCCAAGGTCACATGACTAGTAAGTGTTAAGTGTCTGAGGCTGGATTTGAACTCAGGTCCTCCTGAATCTAGGGCTGGTGCTCTATTCACTGAGCCACCTAGCTCTTCAAGTGTGTATATGTGTGTATGAAATGTGTGAAGAATGTGTACAGTTAGAGGTAGAGAGGAGGGCCAGGGATGCATCATCGTCTGTAGGGAAACCTGGCCTCTTTGAGTATAAATGACTTGAAGGTGTATGAGAAGAAGAGGAAGAGTGATAGGAAGTGTTTTCCATTACAGAATGTGAATTCTGGAGGGCACACTGGAGATGATGGGCTGAGATGGAGTTAGAAATGGGTGGAATTCATCTGGAAGAGCAAAAGGTCAAGAATATCAAGGGAGTTAATGAAAAATGATGTGGAGAAAGGTGGCCTAGCTGTGCCTGATGTCAGTGCAGTAATCATCAAAGCAATCTGGTACTGCCGAAGAAAGAGAATGATGATGGATCATTGGAATAGACTGGGTACACAATACACAGTAGTACATGATGATAGTAATTTAGTGTTTGATAAACCCAAAGATACAAACTTGGGACAAGAGCTCACTATTTGACAAAAATTGCCATGGGAAAACTGGAAAACAGTTTGGCGGAAATCAGGTATAGACCAACATCTCACACTTTATTCCAAAATAAGGTTCAAGTAGATAAATGATTGAGATATAAAGGGTGATACCATAAGCAAATTAGGAGAATGTGGAAGAATTTACCTGTCAGATCTAAGGCTAAGGGAAGAATTTACTACTAAACAAGAAATGGAGAGCAGGGGATGTAAAATGGATAATTTTGATTGTATTGAATTAAAAAGGTTTTGCACAAACAAAATCAATGTAGCCAAGATTAGAAGGAAAGCAGGAAACTGGGGAAATTTTTTTTATAGAAGTTTCTCTGATAAAGGACTCATTTCTCAAATATATAGAGAACTGGTTTAAATTTATAAGAATACAAGTCATTCCCCAGTTGAGAACTATTTAAAGGCTATAAACAGGCAGTTTTCAGACAAATTACATCGATCTATAGTCATATAAAAAAGCTCCAAATCACTATTGATCAGAGAAATGCAAATTAAAACAATGCTGAGCTACCACCTGACACCTCTCAGATTGTGTACATTGACACAGTCTGAAAAGGGAAGTGACAGATGTTGAAGGGGATATGGGAAAATTGGGAGACTAATGCACCGTTAATGGAATTGTGAACTAATCCAACAATTCTGGAGAACAACTTGCAACTATCCACAAAGGGCTATAGAACTGTGTATACCCTCTGGTCCAGCAATACCACGACTGGGTCTGTAGCTAAAGAACTTAAAAAAAAAAGAAAAGGACCTTTATATACAAAAATGATCATAGCAGCTCTTTTTGTGGTGGCAAACAATTAGAAATTAAGAGGATGCTCGTCAGTATGGCTAAACAAGTTGTGGATGTGATTGTGATGGAATACTGTTGTGCTATAGGAAATGATGGGGAGGATGCTTTCTGAAAAACCTGGAAAGACTTACGTGAACTGCTACAAAATGAAGTGAGCAGAACCAGGAGAACATTGCCCACAGTAACAGCAATATTGTCTGATGATTAACTGTGAGTGACTTAGCTATTCTCAGCGATACAGTGATCCAAGACAGTTTTGAAGAACTTATGATGAAAAATGCTATCCACCTTCAGACACAGAACTGATGGAGTCTGAATGCAGATCAAAGCATAGTTGTGTGGTTTTTTTAAACTTTATTTTTTGGGGGTCAGTGTTTTCTTTCACAACATGACTGATATAGAAATGTTTTGCATGACTACACATGTATAACCTATATCAAATTGCTTGCCTTCTGGATGAGGGAATAGAGGAGGAAAGAAGGGAAGTAATTTGGAACTCAAAATTTAAAAATGTTAGAAATTGTTTTTACATGTAATTGGAAAAAATATTAAAAAAAATACTGAATGGGGTAGGTTGAGGACAGTGGGGGTGAGAGAATAGGAAGTGGAAATTGTGCATAGTCACTCCCAGGTGATTAACACAGGGAGAGGGAGATTGGTGAGAGGTTGTTAGGTACGGGGCATAGGACAAAAGTGGTAGGGTAGAGTCAGGCTTCCAGCCTTCTCCTCTGGGCTGGAGGGTGCTTGACAGAGACCTGAAAGTAGGACCTCGTCTGCAGAATCCTGAACCTCGCTTGCCTGCTTCTTCCAGATTAGGTGGTTTTGGGTAGGGCTGAGGCAATATCCAGAAAGATAAAGTCTTGGATCGTGAGGATTGCTAGGGAATCTGGCAGATTTACTTTGCTTTTATTTCCTTAATGAACAAAAATGTATTTTCTCTCCTATTGGGAAACACAAACAGTAAAAACATTGCAACAAATATGCAAACCAAATTCCTTTGTTAGCCAGGTCCAAAAATAAGTGCTCGATGATTGGAATCTTAGTGCCTCGATTCAAAAGGTAGGCAGCCTTCTTCATTGTTGGTTGTCTGTGATCATGATTGGTCATTGCATTGATTAGAATTCTGAAGTTTTTCAAAGCTGTCTGTCTTTGTAGTGCTGTTGTTATTGTGTAAATTATTCTTCTAGTTCTGTTCACATAATTCTGCATCAGATTGTGCAGGTCTTTCCAGGTTTCTCTGAAACTGCCCCTTTCCTCATTTTTACAGGACAGCAGTATTCCTTTACACTCATTTGCTATATGTGACATTTCCCAATTGATGAGTGCTGCCTTAATTTCTAGTTCTTTGTCACCTCAAAAGGAGCCGTTGTGAATATTTTTGTATATATGAGACTCTACTTTCTTTGATCTCTTTGGGGTGTAGTCGTAGTAGTGACATCGCTGGGTTAAAGGATTTGTACAATTTAGTCATTTTGGGGGCATAGTGTCAGGCTGCTTTCTAGAATGGTCAGACCAGTTCAAAGTTCCACCAACAGGGCATCAATGTGCCTGTTTTGCCACAACCACACCAACATTTGTCATTTTCCTTCTCTTTTGGGGTCATCTTTGCCAGTCTGTTCACTATGAAATGGAACCTCAGCATTTCTTTAATTTGCATTTCTCTAAAAATTGGTGATTTGGGATACATTTTTGTGTGGCTGTTGGTAGCTTGGATTTATTCTTGAAGAAATTGTATATTCTTTTGAACATTTATCAATTGGTATCAATTTAGTAAATACTAAATAGTAACTTTCTCTTTTGGCCTGAGGGTCTCACTTCCTAGTTTTTTTTTTTCTTTCGTGATTAAAGGGGCCATCTTCTTGATTAACTTTTTAAAGAGGCCTATTTGATGAATGGGTGTTACCTCACTCAAAGTGAGAACCTGAAAAGACCTTAGCCTACAGGGGCCAGGGCCTCCCATTGCATCCTGGGCCATCTCCAGTCATATTGATGAATATCTGGCCATTGGACCCAGATGGTTCTGGAGGAGAAAGTGAGGCTGGTGACCTTGCACAGCCCTCCTTCACTCAAATCCAAGTCAGCTGCAAGTCATGTCATCGTTTCCCTGATGCCATGGTCCTCTTTGAGAACAAAGGATAAATACAGCAACCTATCGACTGGGGCTCTAATTTTTATAAATTTGAATCAGTTTCTTATGTGTCTTGGAAATAACATTTATCATAGAAACTTGCTGCAAAGATTTTTTCCTAGTTACCTGTTTCCTTTCTAATTTTAGGTGCATTTTGTGTGTGTGTGTAAAAGCTTTAGCTTTATGTGATTAAAATTGTCCATTTTATCTTTTTGTGATACTTTCTTTTTCTTATTTGATCATGAACTCTTTCCTTATCCATAGATTTGAAAGGTAATTTGATTTTTGTTCCTTTAGTTTGCTTCTGATGGGGCCTTTTACATCTACAGCTTTTACCCATTTGACCCTTATGTGTGGTTTGGAGTGCTCTTTTATACCTAGTATATGCCAGACTGCTTTCCACCTTTCCTGGCAGTTCTTGTTGAATTTTAAGGCCTTCTGCTAGCTGGGATCTTGGGGCTTATCAAACCCGAGACCGTGCTCTTTGTTTGCTTCTGTATGACGTGTACTTAAACTGTTTCACTGACTGATCTCTGGTTTTTAACCATTCCCAAATCTTTTTTAATGAAGATTGCCTTCAGGTATGGTTTGAGATCAGACTACGAGGCTCTCTTCAGCCTTTTCAGTTCATTTATTCTTCTTTAGATAAGGCACTGGGAATATGGGTACAAAAGGAAAGATTGGTAATAAAGGTTGGTAACTTTGGGTGTCTGTCTTCAGTCTTCAGGAATGCAGTGAAGAATAGGTTTTGAAATGAAAGAAAGCCCTGTGATGAGTCAAGGTGTTTCATACTTTAAAGCTCTAGGTTTTCATTGCTGGGGATGCAGACCTTACACCCTCAAGATTGTAGATTACAACTACCTTATTTTTTTCTTCTAAAAATAGGTTTTCAACCGATAGCTTTTGTTGCTCTGTTGCCTAGATTTTATCATGTATGTCCTCCCTTCTTTAGAGAGCCATCCTTTATAGCAATTAACTTTAAATAAAAAAAGAAAAAATTTCAGCAAAAGTAATACATTGAAAAGTCTCACATTATATTTAACGTTCCAAACCTGTGGACTCCTCACTTCCACGGAAGAATAGTGAGTGATGACTCTTCCTGGCTCTTCTTTGGGGCCAAGCTTGTCCTTCATAATTTCAAAACATTCAGTTTCGATGGTTTTGTGATTATTCTTTTAGTTTCCATTGTTATGGTTCTTGAATAGTGGCCCCTTGTGACTTGTATGGGTCTTTCTGGTCATCACAGCCATACTCTGTTACATTCATATGGCTCATTTTGTGTAACCTCCCAATTAATGGACATCGGTATTATTTTTACTTCTTTTGTGTAGCTATCAATGAAGAGAGCCACTCAATATTTTGGTGCATATGAGCCTTTTCATTGGTGACCTCCTTGGAGTAAATACCTAGTGCTGGAATGTCTGAGTCCATGGGTATACATGTTTTAGCCTCTTTATTTGAGTAATGCCAGATTACTTTGTAAAATGGAACAGCCTTCTCATGCCTCAGTAGGTGTCAGTCCTTATGAAATGGTGTGTGTTAGTTAACCCTCTGATGATGAACCCATCCAGATTTAGTTTGGCTGGTCCTTGGACTGACAATTGTAGATCTTTGGTGAGCTATATGCATGGCTTTTCCAGCTTAAGTAGATTCTAGATGAGTTTGAATGTTTCTAGTATAGTCCTTGAAAATACTCAAATGAATTTGATGGAGCTGCGATTTCTTTTCTTTGGGAATCCCCTTCAGTAATGCAGATTGGAATCCATTTGTGCTGGTCCAGTGATGCTATGAGATTCTTGCCTATACTCTCCCACAAAGTTGCCCCAGGGCACTGACTCACCATACTGATGGCCTACCTTGTCTTTAAATTATACTAATAGCCAGCTTTATCTGACCCTTTAGGATTTCCAGAGCACTTTATGGGACGATCTCATTTGGTTTATACAGTGACCCTGGGGAGTAGGTACTGGAGCTGTTCTACCCACACTTTAAATAGGGGTACAGTGAATATAGAAAGATTGATGGAAACTCATCCCTTGAGGCAGCATTTGAATGTGGCTCCTCTTGACACCAATCCCAGTGCACCCTCCACTGCGCCACTGTGCTGGCAGCCAACTCATGAGTCAGCAGCATGATGTAGCATCCAGGAAAGCTCCTGCCAGCTGGGACCACGTTAACAGATGCTGAGCTTCCCGAATCACTGAGAAGATAATTCTACTGACTCTACCCTTGTCAGATCTTATTCAGAGCTGGAGTTCAGGTCTGGGCAGCACAAGATAACTGCATTGATCAGCTGGAGAGTGTCCAGAGGAGGAGATCTAGGATGGTCAGGGGTCTCGCGTCCATGTTCTGTGAAGATCAGTCGAAGGAACTGGCCATGGTTAGCGGGAAGAAGAGAGCAGAGGGCTGGGCTGTGACGAAGGGCTTGGCTTTCTTTTGTTTGGCCTGGTGGGTAGGAGAGGGAGGGAACATGTAGGGGTCAGGGCAGCAGATTAGGGCTGGATGGCAATCGGAGCTGTCCCACAGTGGAAAGCGTTTCCTTGAAAAGTGGGGGCTCCCCTCCTTGGAGGTCTTCGAACAGAGGCTAGCTGACCGCTTGTCAGGTAGGTGGTTGTGTGACCAGATGACCACTGAGACCCCTTTCAGCTCCCCAGGCTTGTGATTCTGACCCTTTAGGCCAGAGGCTGTGCCTCTCCTCCAGACTCCATGTGAACGCCCTGCTCCATGCCTCTGCTCATCCTAGCCCATCTTTGAAGTGTCTGCCCTCTTCTGTTCGCCCTCTCCCTAAAGGCTCCCTGTCCTTCTGAGTCTGCTTCAAGTCCCTTTCTCTGCTCAGGAGCCTTTCCTGACTATGCTAGCCTCCGTCCTGAGCTCCACTTGTACGCCCAGTCAGCAGATACTCATTGCCATCTGGTTGACATTTGGGTCCTTGGTTAATGTTACCTTTCATAGGAGGCTGAGCTCCTGAAGGACAGGGCCATCTAGGGCCATCTCTTCCATTTCTTTTGTGTCCCACACAGTGCAGAAACATAGAGTTGCTAGCATACTGTGGATGCTGAATACATCCTAGATTAAATAATTGAATTATTGTAAATGAACTGACTTCTAGTGTTCATTTTTTCTTTAAATAGAAAACAAATGATTATTTGATGAAAGGCATAATCATGGTTGTTCAGTTTCTTGGCTTTGTCTTATTTTTTGTAATTTTTTTGTTTGTGAAACCTAGAGTTTTGTACATTCAGTCATTTATTTTATAAATAACTCATTTTACTATTTGGTAGTGAGGCTGGTACTCCTTATCTGCATTTTCTCACTTCTTTCTGATGACATTGCTAGAAAGGGATCCGGAGCACTGAGCCACTTACATATTAGCATACATTTTTGTTAGATCAGATTCAATCCTAGAATGTTAAAGCTAGATAAGATCAATAGAACTTGGAGATTATGCCTCGGTGGTTAAGAACCTGGAGCCAAAGTGTTGGCAGTGTGGTGGTCAGTCACCAGTATTGACGTTGAGAGTGGTTCATCCACTCCCTTAGGCTGAGGCAGTCCTCCACAGGAAGATTCCAGATATGGAACAGGAGGTGAGTGTGTTATATCTGTATCGAAAATGTATTCCAAAAGATAAAGAGCTTCAGATTGTTTCCAAAAAGGAATCTGTCTCTTACCTCCCTCTCTGTTTTTCCTGTATCTTCCTGGAAGACTTGGAAACAAACAAAAAAAAAATACAATAATGACAGGAGATAAAAATGTCATCAGTAGCATGTGACTCTCCGTCATCCCATCTGGGTTTTTTTTGACAGATATTCTGGAGTGGTTGGCAATTGTCTTCTCCAGCTCATTTGACAGAGGAGGAAACTGAGGCAAACAGGGTAAAGTGACTTGTCCAGGGTCATACAGCTAGGAAGTGTCTGAGGCCAGATTTGAACTAAGGTCTTCCTGACTCCAGGCTCAACATTGCATCCACTGGGCCACTCAGTGCTAATTCTTAATGCTGCAGTTAATTACAGGAGTCCTATTTCTTTACTGTTTAATTGGGTTTGGGGCCATCTGGAAGTTCCTTTCTGACTTTACACTTAAACCTGGCCTTTCCCCTTTAAGTCTGAACCTTCCCCTAACCTCTTTAGCAGTTATAGGATGTTTGAACTACTCATCTTGCCTTTGTATCTTCTGTTGTTTTTAAAGCCTAGTACTTTATATTAATCATGTCATGTCAATAGTCAGCAACCTATAAGTTCCTTTGGCTAGCTCTTAGGTTATCCTCTGCTTCCAGAGGAAAGGTTAAAATTTAATTAAGTGCTTTGGAGATCATAGTAAAGATAAACTGGGATTTCCCTCATTTGCTGGAATGCCCTGAAGCCAACATTTTAAAATTTATCTTTCAGGTATTCATTTTCCTAGGCTACCTTCCAGAATACTTCTGGGGATCAGTAATTTTGTAATAGGAATACTTTCCTCACACGTGACAAATACTCTGTAATTTAAAAGATAATTTTCAAGAGTCAGTGGGGCCAAAAACATGCATCACTTTGTGGCCAGTCTGGTGCACTTAGCTGGGCTGTTAGCTCTTTTGGACATCAGGTATGTGGTCTAGAACTGTGCCCACATTTATCTGCTTAAAGGGATTTTATTTAATGTTGTGACTTGAAGTGGGAAGAATGTTAGACTGAGCCTCAGTAGACCTTGGGAAGACCCAGTTCACAAAATCACACTATTGGAGAGTGTAAAGGGACTTCAGCAGTCATCTAGTTCTATGAATTCATGAAGGGAATTGCTACTAGAATGTGCCTGACACTGATACTGAGGAGAGGCCTCTCTCTACCCACATGTGCAGGCAGCCTGGGCTGCTTCGGGGCAGGGGGGGTCACCAGGATTGGTCCTGGCCTGGAGCCTGATTAGCCCCTTGGCAACTTTTGTTCCTTTTTCATGGTGCTGTCCTTTGGGACCCAAAAGATCAGCTCTGATCCCTCCTCTGCATCACAGTCCTTTAGATGTTTGTATCTCCCTTCTTCTCCAGGCTAAACACCCCCAGTACCTTCAGTTGATTCTCATATGACATAGACTTAATGCCCATCTTGATGGCCTTCCTCTAGATCAGGATTTCCTAACCTGGAATGATGTGAGTTTTTTTCTTCCCTTGTTCCCTTTTAAGGAGCAGGAAGTTTGTTTTACTCTCCATATTATCCTCCCTCTTAAGCATGCCTTCCTTGTCCTCATTCCTTTCTCCATGGTATTTGTTGTATTTCTATACCTAACTTGTGTGTGTGTGTGTGTGTGTGTGTGTGTGTGTGTGTGTATGTGTGTTCAACTCTCCTTTGTCCATTTCAGAGAAGACTGAAATTTATCCAAAGCCTGCCCTACCTACTACTTCTTCCTTGTTTTAATATTCTTTTCACATGGTAATTGTGAGAAGTTGCAAGCTCCCCCCCACCCCCCTTCTTCCTTTCTAGACTAGTGTCTCTTTCCATTTATTTTCCATTCTCTTCTCTTCAAACTCTCAGAACAGAACCAGTCTACCCACAGGACCTCTGTTTTTCTTATTTCATTTTCTCAGTACCTTAGGATTCTATAAGGATCCTTCTCTTCTCCCTTTATTAGAATGTTAGCCTTATGTTAGTTATGTTATGATACAGTGCCTTCAGTTGTTGAAATACATTGACTTTTCTCTGGGCTTTTGTGTTTGCATTTCAGAGTTCTTCTATGGCCGTAGGTTTTTCATCGGAGGGCTTTAAGGTCTACTATTCCATGAAAATTCCTTTTTTCTCCTTGTTAGGAGTATACTTAGCCTTTTGGATAAATTATTCTTGGTGGTTTGCCTTTTTTGCCTTTTGGAATATAAGATCTCCTCTGTTTTTTAGTAAAAGCTGCTAAGTCTTATGTGAGCCTGACTATAGTTCTTTAGTACTTAAACTGCTTCTTTTTGGATGCTTGCAGTAGTTTTCTTTGACCTGAGAACTCTAGGTTGTGACTGATACTTTGATACTTTGTGGAGTTTCTTTTCAGGAGGTGATTGGTAGATCTGGTCAGTTTTCATTTATGATTTCCTAAAATAGAGTATCCAGGATTTTGTAAAAAAATTATGGTTTGGGGGGAGTACAATGATTTTTAAATCATTTCTATTTGACTTCTTTTCCAGGTCAGTTTAAAAAAAAATGCCTTAAATTTTCTTCCATTTAGTCACTCTTTTTGTTTTTGACCTAACATTCTTGGCTGCCTCACGGAGTCATCAGTTTCTCTTTGGTCTGTTCTAGTTTTCAAGGATTATATTTTGTGGGTGTTATTATATATTACTGCTTTCTCCTCTAAGCTACTTATTCTTCTAACTTCTGTAATTTCATTTTTAGCTCTTGCTTCATTTCTTTTAGTTTTTGATGTAGTCTTTGTGGAAGATCAATTTTTTTTCTTTGAGTTTTTGCTTGCTGGAGTTATTATGGAGTTATTAGCTTGGCAATAAATTTTGATGCTGGTTAATGTTTTCTTTGATTTATTCATATTTTTGGCTTCTGCCCCCCATTATGGTTTTGCACCAGGGTCAGGCTCTGTGCCCCTTGCTGTGGTTTTGGATGGAGTGGTTGACCCTGCTTGGTGTTGCTCTGGGTCCCCTAGCTTCTTGTGCTTACCTCCACCTTTTGGATCTTTGAATTTGAGGTAACTGAATCTTCAAGGTCCTCTTTGGTGTCTCAGGGCAGTGATGTAAGCATCAGAGCCCTTGAGCCTCTTCTGTCCTTTGCTATCTTTTTTGGGTGGCACAATGCAAGGTGGTGGTGTGCCAGCTAATGCCCTCTGTCAATTTCCAGTCTCCCTGGGGCTGACTCTCCCAGAGCTTTTCAAGGGGAGCCCTCTTCTTCTTGCTGTTATAGGCTCTGGGAGGCATCCTTGCCTTGGTGCTGGCTTTGTTCATAGACAGCCCTGTGTGACATTTTGTGCAATTCTGGTGTAGAAGTCATTTAATGTGGTTTCTTGTTAGATTTCTTGGCAACTTCAGTATTTTGCTGAAGTACACATGTGAAAGCTAGGGGATCTGCCTCCTCTTGAGGCATCCACCGATGCCATAAGTCAGGCCATGGCCCGAGGTGTCATTCCTCTGTATGGCTACTCTATCACCTGCTGACTCATGGGCTTTCAGTCCTTTAGACTTTCAGTTCTCCAGATCCCTGTCTTCTGTGGTAAAGTGCAAGGCTGCCCATTTATTCCCGCTGAATTTCATCTTCTTAGACTTAGCCCAGTGTTCTAGATTGTCAGGAGATGCTTTTGGATCTAGATGCTGTCTCCTCCGACTTAGCTCTCTTTCCTAGATTTGTCTTTTCTACAGATTTGATCCATGCCTTTGCCTGAATCCTTGCTAAAATAGTAGAATAGTATGGGGCCAGCTATGGATTCCTGGGACATTTCCCTAGAGACATACTGTTCCATTGACAGTCAGTGTGTAAAGCATCCATGGAGTTTGGCCAGGCAGTTCTGAATCCATCCCATGGTGTTCATGCAAATTGCTTCACTTTCTCCTCTAAAAGGTGTCTGAAGTCTTTTGTTAGAAACTTTGCTAAAATTGATTTCCATAGCATTCTCCTCCTTTGTCAAGCTAGTTATCCCATCAGAAATGGCAGTTCAGGGGCTTGGGCAGGACCTCTTTTGGATGGTGCTTTACCATGAATACACTCTGTGCCCTGGGGCTAGTTGTAGAAGGAGAGGATGCCTATAGATCATTTCTAGCTCTGTTCTTCTCTCCCTTCAGTCGCTTGGCTTCTGAGGGCTTCTGCCTACATACAAGTCGTACTCATTCGTGTCTGCTTACGTGGCCCTTCTTATCTGGCCCACTTAGCTGTGAGAAGATACCTCTTGTCAGGTGCCCAAATTCAATTCTGTTGACCTTTACAATGGAAAAATAAGAATTCTCCTGGTAGAACTGATAAGTTTTAGACAAACCTGTGGAAAACAAAATCGTAATGTATCCTTGTGACCAAAGTCTAGAAAGTTTAACTGAATGAATAGGTTTGTTGTTTTTCTTGGTGTTAAATTTCTTGATAATTCCTAACATTTGACTTTTTTTCCCCCTTTCTCTAGACTTTAAATTTGGGTTAAAGAATTTAACTATTTTTAACCATTGACAGGAATTCCATCAGCTAGGGAGCTCTTCCACAGACTGGTCGTTGTCACATATTAACTTGGAGAGAGTGTCATCAGTAGAAAATTCAGTGGTGGCTCATGGGTTAGCACATTGTCTGGGGGATGGGATTTATGGGTGAGAGGAAGCTTGTGTTTGGGTGGGGAGGAAATGAAGCAGTTTCTATCAAACTATTCAGCATTTTGCCAGTTTAAAAAACAAAAATTCATCTGTCAGTTTTGTTACTGAAAACAAAAGGTTATGCTCTGGAAATTGTCGAAACTGAAATTATTTGAATGTAAACTTAGTTGTATGTTGGTGCCTAATGGAACAAGAGGATGTAGGAAAAGTCTCAATATGAGCCATCCTGAAGATAAGGGGGATGCACACAAATCAATAAGGCCCCTTCTTGTCTTGGAGCATTTGGGGTTGTCCATCTTTAATAGACTTCTTTAAGGTCTGTGAGGCATCATAACCTAGTTCAGGGGTAGGGAACCTGCAGCCTCAAGGTCACATGTGGTCCTCTAGGTCCTTAAGTGAGGCCCTTTTCCCTAGAGACCTCGAGGGCCACATGTGACCTTGAGGCTGTAGGTTCCCTACCCCTGGAGCATACCAGGTTTGGACTCACAGGGCCTGAGTTGCAATCTGGTCTCAGCTACTTAATAACTATGGGGTCGTGTGCAAATCCTATGATTTCTCTTGACCCCACGTTGTTCCTCAGATTGTCAGCCGGTCTGTCATTAAGGACCCTTCCTGTCTTAGGAGCCAGTGATCTTATTGCTTTGGCAAAAGAGAATCCCCAGTGTTAGTGCTGTTTGTGAATGTGCATAACAAGCATTCAGCTGGATTCCATATTAATCATGGGGAAAACTGAGAGCAAATGTTGATTGACTTGACTGAAATCCCTTGTGATGGGGTTCCTGTTTCTAGCCCAAGTCCTGAATAGATTTCTAAAGTCCATTAAGCTTCTAGTTTTTAACAGCTTCAACGTTTTGTTCATATAAACATTGAGAGACATCATTTTCTCTTTTGGTCATACATATTATTTTGATATATAATACATTAGACAGAGCAGCTGGGTGGTGCTGGGATTGGAGCACTGGGCCAGGAGACAGGAAGGCCAGAGTTTACATTTGCCCTGGATCTGGGCAGTTATTTAGCCTTTGTCTACCTCAGTTTCCTCTTATTTGAGATGAGGATAATATTAGCACCTGCCTCTCAGGGTTCTTAGGAGAATTGAATGAGCTGATATTGGTAAAGCACAGCACAGTGCCTGGCACAGAGTAAAGACTATCATCGTCATCAGTATTAATTATTATTGTTTTCTAGCAGCGCCCCCCACCTCCCCCAGCACAGGCAGAAGAGCTCAAGGCTGCCAGGAGCTGAGCCCTCATACTTTGGGAGCTTATTTACCACGTGCTAGGAAAAATGGAAGGAAGGGCTTTACCTGTCACTTTAAAAAGTGTTATTAAGTGATTAGTACATGTTGATTGATTGATTTTTTTTGAATCCAAAGACTTCTGGGAAAACATGTGTTAAGGGATGGCAGAGGGAGGAGTGGTCCACATGTGCAGTGCTGATAACTGTCAGTGGCCACACCCATTCTAAGCAGCCAGAGGGGCAACCCCAGCAGCAGTACTGGGAGAGGGGTCAGCTCCTGGCAGCCCTGAGCCTTCCCCTGGTGTGGCCTCTCTGCTGCTGGGCCTTCACTAAGTCTGTAGGCTTAGAAGCAGAGGAAGACCCAAGAGTCGGGATCCAGACTCACCAGAGTATTGCCCCAGGCACCTGCCTCAGTTTACTCATCCTTAATGTGAAGACATTGGACAAGCTGGGTTTTAGTTCCCTTCTGGCTCTAGAATGCTGTGGTTTTAAGAAGAGGAAGTTAGGTAAAAAAGCAGAAATAGATTAGGAAGGGGGCTGAACCATGGGCCAGCCCCTGGGCTGTGCTGGCTCCTTCCTCTGTACAGAACCACCCTCCCCCAGTCTCTCATCTTTTTTTAACTTCTTCTTTTGTAAGCTGCCTCACATTCCACTAATTCACAGAAGGAGTCATCTTCCTCTAGGAAGATCCACAGGCTGTTACTCTGACATCAGGAAAAAGTTGTTCTGTCAGAGTGACTCATCTTGTACTGAGATTCAAGAAGACAAGTTGGGGGATTTCAGTGGATCGCAAGTCCACCGTCAGTCAGCAACAGGATCTCTTAGTTGCCTCAGGATAGGCCTTGTGCCTGGGAGTGCTCTAGTCAGGCCTGGCTCAGTTCGAGCTGGCACGATTTTGGAAAGATATTATGAAGCTTGAGAATATTCACAGGATGGTGAAATCCTTTATAATTAGGCCTTGTGAGGATTGGTTCAAGCATGAGTTTAGCCCAGAGAAGGGAAGACTTGTGGGGATATAATAAGAGATCTATTTGAAAAACTTTCTTGAGGAGGAACTTGTTAACCTCGTTCTGATAGGTCCTAGAGGTTAGAAACAGGAGCAAAGGATGGAGCCTGCAGAGGGGCAGATGGAAGCTAAAGGGTTTGGGAGATAATCTAGTCACATATTTCAGATTGAAGGGGAAGCCATTTTTCCAAGGATGTATACATACTGAGTTTATGTTAGAGCACCAATTCAGGCCAACTTTGGGACAACTCTAATTGCCAGGAAATGTTTCTGTACCTTCAAGGAACTTACAGTCTAGTGGAGGAAGATAGCACACAAAAGTGGCAGGAAGGTGCCCATTGCTAGGGCTTCCCAGAGGAGAGCAGCGGGGTGAGAAATAAGGAGAGGTTGGGGCCAGGTTCCTTCTGTAAAGGAAAGTTTGGGAAGTCGTGGCCTCTCCCTCCAATCAGAGGGACAGAGGGTGGTGATAAGGGGAAGTGCCAAGGCCAATGGGATTTTGTGTGTGTGTGTGTGTGTGTGTGTGTGTGTGTGTGTGTGTGTGTGTGTGTGTGTGTGTGTGTTTGCCAATTTTAGAATTATTTATTGGAAATGCTAGGAAGATTTGCCAAAATAAAAACAAAACAAAACGACACACCTGAGTTCTCTTTTGCTGTATCAGAGAAAAGGTTGAAGAATATAAATATTTACCAATTTTGTGTGAAAACGGCAGTAAGAAAAAAGATGCAAAAATAACCAGCTGTCCAAACCAATTTCAGCAGATTTCATCTTGATCTTCCTGGGGCGGGAGTGACGTGAGCATCAGGCCCGAGGAAGTCGGCTGGGCCAGGTGAGAGATGAGCAGGAATAGGAGAGGTCTGGCATGGAGTTGTGGCTCAGTTAGGTCCTGAAATTTTCCTGGGTTTCAGTTTTCTCATCTTTTCAAAAGAAGAGTTTGGACTGGGAGATCTCAGGCCCCTTCTGCTTTAAATTATAAAGAATTGTTAATAAGAGCTGCAATTAAGAGTGTTATTAGTTGCAAATTACCAACACCAATCTAAGCAATTATTAATGAAAACATGAAGGTTTTTTTTTTTCTTTGAAAGAACTGGGCAGTAAAAACAAAGGTGTGGTTGAATTCTGCGTTTTTCACTTGGTATTAAGTTTAACATAGTTAACTGAAACTCTTCTAAATCAAATGAAATATTTATAAAAACGTGCTTAGCACAGTGCCTGGCAGACAGTTGGTGCTACATAAATGCTTCTTCCCTTCTCCCTTCTGTTCTATGTATGCACAGCTAGACAAGTGTTAGAGGAGGGAAAACTGCTGCTTGCCCTCCTCTGACCCTTCCTTTCCTTCTGTGGTCCTGTAGCTCTTCTGTGCTTTGTAGCTTAGTTCTTCCAGAAGTCTACAGAAGGCTCCTCCACTTTGTCTCCTTTCACCCTCTTCTTTTCCCCTTCCTGTCTGGCTTCTGATTTTATCGTTCTGCCAGAACCACTCCCTGCAGAGTCACCAGTGATCTCCAGCAGTCTCTTCTCTATCCTTCTCCTCCTTGACCTCTCTGAGGTCTGACCCTGCTGATCCTGCCCTCCTCCTGGATATTCTTTTTTCTCAAGGTTTCTGGGATGCTTCACTCTTTCTCTGGTTTTCCTGTTTCTTCCAGAAATTATATTTAAATTTGTTTTTCTTTACTTTTGGTTGTTTTAAAGTCACTCTTTTTTCTGGGTTTGTGTCTTGGGCATCCTTGTACCATAATAGCTTTTTGATAGAGGAGTCTTTTTTTTTTTTGCTTTTTTGGAGGGCAATTGGGATTAAGTGACTTGCCCACGGTCACATGGCTAGTATTTGTGTTAAGTGTCTGAGGCTGGATTTGAACTCAGTTCCTCCTGACTGGTGCTCTATTCACTGTGCCACCTAGCCTCCCAGAGGAGTCTTTTTTTTAAAGCTCATTCTTTCAGTATTCCTCCAAAGAACTGGAACACTTTGATAGGGTCAGCCCCGGCCTCTTTCTGCACCCTGGTTCAGACCCTTGTTACCTCCTGCCAGCACTCTAGTTCTGCTGGTGGCCTGCTGGTTAAGCTCCCTGATTCATGCCTCTCTCTCCAGGCCATCCACAGTGTTCTCCATTGTGCCAGGCCTTCCCAAAGTGTATGTTTGACCCTGCCATCCTCTCCCTTCTCCCAAACTCCAGGGGCTTTGTAACATCGACTCAAATATACAGATTTCCCTTTGGCATTTAAAGCCCTTCACAGCCTGGTGTATTTCCAGCCTCTTCCTCTGTCTGGTACACTCTCAGTTCAGTGACACCTGCCTCTTTGATGTAGCTCCATCTGTGGATTCTTCCTCATTGTTGGCTGGCCTCCTGGTCTAGGATGCTCTGCCTCCTCACCTCAGCTGACTTCCTGGCTTCCTTCAGACTCCTTCCCTGCTCTCTCCCAGCTCCTTCCCTCTGACTCCATCTTCCATTTCCACACAGTAGTTCCTGTGTGTATGTGGTTACTTGCCTGTCATCTCCCCATCAGAGTGTGAGCTCTTTGAGGGCAGGACCTTTCCTTTGGCTTTCTTCTATCTAGTCTATAGCCTAGTGCCTGGTCAGTAGTAAGCTCTTCCATACTTTTGACTAATAGATTTTTTTTCAATTTTACTCCACAAGCTGTCTTGTTGTAGAACTTTCAATGGAGGAGAAGGAAAGTTAAGTCACTGTTCTGCATATACAGTCATAGTTGGCAACGAAACTGTGCTTTAAAGATCACATACGTCATTTAGGTCTTGTGATAAGCCTGCAAAATAGTCATTACAGCTGTATATTATTATTTTCATTTCAGAGAAAAGGAAAATGAAGCTTGGAGACGTTAAATGCTTTTGCTGTGGTCTCTCAGCTCCCAAGAACTGTGATGTGGGGTCCTAGGTTGGGAGGAGAATCGCAGATCAGGGCACTGCTGCCTGCAGGCCAACACTCACACATCACACACTTCATCCCCACCCCAACCCCTGCCCCCGACCCCAGCACTGCTTTTCAAGGTAGTTAGTTCTAAAGATGCTTTGGATTTTAAAGCATCATTTAGCCATTGCACATTATTTATGCTATTCAGAGAGACAGATAATAGGATCATAGATTGAGGATTGAAAGAAAACTTGGAAGTCATCGATGCCAATTGTCCTATTTTGCAAATGAGGAACTCAGTTCCCAGAAGCCTCAAGTGACTTGCTCATTGTCCCACAATGTAAGTGACCAAGCTAGGATTTAATGGAGGCCCTATTCCATTTGTAAGATTTTTTTTTTTTAAAGCAATTGGGGTTAAGTAACTTGCTCAAGGTTATACGGCTAGTCATTATTTATGCGTGGGTGCTCATTTTCTGAGGCCGGATTTGATCTCAGGTCATCCCAACTCCGAGGCTGGTGCTCTTACTCACTGCACCACCTAGCCGCCCCTTTAGGGCAATTGGGGTTAAGTAACTTGCTCAAGGTTACATGGCTAGTCATTATTTATGTGTGGGTGCTCATTTTCTGAGGCCGGATCTGATCTCGGGTCATCCCAACTCCGAGGCCGCTCCACCTAGCCGCCCCTTTAGGGCAATTGGGGTTAAGTAACTTGCCCAAGTTACAGGGCTAGGTTTTTGTTTGTGTGGATTAAGTGTCAGAGGCCAGCTCCGAACTCGAACTCAGGTCCTTCTGACTCCAGGGCCGGCGCTCTATTCACTGCGCCACCTAGCCGCCCCCTGTAAGATGTTTTTAATTGTATGTAGGTAACTAGTAGTAGGTAAGGTCATCCTAATTGTTTAAGGTCTCTAAACTAAATGGTTTTCAGTATTCTCAGAATTCTTATCTGCTCCAAGATTGTTGTCACTCTCTCTGGTCATTTCTTCTTAGTGGATCTGTGTCCCTTAGCATGTCCTGTTCATTAGGGTTGTGTTTTGAACATTACATGTCGACATAGATGATGCAAGGGAGTATCTAACACTGAATAAAACAAAACATTCTTTCTCTGAAGTCCCATCTCTGTATTGGCTAGCTGGCATTCTTTCTTGTTTTTTGTGATTTAAATGTGTTTATTTCTTTTATTCTTCATAACAAAGTGGAATATAAAAACAGAGGATTACATTTGAAATTGCAGATCATTTATATACAACTTGCTATGCTTTGAAATGTGCAACAAAGTTATCATGGAGCTTTTTTTTTCCTCCCCTCCCCTTCCCCACTCGAAACTTTGAGATGGCTGCCATTAGACTCAAATCCGTGTGTGTGTGTGTGTGTGTGTGTGTGTGTGTGTGTGTGTGTGTGTGTGGTCTGTGTTCTCTTTCTGGATGTAAACAACATCTTCCTTCATAGGACCTTTGTGGCTAATGTGTGTATTTGTAGAAGTCAGAATGACTTGGTTGCTCAAAGTTGCCCTTAAAACAATGCCGCTGTTACCTTATGCGATGTCACCTTGGCTCTGTTCATTATCATTGCCCTTACTTCATGGAGGTCTCTCATTGCCTTTCTAAAATCATCGAGCTCATTGTTTCTTTTTTAAAAAATTTTATTTTTGACTCAAATGCCAGAATAGAGAAAAAAGACAAAAACGTATCACAAACTTAAATATTGGTGCTTAAATACAGAGTTAGAGAGGGAAGACAAGCATGGCGTGTGCATAGCAGAGCATGTGAGGACCCAAATATGTGACAATAAATTTTCATTTCAAGAAAGCCTTTATGATAAAACAATATGCTGCTAACATGGCGTTATGTTGAGAACTGGCCGTCTTTGCTTCCTTGTGAGTTTTCTTTTGCTCTCTACTGGGCACTTTTTTACTTTGTTCTTTTTTCCCTTCCCCTCTCCCTGCCCCCTCAGAAGGCTACAATAACATTTAGATATGTTTCTCTATAACTATAAATATATATGTATATGTGTATATATACATACATATAGAGACATATACTTGCCCAAACATATTCTACTCCCTTTACTTCTACCTACCTTGTCCTCTTATTACTTGCCTACCCCCCTCCAAGGATGCTTACCTTAACCTCCCATTCCCCCAAATCTAAACACCTTCTATACCCTCCTTTTGCCTATTCAAATCTTCAGTCTCCCCTCTAAAGATCCCTCCCTTGTCCTCTTCCCCTTCCCTATGCTCCTACCATTTAATTTCTTCTGAATTTAGAAGACTTTTATACTCTTCTAAATATATATGTATTGAGGTTTACTATTCCCCATGAAAGTAGGTTGTCAGAACTATTAGTCCTCTTCCCCCATCTAATTCCTCTGTATCAATTCTTCCTCTTGCATCTCATTTGGATAAAATAATTACTCTTTTTAGCTCTTTCTAAAATGGCTTTACTTTTAAAATTCATATCATACTCTGGTTTACTCCAGTCTTTCTTATGAGCTACCCAATTATTAATAAGAATCTTAGACATACATTTTACATATATAAAAAGTAAACAGTCCGTCCTTTTGAGTCCCTTATAATCAGTCTTTGGTAGGTTCCTTATATTTCTCTTGGTTCTTGTATGTCGAATCTTCTATTAAGTTCAGGATTTTTTTTTTAACAAAGTCTTGAAAGTCTGAGAGTTTATCAAATGTCTTTTTTTTTTCATTCAGAATACTACTTAACTTTGCAGAGTATGATATTTCCAGCTGGAGCCCCAGTTCTTTTGCTCTTCATTATGTTGTGTTTCAAGATCTTTAGTCCTTTAATGTCTTTGCTTCTGGGTCTTGTGTAATTCTAATTGTGGCACCATAATATTTAAGTTGTTTTCATCTTGATGCTTTTAACATTTTATCCTTGAGCTGGGGGTTTTGGAATTTGACTATGATATTCCCGTGAGTTTTCCTCATAGGATATCTTTTAAGTGGTGATGGATGGATTTTTTCTATTTCTACTTTCCCCCCTTGTTCAAATGCTTCAGGACAATTTTCTTTAATTGTTTCTTGTATTATTGTATCAAGATTCTTTTTTTGATTATAACATTCAGTTACAATTAGTTATATTAGTTCCTTTGATAGTCTTTTTTTTCTTTTTTTTTATTTAAACAAATGTTTTATTAACTTCTGTTTTACATCATTCATTTCCGCCAGATTTTGAGCTACAATCATTTTCCCCCCATTATTCCCCTACCCAACCTCCCAGAATAGCAGTCCCACAAGATATCGCTTCCTCCAATCTGCTCTCTCCCATACCTTCTCCCATACCCCCATCGACTTTTCCATTAGAGGAAGATGAATCTTTGTGTCCCAATGCCTGCACATCTTATCTCCCAATTATAGGCAAAAGAGTATTAATAATAGTATTTATATATATTTGAAACATCTAATGTTATGACCTCAAATTTCAGATCCATTTCCTTCCTCCCTTGTCACCCATTCCTTCTTGGGAGATAAGTAATTCAGTATATGTTGTACATGTCTAGCTATGCAAAACATTATCATAGTAGATATATTGTACAAGGCTGCTTATAATTCCCTCCCACTCATCCCACCCCCCACCTGGTCCATTCCCTACATGATCCTGTCCCTCTTCTATAGTGGGTACTTCCAACCTCCCCTCACCCCAAGGATGCCCTCCCATCCATCATCCCTCCTCTCATCCCCCTTCCCCCTATCCTGCTGCAGGTTGAGATATCCCATTTAGTATGTATGTCATTTTCTCCCTGAACCAAATTCAATGTGAATGTGGTTTTGCCTTTTTAGCCTTCCTTATTCTCCCCCTCCCTTGCACCCACTTCCCCTACATGAGATAGTTTACCCTACCATGTCTCTCCCCATCTCCTCTTGCCACTTTCCTCTCTCACCTCATAATTTCATCCCTTGAGTATTCTCCCTTCCCAACAAATTCAACCTATGCCCTCTATCCATATATAACTGTAACCATATACACACACATTCACATATGTATTCATATGACCACACCCCCTTCTTCCATTATTTTCATAGTGAGAAAGATATCATCAGTCACAGTTATTGCTTTTCCATATAGGAATGTAAATAGTTCAACTTTGATAAGTTCCTTTTGATTTCTTTTCCCTGATTACCTTCTCAGGCATCTCTTCCTTCTTGTGTCTGGATGTCAAATTTTCTATTCAATTCTGGTTTTTTCCTCAAGAATGCTTGAAAGTCCTCTATTCCACTGAATGACCATATTTTCCCCTGAAACAAAATACTCAGTTTTGCTGGGTAGGTGACCCTTGGGTTCATTCCCTGTTCTTTTGCCCTCTGGAATATCATATTCCATGCCCTTCAATCCCTCAGTGTAGAAGCTGCCAGGTCCTGGGCTATTCTGATTGTGTTTCCACAATATTGAAATTGTTTCTTCCTGGCTGCTTGTAGTATTTTCTCCTTGATCTGGGGATTCTGGAACCTGGCTATAATATTCCTGGGAGTTTTCTTTTTGGGATCTTTTTCAGGAGGTGATCGGTGGATTCTTTCAACCTCTATTTTGCCCTCTGGATCTAAAACATCAGGGCAATTTTCCTTGAGAATTTCTTGAAGGGTGATTTCTAGGTTCTTTCTTTGATCATGGCTTCAGGTAGTCCAATAATTTTTAAATTGTCTCTCCTGGATCTATTTTCCAGGTCAGTGGTTTTTCCCATGAGATATTTCACATTGCCTTCTAATCTTTCGTTTGTTTGGATCTGCTTAACAGCATCTTGATTTCTCATAAAGTCATTAGCTTCCATTTGCTCCAGTCTAACTCTGAAGAAATGAATCTCCTCAGTGAACTTTTGAGATTCTTTTTCCATCTGGCAAATTCGACTTTTTAAGGCATTCTTCTCCTCATTGCCCTTTTGGGCTTCCTTTGCCATTTGAGTTAGTCTATTTTTTAAGGTGTTGTTTTCCTCAGTCAGGCTGTTGACCCTCATTTCATACTTTTCCTGCATCCTTCTCATTTCTCTTTCTAATTTTTCCTCCACTTCTCTTATTTGATTTTTAAAGTCCTTCTTAAGGTCCTCTATGGCCTGCAACCCACTCATGTTTTCCCCTGGGGCTTTTGGAGCAGGACTTCTGACCTCACAGTCCTTTTCCCGCTCTATGCCCCCAAAATAGGAGTCTAGGGTTGCATTTTTCTGTTTCCTTTGCCTTGGCATGTTGCCACTTAATTGCTTGACTTTTGGGCTTGTTGCCACACTATGGCTTTAAGGCCAGATAGAGGAATTTTCGTCCCGAACGTGTGGGGGGCAACTTCCGTTTCTGGCAAGCTGTAAACCCACCCACGACTTCCACCCTAGATCACAATCCAGATCCAGGGAGGTTAAAGCAAGAGCGATTACCCCCCAAGACTGATCGCTGGATCTCCCCACGATTTGTAGGCTGGGAGCCAGATCTGCCTCTGAAAACTACAAAATGGCGTGTCTCCTCAGCGGCTTCTAGCCCCCAGGGGAGGGAGCTGACGCATTCCCCAAATACAGGTCCCAAAGTCCATAGGACACTAACCTCTTACTTTGTCCTAGGCATGTCTATGTTGATAATTCTGGAGTCACCACAGCTCCTGGTGTTCTGGGGTTCCTCCAGCCGGCTGCTGGCCCTGCCGCCCTGGGGCTAAAACCTTGGCTCACGCGGACCTGGGCTCGGCTCGGCTCCTGCGCTCTGCGCTCTGAGCGCTGCCGGCTCCCAGACCACTGCGCTGGTCCCTCCTGCAGGGCTGCTGGGCTGTCCTCAGCGGGAGGTCAGCATCTCTGTGTCGTTCTGTGGGTGCTGGGGCTCCAGAAGTTGTTCAGAGTCCTTTTTTACATAGCTGTTTCTACTCCGCCATCTTGGCTCTGCCCACGTTCCTTTGATATTCTTGACCTTTTGTTCTTCCAAATGAATTTTGTTATTTTTTCTAGCTCAGCAAAATAATTTTTTTTGGTAAGTTAATTGAGATTGCATTGAATATATAGGTTAATTAGGTAAAATGTTAACTTTTATTATATTGGCTCTGCTTAGCCATGAATAATTAATGTTTCTCTAAAATCTGATTTTATTTGTGTGCAGTTTTTTGTGGTTTTGTTCATCTGGATCCTGTGATTGTTTTGGCAGGTGTATTCCCAGGTATTTTATACTGTCTAGAGCTATTTTAAGTGGGGTATCTCTAGCTATTTCTTCCTGCAGGATCCTGTTGGTGATATATAGGAATGTTGATGATTTATGTGTGTTTGCTTTATTGGATTTTCCAAGTATATCATCAGATTATCTACAAAAAAGAGATTAGTTTTATTACCTCATTCCCTATTCTGATTCCTTCTGTTTCTTTTTTCTTTTCTTATTGCTAGGATTTCCAATACAATATTGAATAGTACTGGTGACAGTGGGCATCCTTATTTCACACTTGATCTTACTGGGAAGGTTTCTAGCTTATCCCCATTACAAATAATGCTTTCTGATGGCTTTGGGTAAATACTCCTTATCAATTTAAGGAAAAGTCCATTTATGCCTATACTCTGAAGTTTGTTTTTCATAGAAATGAATGTTGTTCTTAATCAAATGCTTTTTCTGCATTTGTTGACATTATCATAAGGATTTTTTTTTACTTTCATTATTGTTAATATTTTAGTTTAGTAAAAAGGGGCACCTGGACAGTGCATTGATGTCAAAGTCAGCTCCCTCTTTAGTGGTGTAGTTTTGATCAGATGCTTAAGCCTCTTTCTTCCCTCATTTTTCCATTTAAAAATCGATGACAATATTGTTTCCAAATATCTGTGTGGGTAATTTGCGATCTGCATTATTACACATTAGGAAGAAAGAGGTATAGGATTTAGAAATTACTTGTCAATATCATGGCTATTTGAATGAGGCTTATGGGAATACAAAGGTAACACCACTTTAAAAAAACCCTGAGATGAATATTTCAGAATTCATAAAGCAGACATATTGAGGGTGATTATTTACTTAGAATGGATTTACTTTTAGATATCAGGGTATCAATTACATTAAATTTTGACTTATAATCCAGTTCAGCAAATAGTTATTAAGTTACTAGATGTTTACTTGCAGTTTAACTTTTTTCTTTTTGTATTTAATAGTATTTTCCCCCAATTACATGTAAAGATAATTTTCAACATTCATTTTTATAAGATTTTGAGTTCCAAATTTTTCTCTTTCTCCCCTCCCCAAGAGAGAGAGCAATCTGATATAGGCTATACATGTACAATCATATTAAACATATTTCCACATTAGTCATGTTGTGAAAGAAGAATCAGAACAAAAGGGAAAAACCATGAGAAAGAAAAAACAAAAAACAGTCAAAAAGTGAAAATTGTATGCTTTGATCTGCATTCAGACTCCATAGTTCTTTCTTTGGATGTGGATAGCCTTTTCCATCACCAGTCTTTTGGAATTGTCTTGGATGATTGTATTGCTGAGAAGAGCTAAGCCCCTCATAGTTAATCATCACACAGTGTTGCCGTTTCTGCTTACTTCAGTCTTCATCAGTTCATTTCCATCAACTTCAGTTTTTACAGGTTTTTCTGAAATCTACCTGCTCATCATTTCTTATAGAACAATAGTATTCCATTATATTCATATAACACATGTTTAGCCATTCCCCTCAATTTTCTTTGCCACCACAAATAGAGCTTCTATAAATATTTCTGTACATGTGGGTCCTTTTCCCTTTTTTATGATCTCTTTGGGATACAGACCTAGAAGTGGTATTGCTGGACCAAAGGGTATGCATAGTTTTACAGCCCTTTGGATGTAGTTCCAAATTGTTTTCCAGAATGGTTGGATCAGTTCACAACTCCACCAACAATGCATTAATGTTCCAATTTTCCCACATCTTCTCCAACATTTATCATTTTTATTTTCTGTCACATTAGCCAATCTGATGGGTAGGAGATGGTACCTCAGAGTTGTTTTAATTTGCATTTCTCTAATCAGTAGTGATTAGAGCACTATTTCATATGTCTATAGATAGCTTTAATTTCTTTGTCTGAAAACTGCCTGTTCATATCCTTTGACCATTTATCAATTGTTATATAACTTGTATTCTCATAGCTTTGACTCAGTTTTCTATATATTTGAGAAATGAGGCCTTTTGTAGAAACACTGACTTTAAAAATTGTTTCCCAGTCTGTGATGACTAACTTTGATAGACTGGGCTCTTCTCAGCAGTGCAAGACAGCTCCAGAATAGGATGGAAAAGGCTGTCTACATCCAGAGAAAGAACTACAGAGTCTGAATGAAGATGGAAGCAAACTACCTGCTCTCTTTTTGTTTTGTTTTATTTCTTCTTTCTTGTTGTTCATTCCATTGGTTATAATTCTTCTTTACAACTTGATTACTCTCCAATGTGAAGGTCTATGTAGAACCTTTATTGGATTGCATGCCGACTTAGGAGGGACGGGGGAGGACAGGGAGGGAGAGAAAACTTGGAACTCAAAAACTCGTGGAACTGAATGTTGTAAACTGAAAGTAACTATATTTAAAAGAAAAAAGAATTGTTTCCCAGCTTTCTGCTTTCCTTCTAATCTTGGTTGCATTGGTTTTGTTGGTGCAAAAACTTTTTAAATTTAATGTAATCCAAATTATCCATTTTGCATTTCATAATGTCCTCTGTTTCTTGTTTAGGCATGCATTCTTCCCCTCTCCATAGATCTGACAGGTAAAACTATTTCCTGTCTCCTGATTTGCTTGGGGGTATCACCCTTTATGTCTAGATCATGCCCCCTTTTTGACCTTATCTTGGTTTAGGGTGTGAGATATTGGGCTATGCTTGATTATTAACTTCTTAACTGAGTTGTTAACTATTCTGAAGCCCTAGTTAGGAATATTGCCAATTCAGCAGCAGCTACTTGAGCATTAGTGAGAAACTAAGATAAATCTGCTCTGTAATTGTGAAGTGCAATTAATGGAAAACATGTGGGTTACAGAGTTTTGGCAGTGTGTCTACTACACAAAATACCTTGGAATGGTTTGTGTATATGCCTAGAACCAGGGAGTGTGAGAACTGGGAATGTAGAAGAACATGGAATACCATAACTAGGAGGGACCTCAGAATATAGAATATTTGAGTTGGAAGGTACCTTAGTTCTAATCTCGTCCAGTGGATCCCATTTTACTGATGAGAAACTGGGAATCTGAGAGATGGTGCAGTTAGTCATAAAGTCAAAGCTGGATTTTGAGTATCTCAACTACTTCTAATTCTAATAACCAGCTGATAATGCTAGGAAAAAAATCAGGAATCATTGAATTGTATTAGCTCAGTGAACTATATTAGAAACTTAATGTAGCTACATCCACATATGTAATGACTTTTATTGGTAACATTTAAGCAGTGTCTTTAGTACCATTTTGAATGGGAGGCGGATTGTGACAATGTAATAGAAAAAAGACAGCAATTCACATCCAGCTTAGTTTTCTTGGTCTGTTATCTGTCCTCCTTTGAATGTGGATTGTTTCATACTGAGCTGTTAATAGAATGCAAATCACATACAAGATTTGCCTGCAACAGGCTGGGACTAACAAAGAAGCCTTGGAAAGAATGGCCTCTGAACTGGGTGAATTCACTTCAGAAAAGCCTTCTAATCTGTCTGGTTTGCTGTGGCAGTTGGTAATCTGACTTTGAAGTTTTTGTTGAGGCTGGGAAGAAGGCAGCCCCTTTGGGGAGGTTTTTTTTTTTTGTTTTTTTGTTTTTGCTTTTTTGGAGGGTAGAAAGCAGGGCAATTGCGGTTAAGTGACTTGCCCAAGGTCATGCAGCTAGTAAGTGTGTCCAGTGTCTGAGGCTGAATTTGAACTCAGGTCCTTCTGACTTCAGGGACAGTGCTCTATTTGTTGTGATACCTAGCTGTCCTTTGGGGAGTCTTTTATTATGTAGTGAGATAGGTGGAGAATATCCAGTTACTGTCCATCTAGAAAGTAGATGATGGAGACACGCCCTGACTCCTTGAGGAGCTGGAGTGGGAGCCCTGATTTCAGATCCTCCCTCCGGCAGGCTTTGGGTGTGCCATGCCAGGCAAGTCACTTAATGTTTGCTGGCCTCAGTTTACCTATCTGTAAAATGAAAATAGCCCCTGCTTCCCAGAGCTGTTGTAAGGATCAAATGAGATAATATTTGTAAAATAATGTGTAAACCCTCAATGTCTACATGTATCATTACTATTATACATCATATTATATGTATTATTGTTATTGTTGTTGCTAACAGTTCTGTGTGCTTGGCACTGTGCCGAACACTTTACAAATCTTTTGATCCTCACAGCAGCCCTGGGAGGGAGATGCTCTTATGATCCCCAATTTACAGTTGAAGAAACTGAGGTAGACAGAGGGGAAGTGACTTGTCCAGGATCACACAGGTAGAAAGTGTCCGAGGTAGGATTTGAACTCGGATCTTCCTGACTCCAGGCCTGGCTCCCTCTATCCCTTGTGCCACCCAATGGTCATTATGTATGTTGGGGATTTTTCTTTAGTTATTTTGGAATTAGAACAGGGTGGGAAGAGATCTTCTTAATACTTGACTATTCTTAATAGCATTTACCATACATTTAGCTTTGGATTTTATCTTAGCTCTCTGGTTTAAAGTTCTGGATTAAACTCTGTTGGGGCTACTCTTATTATTTTTGTTGTTCCTACAGTTAGAATAGTATGAACGGTGATCTAGACGGCTCTGACTCTGGAGTTTACCAGGTAAAGGTGGGAGCGGATACTGTGTGTGTGTGTGTGTGTGTGTGTGTGTGTGTATGAGTGTGTGTGAGAGTGTGTGAGTGTGTGAGAGTGTGTGAATGTGTGTGTGTGAGTGTGTATGAGTGTGAGTATGTATGAGTGTGTGTGAGAGTGTGAGTGTGAGAGTGTGTGAGAGTATGTATGTGTGTGTATGTGAGTGTGAGTGTATATGAGTGTATGTATGTGTGTGAGTGTGAGAGGGTGTGAGAGTGAGTGTGAGTGTGTGTGTGAATGTGTGTGAGAGTGTGAGTGTGTGTGTGAATGTGTGTGTGTGTGTGTGTGTGTGTGTGTTTTATAGATGAGGAAATGGAGGCTCACAGAGATGGAGACTGGCCTAGAAACGGAGCATGGGGGTGGAGTCCTGGATTTGTACTTGACTGTACTTGGCTGTGCCCCACAGTGTCCAAGGACAAACCCTTCAGATCGAAGCATCGTTTTACTAGGTATTAATTACATCTAACACTTGCTTTATCTTTGCTTTTATGATACATCATTGACTATATTATCTATTAGTTGCTAGATCCTTGTTCCAGAGCACAGCCTTCAGTTAAGAAATTGTTCCAATGGCCAACAGCCCTGTGTTGACCCATTTGGGACCTTGTTTCAAACTCACATCTGATGAAAAGGGGGAGATTATGTGAATTGCAATGGTATGGGGTCATATGTGGTCATAATTGTAGTTTCAGGGACTGCTAGGTGGTACATTGAATAGAGAACTAACCCCTGGAGTCAGGAGGACCTGAGTTCAAATTCAGCCTCAGACACTGGACACACTTACTAGCTGTGTGACCCTGGGCAAGTCACTTAACCCCTCTTACCTCACCAAAACAAACCATAACTGGACTTTAATACAATTAGGTGGGGGCTGACCAGAAAAACCTAAGAAAATGCCTGGCGAGTAGTTTTATAGGTTTCTGTTTTGAGCTTGGTTATATTTTCACAAGAACAGCCCCAATGATGGTACATATGTAGATATACATTTGTGTGTATGTATATGCATGTGTGTGTGTGCAACTACACATGACATGCCCCTCCTTGGATCCCCCCTCAATAGTGAAAATTCTCAGATGTGCCTGTGTTAGGAATGAAACGAATTTGCCGTGTGTAAGACATTATAGCCCAGCTTTTGTGAGTTGTCACTGTGGGTCACGGAAAGAAAGTCTGATGATGCTGTGATAGTGAAAGCCTTGGCCAGGCTCCTGACTCACCTCTGGGGCTCACCAGCTATGGAGGAGTCCCATATTTGGCCACTCACCGAGGATGTGTTAGCACCTACAGTGTGCAGGGCGCTCTGGGATGTGCTGGGCAAGGAGCACTGAACAGAGTTGCAGAGTGGGGCTGGTTTGGGAGGAGCATGGGCGCTAAGTCTTGCCTGAAATGGGGGTTCTGGGAGGCAATGATGAGAGGATGAAAGGTGAATCAGGTGTGAGGGACAGACATCTTAGGAAGAACGAGAGTGCTGGGAGAGAGGGCGTCCTGCCGGGGATGGCAAGTAGACGCCTTGGGCTGGAGCTCCATGAGTGAGAAGCCTGTGGGAGCCTCACTTTGGCAGCTGTGGAGAGGGGAAGAATTGGAAGTGGGGGGAGCCTGCTGACAGATCAGAGCAAGTGATGGTGCTTTGAGCCCCAGTAGGGGCAGGTCATGGGAGAGGAAGGAACTGGGGATGGCTCTTACTGAAACTTGAAGGCTCACTGACTGGGAGGATGGTAGTGCCCTCTGGAGCAATAGGGGAATTTGGAAGCGGAAAGGTTTTGGTTTGCCAGGTGTGGGGTTTAAGATGGCAGCTGGTAGCACAGTGGAGAGAGGGCTGGGCCTCGAGGAAGGAAGAGCCGAGTTCCAATCCAGCCTCAGACACTAACTATGTGATCCCGGGCAAGTCACTTACCTGTTTTCTGTAAAATGAGAATGATGATAATAGGGTTGTTGTGAGGATTGAATGAGGTCGTGTTTGTTAAAGGCAAGTGCACCTGATGCACATGAGCTCGATGGAGATGCAGCTGCCTCTCTGTCATCATTGTTATTAATGTCTAGAGGGCAGCTGTCTGGAAATGTTTAGTTTGCTGTTGGTGTGGAGCAGGCTCAAGGGAAGACTGGCAGCACAGGGTGTGTAGATTGGGAGGTGGGCTTGTGGTGCAGGTGCAGAGTCAGGATCTGAGTGGGAATCCTGCTGCTGACTTAGGCAGTTTCCCCAAGAGGGGGAGGGAGTGGGAGAGAGAGAGGGTGAGGGAGGAGGAGGGGGGAGGGGGAAGGGAGGGGGGAGAGAGAGAGACAGAGAGACAGAGAGAGAGACAGAGAGAGAGAGACAGAGAGAGAGAGGGAGAGAGAGAGAGAGAGAGAGAGGAGAGTGTTGAGAAAGAGAAGAAGAGAGGCCTGGATCAAACCTTGGGACACGCCCACTCATGGGTGGCCAGTAGAATTTCCATCCAAGTTTGACACCACTGCTTTCAGCAACTGTCACCAAAGGTGCAAAGAAGGGACCGCCTTGATTGACAGTGGGGGGAAGGGCAGGCACTGGATAGTGCTGCACAGGTCTCTTTGAGGAGGGGCCCCAGCCCCAATGCTTCCTTATTTCCTTGCAGGCTGTAGGAGGTCACTGGACTCCTGCCTGCTCACTCTCTTCCCTATTTCTACTTCCAGACTCTCTACCATTGCTCAGGAATCTCTCCTCATTCAAGATTCATTCAATCTGAATTGATCACCCAGTAAGGATTCTGTTAGCTCTTCTTTCCTGGTCTCCAGCACTCTCTCTTCCCTCCCTTCCTCCCTCTCTCCCTTCCTTACCTTCCTTCCTCCATTCCTTCCTTCCTTCCTCCCTCCCTCCCTCCCTCCCTTCCTTCCCTTTCTCCATTCCTTCCTCTCTCCTTCCCTTCTTTCCTCCATTACTCCCTCCCTCCTTCCTTCTTCCCTCCCTCCATCCTTCCCTCCCTGTCTTCCTTCCTCCCTTCCCTTCCTTCCTCCCTTCCTTCATGAGGTCAGTGCCAAGCTCAGGCTTTCTTTCCTGACTTCTGCCCTCCTACTAGGAGACTTCTGCTTCCATAGTGATGATACTCTCTAAGACTCCAACTGCATACTTCCTCAGCTTCCTCCTTTCCCATGATGTTCCTGTCAGCTCCCCTCCGCTTCACACACAGACTCATATCTTCCGTGTCCTTGACCTTCAGCACTCCTTTATCTGATTATAGTCTTGTCATTCCACCATTCTTTCTGCCATCCAGTCCCTCTGCCCATCCCTTGGTGAGTCAGTTCACCTCAGCACTGTTCTGGTCTTTCAAGTCCTTTGCCCTCATCTTTGATTGCCAATCTATCGTTGCTGAGCCTCAGCCTTGAATGTCTCCCACTGTGGGCTCCTGAAAGAAGCTGGAGAAAATGCTGAACCTGTGCTGCCAATCTAGGGCTTCTCAGCTGGGTTCTCATCGTGGCAAGGCTCGAAGCATCCTGATTCACTTCCCACTCACTACAAACCTTGGCATCCCTCTCAGAGGAGAACCTTGCTTCATATTTTGTTTAAAAAATGGAGACAATTCTCTCTTCTCTCCTCTTCTTTCCCCACCCTCCCCTTCACTCCAGCTTTTGTGGAGAAGTGGGTTTTCTCCTTGCCAAGCAGATGCCTCAGCAGTCCTCACTCCTGTTCCTTTTCTTCTCTGGCTTCTGACCTCAGCCTTCCACTGAAATGCTTTCTCCAGTATTGTCAGTGATCTCTTACTGGCCAAATCCTGTAGCCTTTTCTCAGTCTCCATCCTTCTTGACCTCTCTGCAGCCAGAGGCCCTTCACCCTCTTCTATTTGATCTTCTCTTCTCTCTTGATTTCCATGGCACACATCTCTCCTGGTTGCCTGCCTGTTTGACTGGCACTTCTCACTCTCCTCTGCTGGATCTTCATTCAGGTCATGCCCACTCGCCGAGGGTAGCCCCCAAGGTTCTGTCCTGGCCCCTCGCCCTTTCTCCCTTGGCCATTTTTCACTTGGTGATCTCAGTTCCCATGGATTCAGTTGTGCTCTCTGTGATGATTGTTCCTATCGATCTGTCTGTCCCTTACCTTCCCACATGTCAGCTGCTCATCTGCCACGTGTCCATAGGGAAGACCGTTAGCCTCTCACAGTCTCAGATTTCTTAGCTGTAAAATGGGAATTGGCTTGTGATGATAAAGTGGAAATAATGATCTCACAGGGTAGATGTCTTACAAGCACTCTGTATACCTGACAGCACTCTGGGAATACAAATAATTACTTTTAACAGGCAGTGATTTCATATTTCAAGACTGTCAGTATCAATATATTTCTAAGGTGTTTTGCCATGATTTTACTAATTATTCTTTGCAATGATTCTTTTTTTTTTTTTGCTTTTTGGGGGGCAATTGGGGTTAAGTGTCTTGCCCAAGGTCACATGGCTAGTTTTTGTGTTGTGTCTGAGGCCAGATTTGAACTCAGGTCCTCCTGACTCCAGGGCCGGTGCTCTATTCACTGCGCCATTTAGCCACCCCATGTAATGATTCTTTTGAGATAGGTTAGTATGTGTTGGACCCATGTCTATCATATAGCCAAGAGACAGATGACTTATTAGGTTTATATAGTATTATGAAAGCAGTAGGTTCAGCCTGAGGCAGGCTTGTCGCCTATCTGTGATGTCATGTGTCTCTTCCTGTAGCCTTCTTTCGAAGCCTTACATTTCCTGTTCTCTGCCCGCTGGTGCTCAGTACTTCAGGGATCCCATGTTGCCCAAGGGCCCCCTAGGATGAAGTGACCCATCTGTCAAAAGAATATTTCCTCATTTTTTCCCTCCCCTTTCCTCTTCTCTCCGCCTCCCCGCCCCCAGTCATTTCCACCCCACATTCCACTGTGGAAGATCTCAGGCAGGCCAAAAGAGAAAAGCAGCAATATAGAGTATTAATTGGTGAATGACTTTGCAGGCTAATAATTCTCCCTATTTTCAAATTAAAGGGTAAAGTTCACCCATTCACATTTTCAGGTGGTCATGGTTACCTTTTTCTTTTTAAATCAGGATGAAACTTTCTTTAGTTCCCATTATATGATCTCCATCTTACTTTCAGTTGCAATACTGAGATAAAAACCTAAAAGAAAGGACTATATTTCTTAGCTTGTGTCTGAAGCAGCTCTTTTATATTATTTCACTTATTTAGAGGTATTTTACAGACCCAAGATTTCACTTCTACAATAGATTAAAGAATGGTAAAACTGGTGGGGAAACTGAGGCCCAGGTGGAGTTGTGGCGTGTAGAGCTGGCATTCAGTTCCCAACGTCATTGGTTCCTATTCTTACCTGAGAGCTCTGTCCTTGAATTAAGGGGGTTGTATTGACTTTTGATCCTAGGATTTTTTTCCTTCAAAATTCAGTTTATTTTCTTAAGAATATGCTTCCCTATTGTTTTTCAGTATCCGGAATTTAATGCAGAAGTATCTTAATGAGAGAGGTGAATTAACATTTGACAAGATTTTCAATCAGAAAATTGGTGAGTTCTACACTGCATGCTTTCATTTCAGTCTTGATGATTATTATGATAGCAAAGTATTTCTGAATGTACCATTTACTATTTTATATCTGATATTGAAAGAAGGGAGATGTTTCTGGTAAGAAAAACATGTACTTTGGGAAGCTTTATTTGCTGATCATTATAATAAGGGCATCCGTCCTGCAGAGAATAGTGGAAAGGCCACCAGACTGAGTCTGTCTGCTTTGAGACCTACCTTTGCCATTTATGAGCTGTGGGCCCTCACTCACTCTCTGAGCCCCAGCCTCATCAACTTTAAAATGGGAGGAGTGATGTCTGTTTGACAGGCCTCCTTGAATGAATGGGAGGAATCACTCTGTTAGACAGATGTACCTGAGCATCAGCAGACAGCAGATAGCTACTGAGAGTAGCCTCTGAGATAAAACAGATTCACTCCCTGGAACTTACTTGGAGCAGTCTCCACAAGTTTCCCTTGGAGAGTCCTTTGGACAGTACAGAAGGGTATGCTAGAGGAATTCTTTGGCATTGGGGGTAGTCGCTTAGCAGCCAGAAAGGACTTTCTTTCTCTCCTTAAAAATTTGTTATATTGGCCAGTGAGGGATCAGCTGCCCCGAGAACTCCATCCCTTGATGGAGTTTTTAGTTTTCCTTCTTCCTTGTGCCCTTATCCCCCTTAGTGAGCTAGATTCTCTTCTTGGGAACACAGCCTGTGTCTCAGAGCTCTGTAGGCAAGGGCGAAGTAGAAAGAACCTCAGAGCCAGAGGACAGGGGTTCATGTTCCAGCTCCCCTCTGTGTGTGACTTTGAGTAAGGCGTGTTACCTACCTAGGGCCTCAGTTTCCTCATCTGTCACTGTTCTTGATAAAAATAAAGAAGCCCCTGTGGGCACAGTGGAGAAGAAATTGCCCTGTCCCTTTTTTTAATCAAGAACAATTTGGCACTTAATGAGCTCATCCCACTTATCTGGACAACATACAAGTTTTCATTAAATATACAGAATAAAAACAATCCTTTGTGCATGTCTGTGCCTCTGATAGTAAGGACTCTTACCCTGTAATGCTGGTAATTCTGACATGTTAGCCAGATGTGGGCAGTATGTTTACCTGCTGGCATAGAAGGCCAGGGATGATACATAATTACTGATTCCTGGTTGTCTAGCAGTTAATTCATGGCAAACTTATGAGTGGCATCAGGCACCTACAAAAGCAAGACAGAGAAACAGGCAGTTGTGGACTCATTTGTCTCGGAAGGTGACAATTGACACGTTTGCTTGGAGGGAGCTGTCAGTTGGCCCAACCTGACAAGGTGTCTCCTGGTTACTGTTTTCTCCCCATTCCCAGAAAACAAATGGTGCTTTTCAGAAATTGTATAATTCCCTGAACAGTGTTTTATTCTCAGCCAGGACAGGGTTCATTTGTTTTCCATCTCTTACTTAGCATGACAGCCAACAGAACTGTCGGGCCACCTTCCTTGAGATGATGAATGTGCTGATTCTAGGCTCCTGGTGTGTTGGCCTTTGCTGATCTTGGGAGAACTCTCCAGGCCTAGCTGACAGCTCTGCTTCCTGAAACGCTGCTTTGGCCTTTCACGAACGGGAACTTGCCACAAGGTCTGCCTTCCCAGGGATTGCTACAGACCTTGGCTTTCAGGAAGATTCTTCCCACAAAATAACGAGGCTCAATACAACTTCTGTAGTGCTCTTCCCCATCTTGGATCCCCCTTCCCCATTTTATTACTGAGCTGGCATGTCTTCAGAATTAATTCAGTCCTCATCACTTGTTGGAAGACTGACTAATGAAGAATATTGTACATAAGCATTTAGTATGAATATGGGTAAAGAGAGTGGAGAAACTTGGGGTCTTTGGGATCCAACATAAAGACCTAGGTCAGGTGTGAAAGAGGGAAGACTTGGGGGTTTGTCTGCTGATTGACATAAATAAGTCAGCCATCACCTGTTGCAGCTTAGGCCACGATGTCTGGGTGTTGGTGTGGGAAGGTCAGTGTTGTCACAGTGGGGTCGGGGGAAGGCTAAGCTCAGCTGGACTGTTCTGAGGCTTTGTATCCTTCACTTCACAGGGAAGATCTAATTGACCTCTTTTTAAAAAGACAAAGGTTAGATTTTTGTAATGCTCCAAGTTCATTCAGCAAGCATTGAATGCCAGCAATGTGTCCAGCATGAGCCTGGCCCTGAGTATAGAGAAGGGCAGCAATGTAGTGCTTGTCTTCAAGAGGCCGCCATGCTCTTGGGGGGAGCAACATGCAGTGTACGAGCACACACTCACACATACAGACACACACACTCACACAAACTCATACACATACATTCACACACTCTCACACATACTCACATACACATACACACACACACACACTCTGAACGGGAAGAAATCCTAGAGGGAAGGCACTGGGGTGGCAGGAACAAGGGCACTAGATGGAGAGAGGTGGAATTGGAGCTGACAGGGTGAGGAGTGAGAACATTCCAGGCCACTGTTGGAAGATGGAGCAACAACCGTGTTGTACAGTGACCACTGATGCCAGGGTCCAAGCTAAAGTGGAAGGAGACTGACAGGGCAGCAAGGCACCAGGCTGTGAAATGGGTACAGCTAAGTGTGATGAGAGGGAGGGAGGGTAGGACAGTTTTAAAAAAGATCCAATTAAGCTGTCCTGGGAAAATGTGTAGAGAGTGGGAGCCTTTGCAGCTGGGGAGATGAGGCAGAGTTTCATGGAGGATGTGGCCTGTGAGGAGATCTTTAATGGGGGAGCAGGGTTTCAGCAGATTGAGGTGAGGAGGGTGCAGTTCAGGCGAGGGGAGGATGGCCCACAAATACAGAGGGCACCCATCTATTGGTAAGAGTTACTTTGGTTATCTAATTTGAAAGCAAAACATATAAACTGTTAGAGAGAGAGAGACTCTGTATTCTCTAAACTAGAGCCTGTTTTTAAAGCCAGTGTTTGGTGTAGTGTTAGGAGCCCTGGCTTTGGTGTCCAGAGCAGGTTTTCTGTTTACTTTCGTGGGGCCTGTACAATGAAAAGGCAGGTGATCTCTGGGGTCCCGATGTCTCTCAAGCCTGGGATCAGTTACTTTCCCCATGTGTGCTTGGATGGACCTGTCTGATGTGTGGCGACAAGTCAGATTGTCTCCAGCTCCTCTTTGAGTGCTTCCCCTTCTCAGCCTAGTGCTGGGCTGTGCCCACTTGTAGGCCCTGTTTCTCTTTTCCTCTCTTATTCTACCATGAATCCAAGCCCTTTCTGTCTGATCAGAACCAGGCTCAGATCGTCTCTGCTTTCTCATTTCGGTTCCCTAAAGCAGCTAAGTGACCATTGCATCTTCCTCATAGGCCTGTGTACGTGTTTCTGTGTTGGGCAGTTGCTGCAGAGGCATGCAGGGAATTTAATACCACTCGTTGTTTAGAGGAAGCTCGTGTTAGGATATGAAGCTTAACATGGCCCAGAGGGAGCTGGATTCCATTTTGGCAGGTGAGAAAACAAGGCAGACAGACTCTAAGGGGAGGAGGAGTACAGGGTCCATATGCCATAGTGGGAGGCGTGTGTGAGGAACTCCTGGCTTCTTGGCTGTTTTTCCCCTCTGTAGACTAAGGGAGGGAGGAAGAATGTGAGTAAAAGTGTGAGAGGTAGGAATGGGGAGGATTTCGGGAGGAAGTCAGAGATTCAGGAAGCATCCTCTGAAAAGCCAGAAGAGAGCGTTTTAGCCAGAGCCCTTGGCACTGTCACAGGGTTCAGTCACAAGCTGATTTTATCAGTTGAAATAGCTTTAAAGAAGTTGCATTGCAATATATTTTGCTATGGCAGAAGCATATGGAATGTGTTTCTTGTAAAGGTATAGTTGAATGTAACCTGTATCCAGAGTTCCGCATGCCTTTGATGGAAAAACTGATGGTGTCACCTGTGATTATTATTTTATTTTATTATTATAAAATATTATATGATTATTATTTTATTATTATAATTATCACCTAATTATTTTCTTTTTCTCTCCTTTCCCAGTATTTCGCTGGTCTTCCTTTCTTCGCCTCATCCCCCTCTCCCTCTCATTCCTGTCTCTCTGTGACTCACTCTCCTCTCTCTTTCCTTAATGCCTTTCTGAGTCACCCTCTCTTCTCCTCCCTTTCATTTTGCTCCTTTCCATCATCGTCCAACACATTCATGTTCCTTTCTACCAATCCTAGTTCTGCTTTTGAGTCAAGGTACGATAATTAGGGTTGAGGATAGTGGTCTTCCTGGGTGTGCTATGGCAAAGATTCCATCCAGAGTGAGCTCTCTATGATTTGGCCCATTGAATGGAAAATTTTTGTAGGCATACTTGAATATAAGCCTAAAGATAGTAGGGATAGAAACTGGTTGTCCCAAAGTTCATCTCCCTTCAAATGTATTGTGGAGTTAAAATGCTGGGAAGCAATCAGTTATCACTCAGGTATTGATATAATTGAATATATAGCATTAAGAAGCTTTCCTTAAAGGAATATATTCTTTTATCTCGATTCCTTTTAAGTGACATATATGGTCAAAAGGTCTGGTGATATGCATATTTTATATATAAGGCAAAAATGAAGAAATAAGGCACCTTTCTTTGGAATTACCTGTAGCATGGAAACTCCCAGTAGGCGGAAGACATTAGCTTGTATATGTTTATATAGGACCTAGGCCATTTAGGTCACTAACTTTCTAAATATGAAATCATAGGAGCACAGATCAAAAGCTGGACAGATGGGGCGGCTAGGTAGCACAGTGAATAGAGCACCAGCCCTGGAGTCAGGAGGACCTGAGTTCAAATCTGGCCTCAGACACTTGACACACTTACTAGCCGGGTGACTTTGGGCAAGTCACTTAACCCCAATTGCCCTCCAAAAAGCAAAAAAAAAAAAAAAAGCTAGACAGGACCCCATAAGTCGTTATGTAAATTTCTTGTAATGTAAAATTAGTGATACTCATAAAATGTATTTATTTCTCAATGATAAAAGAAAGTCTACATTCTGTAATTTGTTACACATGTTCTTATACTATTAAAAACACTTACTGCATGTAATGTTATTAAGATGTGCTTTATTATATATATTATTATACACAATATATCATATTATATAATTAATATATTATATAATATTATTATATAATTATATCATAATTATTATATATAAGATACATTATTAAGATAGTGCTCATTCCATGACAGAATGATAGGCTGAATCCTACTGCAGCAGCCAGTTCTATAGGAAAAGCATATGAGGAACTCTTGTCCTTGGGAGTTGGATGCATTGTCTCCTGATCCCGTCCTTGTCCTTAGCAACCGGTCACCCTGGATCATGAGATAATTTCATGGCACAGAGTTTGCTTATAATGACTTAGTGGGAAATAACATTGTCCAGGGGACAGTGCTACATGGAGAATTCTGATGTGGGATGTACTTGAGAGCATTATTTTTACATTCATACCTCAGGAGAGAGGCATGGTGGAGTACAGGGCTTCTTAAACTTTTTCCACTTGAGAACCCTTCTGTTTAGTCAGCACTAGTTGGTGCTGTGTGGCCTGAGGGCATGTGCTGTGCAGAGGGGCACATGCCTTATGCTCACAACCAAGCCTGCAGTGAAGTGCATGATGCAGCTTGGGCAAGTGCTGCCAGAAACACTTTGGATTCATTACATGCTTGATTTTTAATTAATTTTTGGTCATTGTGCATTCACCTTTTACTGTTGACAAATATTTTTGCGAGCAAGTTCAAGTTCCACCTCTGACCCATCCTGGCCATGTGACCCTCGTCTAGACAGTCACCTCCAAGGTTTTAGACAAGAGGTGTCAAAATATAATCAAACCAGATTAAAATGTAATTGGGAAATGTTTAATAAAATAAATTAAAATACAGCCTAACATAGTGTTAATTTGTAGTTTTCTAAGTCAACATGAGGAAGCACATAGCTGATTCTACTGAGGTTTGGCACCACTGCACTAGACTCTCTACGACCCAAGTTACACAGAAGATATGGCAGTGCATTGGTCACAGGACAAGGTTAGCTCCCTGTCCTGAGCTCACACTTGCTGGGCCTGGTGATAACACCAGCATGGGAACTCCTCATGGGTCTGGCAGCTCTTAGCAAAGGATGTTCAGAGGATGTACAGAATTTCTTCTGTGTCTTATCTATAGAACTTGGTCAGCTGAATGTTTCTGGAAGGAAGCAGGGCAGGGCCCATCGGCACAGGTTCACAGCCGCTGCTGTGGCTGCCTAGAGCCCTACCAGTGTGTCACAAGTGAATTGGGATACGAGACTCTTTGGGGTTTGTTTGAGATGTCCTAAGGCAGCCCCTTGGGATACAGGGAACAAACAGCAGCAAATCAAGACTATTTCATAGGGAGAATGGAGGCTTCTTTCCAGAGTGTGTGATAGCTATCTACCAATCTAGATCAGTGTTTCATTGGGTGTTGGGTGGCACCAGGGTGCTCAGAGCATCAGACCTGGAGTTGGGAAGAGAGGAGTTCAGATGTGACCTCAGGCACTTACTAGCTGTGTGACCCTGGGCAAGTCACTTCACCCTGTTTGCCTCAGTTTCCTCATCTGTAAAATGAGATGGAGAAGGAAATGGCAAACTGTTCCAGTATCTTTGCCAGGAAAATCCCAAATGGGATTTGGGACTCGCAAAGAGTCAGACATGATTGAAAAATGGCTGAACAGCAACAAGTATCTATGGTTCACATTTTATCATTTAGAAGGAAAAATGGTATCAGCATGAATGTTTTCCTATAAAACCTTTATTTTCCTTACACACCATGCTGTGGAGCAATGTGAGAAATCCTGAGCTAGAGAGAATTATCTGGTCTCCTGAGAGGCCTGTCCTCTGGGGCCCTAAGAGGCAGTGGATGGGCCCAGTGGGCAGTGGTCACAGAGCCTCGGGGCAGGAAGGCCAGAGTTCAGTCATTCCTCAGATGCTCATGGCCTGTAGGATCCTGTGTAAGTCACCTAGTCGCTACTTGCCTCAGTTTCCTCTTTTGTAAAATGGGGGGAATAATACATGTGAATTCAATTCTAACAATTGAGATAAGAATCCAAAATTCCACCTTCCTTTGATGGAAAAGCTGAGAGCATCACCTGTGACTGTTAGCCTGACTTCATACAAAATGGAGCAAGAGTTAAAAAATGAAAAATGAAAAGATTCATTTTCATAAAACTAAAAACCTTTAAAAATATAGTAAATATTGTACATACCTTTGGTTATTCATATTCTTTGTTTATAAGTAAAATCCTTAATAAATTTTATCATGTCAGAATTTTCTGTCATTTTTCTTTTGTAAAAAATGACAAATTTAACCATAATAAAGATTATAAATATGCAGGAGGACAATTGTACATAAAACCCCTAGTGTTAAATGAAAGAGAACCAAATGAATTAATAGATAATAACCAACCAGAAAAAAATTACATTCTTCTTTATCCTTTTTGAAGCTCTACCGAAATTGGACTGTCTTTGGCCTTCTTTATTTTCTTTGAATACACAGAATTATGTGTGCAGGTGTGTGTCTGTCTGCATATGCACATATGTAAATGTGTGTGTTTGTATTTTTGGGCAGTAGACCACAGCTCCGCCCAGCTGATTTTGCTTTGTGTCGCTTTGTATTCATATTTTCTTGTGTTCTTTATCCTTAGCTTCTAAGGCCTCTCCATGGTCCATCCCATCAGCATTTGGACACGCCCTGCTTTTTTGGTTTGTTTGCTTTTTTGCTTTTCACTTTCATGGTCTATGGTCCATTGCATGTTTGTTTGGCCTTTTGCATCTCAAGGCAGGTTGTTGCCCTTTCTTTCATTTTGATTCCATTTGCAAATTTCTAGATTGATGTGTTTCTTGTAAAGACCATGTTGCTTCTTTTGTTCATATTATGACTTATTTTATTGGAAATTTAATTGATTTACATTTAGGGTTTAATTTATTGGGTGTCTCTTTTCACTCAGTCTCTTAGCAGGGAATCTGTACTTTGTTATTTTTAGTTCCCTTTCTCAGTATCAAGGAGATTTGCTTTGGAATGATCATTCTGCCAGTTCCCACTCCTCTTCTCATCCCAAATCATTCTCCTTCCTCTACTTTTTAAACAGTTTCTTTCTCTGAAAAATCCTGTGAAACATCACTCTAGGATTGTTTTTGCCTATGGACAAGGCAAGCCAGCAAGCTGGCTGGCCTAAGAGTGTGATAAGTGATATAGGAGCTCAGGCCCCCAGTACTAGCTCTTCTAGCCCCTCCTTACAAACCCCAGTGGAAACTGCCCAAGATCCAGTTCCCAAGAGCCTTGGGAACCACAGTGTTGCCCAGACTGTCACTCCTGCTGCCAGCTTGTGTCCTGCAGCCATCTTAGAGGGGAGAGATCACTGTAGAGAAAGGACCCATCTGACTTACTACCAGCTACTGCTCACCCAGGTAATCCCAAGAGCCCCAACAGGTAATCCAGGTAATCCCAAGGTAAAGTAGGCAGGTAATCCCAAGAGCCCCAACATGGCAGCACCCCTCAGAGCACTAGTCCCACTTGCACCCCAGCCCCTGAAGCGTCATCTCAAGAAGCAACTGCAGAAGCTGGAGCTTCCAGAAGCCCAAAAGAGAAGGTTCTTGTAGCCAGAGTCCTTGGTGCTGCCAGAGGGTTCAACACCAGAAGCTGCTAAGATTTTATTGGATGGAATGACTTGAGGGAAGTTGCCCATTTTCCACTTTGCTGCTACAGTCTGTGGACCATGAGGGCTTTCTGTCTTAATGACCACTGAAACCTCCCAACACCTGCTATGGACCCTTTCCCACGAGGAGGGGACTGTCTGGCTTTGCTTTTTTGTTTCCCAAGGGCTTAGCACAGTGTTTTCCACAGAAGTCCTTAATAAATACTTTTTTCATTCATTCAGATGCTTGTGTCTCTTTGTGAATTTTTCAGTCTCAGTACCTCTCAGATGCCTCTTTCCTATTAGTACTGTGTTTTTCCTGCTTGATTAATTCAGAGTTCATAGAACATGCTTCTGAAATTTATAGATGTTATTTTTCAGCTTTTCCCAGTAATCTTACTTTATCCTTGAAAAGTTCTCTATAATCTTGATACTGTTTCTTGGTAAGTGTTTTGTATATTTCTGCCATAAGCTTGAAGGATTTTTCTATTTACCATTGTGAGGCTGGAATTCAGTACTATATGTCTAGGCAGGCTAAATCTTGGATTCTTCCTTGTCAGGAGACTGTGAATTTTTTATTTGTATCCACCCTTGTTTCTCCCTAATTCTGTGAGACTTTTCTTTGGGTATTTTCTAGGATATGGTGCTGAGATTAATTTGTTTTTCTAAGTATTTGGGATATCAGTACTTTTGAGAATAGGTCCTATTCTCCTAGGTTTGACACATGAATCTGCATATTTTCCTGTACTTTGTATAATTTTATGACATTCTAACTGTCTTTTATTGTTTGTTGCTTCTATGAATTTTTGAAGTTTTCTATCCCCTACAATGATCACCCAGTCTTCTTGAGTTTTTACTATAATTAAATTTTTTTTTCAAACTTTTATTTTGTTTTGTGATTTTCTTGCCACTATTGGTTTGATTGTTGTACACAACTCCACCCCCCTTCCCCTACTGATCTGTAAGCAGACAACTCCACCCTTCCCTCCCCCAACTGATCAGTGAGCAGGAATTTCAGGCTAGGGTAAAATCTCCATCACCCCTCATCCCTTGCCCCCTTCTAATTACCTGATCGGGATGTCCTCGGCCCCTCCTAATCGTCACCTGATCTCAATTTGTCTCCATCCTTGGCCCGTTCTAATCACCCCATCCTAGGCTTCCTGTCCCTTAGCCTAGAGTGAACTTCGAGCTGGCAGGAAATTCAAATGTACACCGACCAATCACTGATTGTAGTTTCGGCTTACGTAACCTAGATATTGAATCTTTATAAAAAGCAGTACATATTCTGTGCCAGGGCACTGTCTGATTTGGGTAGCCTTGTACCCTGACAGTCCCACGGTAATAAAATCCACGTTTTCAATTTAATCTCGGGGATCTTCTGTCTCCGTCATTTGTGCACTTCAGATAGATTTCTTTGTGCCATTTATGTCTTTGAGGACAACTGGTATATTTTAGATTTCCTTTTTCCATCTACATCTTTTTCTGGAACTTTAATAGTTTCAGTACTCCATCATATTTTAAATTTTGATCGATTTCTATTTTTTGTGTTGTGTTTTCTCTCTCTCTCTCCCCCTCCCTCCCTCCTTTCTGTTTCTCTCTCTGTCTCTTGCCTTCCTCTCTGTCTGTCTGTGTCTTTCTCTCCATCCTCCCCTCCCCCCCATTCCCTGTCTCTTTCTCTCTATGACCTTGGCTTTCTGAACTTTTCACTCTACCATTATACCTAGGAGTATTGTTGTGTGTTTGCCAAAGTACGTCTGTGATTGGCAGCCACCCAGGTGTATGGTACCTTATGGTTTTCACAGGGCTTCCCATTTAATGACTTTAGGGGTGCCTAGTATCATGCTTGTTTTGCTAGCAGGAAGTTGCCTAATAAGCTTTTATTAAGGGCCTACTGTGGATCAGGCAGCTCCAAAGACAAAGAGGCTGACTCTCCAGGAACCTGTGATCTATTGTGGAGGGCACTGGGTCCTGAATAGGCAGGTACTGAGTATGCACAGTGACACCAGTGAAGGTCAGGAAGAAATGGCTTGTTCCCTGTTCTCTGGCCTCCTTCTGGGGCTCTGTAAACTGTGCCCCTGGTTATTTGGGGGACCACAGATCATTTGGTGATAAAAAGAACCCTTCATTTTGGGGTCAGACCTGGGTTGAAGTGTTAGCTCTGGACCTGGTTATTTGCATGTGGGCAAATCATTATGTTTAAACATTTGAGACTTACTCTCATTTTTGTCAAATGTGGACGATCATTCTTTTGTGATGGACTCCCCTGTGTTATTGTGAGGGAACTAATTTGTGACCTATCAAGGACCACATAGATGAGTATTATTAGTTATTCAGCATTCCTTGGTTCAAAGTCTGATGACTGGCCATTAGACACAGGTGCTGGTAGTTTACTCCGAATTCAGAAAGCAACAGGAATGAAGAGAATGGCAGCCTGTTGCCCAGAAAAGAGGCTGCACCTCCCTCATACTTGACAGATTGTGGCCTTTACTTTTGGGAGTTGTTTGCTCATATCTTGTATATCTGGGATACTAAGCCCCCATCAGAAAGCTTTGATACACAGAGTTTTCCCCCCAGTTGACCACTTCCCTTCTTATCTAGATCAGGTGGGGAACCTGTGGCCACGTATGGCCGGAGGCTGTAGGTTCCCCATCCCTGCACTAGATGCGTTAGTGTTGTCTGGGCAGAAGCTCTTCAGTTTCAGGTTCCCTCTTTTGCTGCAGACATGGTATTCTGTTTCTTTAGTTACTTTACCTGAATCTTCTTGAAGATGGCCCGGTTTCCCCTGGCTCTCTTAGCCTCACCCTTGATCCCCTCTTCTTGTTTGATTTTCCTCCTTCTGTCCTTCTGCTTCAACCAGTCCTGTTCTTTAGTTTTTAAATTTTGCTTTTCTGTGCCCATTTCCCAAAAACTTCTCTCCCTCCCTTCATTATCTACTTAACCTTCTTGTTCACTCTAGACCCTCATTCTCTGATTCATGATCCCTGTATTTTTCTGTTCTCTTTTTCTGTCTTCTTCATGCAAAGCTTCTAAGCTGTCCCTTCTGGGCTCTCCCCACGAGGTGCTTTCTCTTCCTGCTTGGGGGATTCAGCCCTTAGACTCCCCTTTTCCTTTGCGTTTCACTTCCACAACAATGCCAGTGAGAGAAAGGATTATTTCTCTCTTGTATTAATAGCTAATTGAATCAAGACCAAGATTTCCTCTCTTTTCTACTTCCTTACCCAGAAACCAGCAAGTGTTTGTCAAAGACTATTCCTATTTACTCAGATAGGTCTGAGAAAATGTGGATTCTCCCTCTTGTTAGACCAGGGATATGGAAATTGATAAGTCTCTTTGACCCAGACTTAGGTTTTCCAAGTCACATACCCCCAAGACCCTCATTAGAATGAACCTACACTTCATTATAATATTCATTTTCTCATTAATTATTAGCCAGATTTGATTCCCACCCTCAAGAACATCTCTTCCAAGGGCATATAAACTGTGAGCCCACTGCCCTGAGAGGTCTTTGGCATTCAAGAGTGCCACTGATGTCTTTTTATTGATAAACATGCTAGCCTTATTAATAAAACAATTATCCAGAAACTGTCTCTCGAAATTTTTAAACATCACACTAGTTATTGCAGGTGTCAGAGAGGACACTGCCCCATTGCAAGACCCCTTCCCTATCACGTTTCTAATTATGTAGCCCACCACTGATCTGTGACCTCTCTTTTTAAGGCTTTTTTCTTCTACATTTGCCTGTAAATCTCCCTGTGTCCTTGCTCTCCCACATTTCCAGGCACAGGTGCTCCCAGAGGTTTCCCCTGCCCCAGGCCACATCCACTACAAGGTCCTCCTTTTACCTATAGAAGCATTCATCAGTAAAACCACCTGTCACCTCTGAAGTAGGACCTCCTTCCTTTCTCACTCCGCTTTCCATCTCCCCCTCCCCACTCCCCTATAGGCCCTTGATCTGACCCTGGTACATCACTTACTCCTTCCCTCCCCACTTTTATGTAGCCTACTGTGTTGTAATGTAGCCCCACAAAAGCAGCATTCCCCTGTGGGCAGGGGCCACCAGGTTCTGTCCACAGTGCCCCTTGTCCATCTCCTCACTGCTACTTCCCCTTGACTTCTGCCTTCACACTCAGTAGGTCTTGTTCACACAGCTCCCATCTAATTGATTTCTTGTTCTTATCTGGTAACCAACTTTAAGTGTGGAGGAGGGCTTTGAGTGACTGAATATACCCCAACCCTTTACACTTGTAATAATTGAACTTGTATGGAAATTTATTAAAAACAAAGGAGAGGATTGTATTTAACTTGGAATTAATTGGTAACAAATTCCATTAGCAATTTACTTTTTTAAAGTAAGTCTCCTTGATGCTTTTTGTTGTCCTAGACACTTATTTTGCAAGACTGACCAACAGACAGCTATCCCTTACAAAGGGATACACTATTTGCTCCCCAAGTCCCCAACTTCCCTGGTATGTTACACCAGCTGTTCTTCGGAACCAAGACTGGGCAAATAATTTCCTTTCCCAGCATGTAGATTCATTTTAGATTCAAATTGAAATGCCAGTTTACTTGTATTAGGATTGCAGTAAATTGTCAAGACATGAAAAATAGGTGGAAAAAATAAAAGAAGGGTGGTAAACAAGGAAATAAAATCTATTCTTATTCCAAAAGCATCATTTCACTTTTTCAGTGTAATTTTCCTCAGTAATTTATAGGATCCCAAGAAGTGTCTCCCTCAGTTCTGTCTCACTCTGAGTTGGCTGAAATTGTGATTAGGTTGTTTGGTGGGCAGCACTTACGGCATAGGCCATGCAGAGGATCTCACACACGAGCTAGCTACCTTGCACTTACCTCTCTGCCACCACCAGGATCCTTAAAATACAGGGAAGAAAAGGTTATCTCTCTGGATGAGACCTCACTTCAGTGGAGCCTTCTCCTTCTAAAGATGAAATATAAATAATTAGTGCTTTGTGAAAGTGGGATCTTAAGTCTCTCACACAAGTAAAATAAAGGGTCTGACAGTGAATGTGAGAGTGTTCCTCAGTGGCCAGAGGATCAGGACAGCCCTGGGACTGAGGGTGGGCGTTCCACCCTCCATGTCCAGGCAGCTCTGTCAAAGCAGAAGTTGCACATCAGTTGTGATCTTTATTGACAGAGGGAGTTTCCAGAGATAACATAATAAACCTACGTGTAAAAAATAAAAAGTCCTGCATGGAACAAAACATGACAGATATTTGGGGAAAATCCTGTGCTGGGTGAGGGTCTGCATGAATTACCTTTTAAGGCCTCTTCTGAGTTGTTATAGGCTTTCTGAAAGGACAGTCTTGGGTTCTCTGGTCATTGAAGGCAGGAGTATTTAGTTCTCTGTGCCCTCAGTTTGTGTGGTCATACAAGGGAAAGCCAGAGAGCACAGATAGCCGGGTATGAATATGTGAATAAAGTGCAGCCTTCTTAGCACCCTGTTGTCAGTTTATAGAGTATGAAAAGAGCTTGAGTGAGTCTCAAGGGTCAGTGACCTTGCCCCTTCTTTGATTGGTCATGCCCCTGATGACTCCCTCATATGCCTGGCTCCCCAGTTCTGCAGGTGGGCAGCTTTGTAGAGTGTGGTTTTTGTACCCAAGTTTGACAGAGTGGGGAGGAGAGGATTTCTCTCACCTCCCCACCCCCAGCACCCTTGGATGTAGCTGTGGAGCTCCTAGCATCTCATACAGCCATTTGGAAGTGCATTGGGTCAAGAGAGTTCAGTAGAGTATGAGGCCTGTCCAGCAGGGAACAGATAGAGATAGATATGGATGGTCACTTGATGGGAGGAGTAGCTCCAAAGAAGGTGACCTTCCCCCTGCAGCAGAGAAGAGAACTGACCTGACCCATAGGTTTAATGGAGAACCAGCTCTGGTCATTGAGAGCCCAGCTGCTGAAAGGAGCAGAACTTGGGAGCCCAGCTGAAGTCCTGCCCCCAGGGGCCAGCAACTTGAGGGTTCCAGGAGGAGAGAAGGTCCATATTACCTTCCCCACAACATTCTCTGTTTGTGTCCTCTTCCCACAGGTTAAGTACCATTAAAAAAAGCTTGCTGGTTGGGTCCTATGAGCTATAGCTCCCGAAAGGTTCCTCTCAGGTACTCCAGAACCTAGAAGGAGGAGTTTCCCTCTGGGGAAGTAGTCTAGAAGGAGTGCTACACTGTGGGAGTACCCTTAGGATCCATGTAGCCATCAGTCATGCTTCCAGGGCTGGAACCTGTAAACCTGTGAGTTCAGCTTAGGAAATGTATCTCTAAGAGGGCCCTACACAGACAACTGATGTGATCAGGGACTAAACTGAATTCTTGATGGATAAGACTTCCATCATCAAGTCAACTCTGGCAGACTGCTACCTCTTTCTTTGGGCCTCCCCTTCATCCCCACTGAGGTCCCACTTAGTCCCTCCCAAAGGAAGCTCCCTGCCTTGGAGGCTGCCCTTGATCTTTTGTGGGACTGGGTTTGTTTCAAGTTTTTTCTCGACATCAAGCCCAAATTTGCTGCTCTGCAGCTTCCCCTCTTTTCTGATGGTTCTTCCCTGTGTGGCCAAATAGAACAAGTATTTCCACTCTCCCACAGGCCAGCCCTTTAGCTGCCATTTCTTTTTCATCTTTTTCAAACAAGCAACCTTTTAAATGCATCTTTTCTTCTGTCTTTATGAGGTTGATTTTTGTACCCAGTTTAGCCTTTCCTTAACCTTTGGGAAGCATGCAGACTCTGTCCTTACTGATCAGCCTTCCCAATAGCCAAACCATTGTGTAGCAGGGATTCCTGAGGGGCTGCAGCAGGTTTCTCCCGACTAAGTGACATTGAATCACCAGTGACTACCCTTCGGCTCTGCTGGTTCAATCACTCCTTCATCCAGCCTGTTTTCATCTAGTCCCCATCTCTCTGTAAGTCTGGAGGGGGGAGACTTGGTCAACTGCTTGTCGAAAATCTAGATTAACTATATCCCTGGCATTCAAGTGAGATAACAGATGTAATACCCTTTGTAAACTTTAAAGTGCTATCAAAATTCTGGCTATTGTTATTCCCTTAATTTGCCACTTCATCAATCCTTTTGCCAAAAGAAATGAGGTGAGTCTGTCATGAGTGGTTCTGACCTTAGCCTTTTGGGACCAGTCTCTTCCTTTTCTAAGTACTTTTGAAAAGTTTATTTGAAGAATCCAGTCTAGAATCTGGGCAGAAGTCAAAGGCAAACTCACTGGTCCTCTGGGCTGCTAGGGGATTCACCAGAGTTACTAGACTGTTTTCTTTTGTTCTTTTAGAAGTTAGGACCCTTTCCCTTGTCCAGTCATGTTATCTTTCTCCCCTTCTTTATGAACTTTCAGATGTCGCCAATGGCTGACCAACAGCCGGGCTTCCCCATTTTGGACATTGGCATAATTAAGTTTATAGAATCAGCAAAGATTTAAACTTCTGGGAGCCCAATATCAGAGCTTATTTTACCATCTTAATATGGATAGAACTATCTATCAAAATAAATAACTTACCTTAATATTACAGGTATAATTTAAATTAACTAATTACATTGAATTGCAAAGTAAAGGATGCCTTTATTTTTAATTCAGACTATTTATTAATAGAAATCTCTTTCCTTCAAAGGTATTTTTCAGTTATTATATAGATACTATATGTTACAGACTTTATGATACTGATTTTTGGCTAGTGTAGTGACTAGAAGTGTTACTTACTGGATTGTTTGTACTGTGTACAGTGTCTTGGTGTAACCTACTGTAAAGCCAGTCTAGAGCAGCTCTCCTGAGGACTGCTGCTGTGAATAACTTTTAAGAATCTAATTGCATAGTATAGTAAACTCTATTTATTCAGCAATAAACCAAAGTATAACATCAAGAAACTAAAGCTTAACATAACAGCTTATTACTAAGTTGGCCACATAGTCTTAAAAAACATATCATCCAGGAAACCACAGTTCTCCTCAATCAATACACAGTATTCAAGTAAAGTTCTCTTTCATCTTGATTTGAGGCTGGCTTCTAATCATCCTTAAGCCAGTCATCCTTAAGGAGTAGCAAAAAATACAAATACTATCCACTCATTGGTCACAATAAGTTACAAATCTTATCAGTTAATACAGAGTGTTCAAGTAAAGTTCTCTTTCATCTTAACTCAAGGCTGACTTTGAAACCCTATAAGTCCTCTTACATGGGCTAACTGCTCCCAGCTCTTGCCTGGCTTTACATGGCAGCTCTCCTCTCCTGTTACACATCTCAGCTCATGGGGGCCGCTCCACTCCAAGTCCTTTGCAGTTTCTGTTTCTAGGAAGGCAAAGCTTAACAGGGCTACAACAGTATTTACACACATTACCAGCACTATCATGTCAATTCACTTTCTGTCTGAGAAATTAACACAGATTAACAGAGTGCTTTTGTCTGACAAAGTAACATCAATGCAGAACAACAGACAGAACACCACACACATGCATTCTCTTAACTCTGCTCACTTCCCACTCTGCTGGAGCTTTCTCTCCTCTGCTCCTTCCTGTTCCACCCTTCCTGTTCTGTTCTTTCAGCAAGCTCCTCCCATAGTGGAACTCCATGTGATTAGGCTTCGTAAAGGCAGGCAGGAAGGTCTTCAGATTCCTTTAGGCCTATTAAGGGCAAGACAGTGTATACTGTTTCCAGCAAAGACTCGATACAATAAAAGGCAATGCTCAAAGGCCCTTGAATAGCTAAACCAAGGGAAGCACTACTTTGCTTGCCATTACACCTACCTAGTGTTAGAAAACTAACCTATGAGTTTTTCTAATGAGTTTTCTAACTCATAACAAATGAGTTGTGCTCATTTTTGTTATAAAGAAGAGCCAGTTTAGTTTGTTTGAAGGTGCCCGAGCCCAGACTTAGCAGTTGGGAGGTTTTGCTGTATGATCTTGGACCATTCACTTGGCTTCTCAAGGAGGATTTACAGAACTGACTGGGCCAGATTCTCCTCATCTGGGAAATGTGAGGGACTGGTTCTGGAGGGTCTCTGCAATTCTCTCCAGCCCTAGGAGTTCTTCTGGGGCTGTAGTTCTGAGGTTCCTCCTTAGTTCAACATCTCGGGTTCTGAGCCCCCTTTTAGTACCTGTTCTTTGTTATTAGGTAGGTCCTCTCCAGGTCAAACTTTAGAGGTTCCATGTTTGTTTGTTTTTCAAGTTTGATTTCACAGACACTAAAGACCAGCTGGAGCACCAACTGGCATCATGACATTTTTGATTGAACTATGTAATAGGAACTAATAATATAGCATGTTTGTTTTTTTTATTTAAACAAGTGCTTTATTAACTTGTTTTACATCATTCATTTCCACCAGATTTTGAGTTACAATGATTTTTCCTCCCGTGTTTTCCCCCTACCCACCCTCCCAGAATAGCAGTCCCGCAAGATATCGCTTCCTCCAATCTGTTCTCTCCCATATCATCTCCCATACCCCCTTCAACTTTTCCATTAGAGGAAGGTGACTCTTTGTGTCCCAATGCCTGCACATCTTATCTCCCAATTACAAGCAAAAGAGTATTAATAATAGTATTTATATATATTTGAAACATTTAATCTTAAGACCTCGAATTTCAGATCCATTTCCTTCCTCCTTTGTTCGCAGGCCAGGAGCTGGAGCTGCCTCTGAAAACTACAAAATGGCGTGTCTCCTCAGTGGCTTCTAGCCCCCAGGGGAGGAAGCCAACGCATTCCCCAAATACTGGTCCCAAAGTCCATAGGGCACTAACCTCTCACTTTGTCCTAGGCATGTCTATCTTGATAATTCTGGAATCGCCACAGCTCCTGGTGTTCTAGGGTCCCTCCAGCTGGCTGCTGGCCCTGCCGCCCTGGGGCTAAAATAGCGACTCAGGCGCTCGGCTGTGCTCGGCGCTGCCGGCTCCCAGAGTGCTGCTGTGGTCCTTCCTGCAGGGCTGCTGGACTATCCTCAGCGGGAGGTTAGCTTCTTTGTGTTGTTCTGTGGGTGCTGGGGCTCCAGAAGTTGTTCAGAGTCCCCTTTTACATAGTTTGGAGGTAATCTGGGGGCAGAGTGGCTTGGACGTGCTGTTTCTACTCCGCCATCTTCCCATGTTTTTCAACATAGCTATTGATATCAACTAAAAGATTGGCTTGTCAGCATTATTATTATTATTATTAATTATTTTTAAATATTAATTGGAGCATGTGTTCTACCACCCAGGTCTGCACTTTCTAAAAAGTGTTTGTGTTTGGGAACACTACCAGCAACCAGGGCAGAATGAGTTGTCATGTTTATCTCTTTTCTCTTCCATTTCTCAGCCACTTCCTGTTGGCTGGAGCACTGCCTTTAGGAATTGACATTTTATAAGACCTGTTTTTGTCCTGAAAGAATCCCAGAAAGTCAAAATGGATTAGTCAGAGGTATTTTCCCTCCCCAAGAGATTGTACAGAATCTTAGAAAAAACTATCCACAGTTGTATTGCTTATTTGCATAGTTTATCAGGTCAGAAGTGGAGATTAGTTTTGGAAACAATTTTAAAACTACGAAGATGTAGCTGCCGGACCCATCGCCTGCCATGGACCCCTACTGGGTATCGCCCTCACTGTGGCAGAATCTAACAGTTAGAAAAAAAATAGTGGGAAAAAGGTAAAGGGGAGACTGGTTTCAGTGGTGAGAAACTGCCACCCCCCATGCACACGTGCTTCTTCCCAACTAGTGAAACACTTTGCTGTTATTTAGACATTGCCTCTGCTGAGCAGAGTGTGATGACAAAGCTTTGCTGGCCTGTCTGGATCCCTGCAGGGAGGAGAGAATGCGGCCATGGCCTTCCATGTCCGGAGCAGAGGGCTCAGTTTTATCCTTCTCTGCCTTAAAAGCAAAAACTAGAACCTGTGGATGGAAATTACTGGGAAACCAAGGGAAATAATTCGATAATTCGAGCCATCCAGCAAAGGAATGTGGGAAGCAGAATGTCTGCATCGATTTTCTTTCCGTCCTCTCCTCCCCAGGCCAGGGCACCGAGCTCTCCAGCAGGCCGGTCCCCTTAGTCGCTATCCAGTCACTTCAGTTGAAATGGGCTGGTATGAGCTGCCTCATAAGGGGGCAAGCTCCCAGTGCCTCTCGTACCCTGGGGGGGCCGGCTGTCTAGCGAGAAGCCTGGGCTTTGCGTCTTGGCTTTGCTGTTTTGTTGTTTGTGTGACCTTGGGGCAGTTGCCCAGACTCTCAGGAGCTCAGTTTTTTTTTTTTTTCTGTAAAACGAGCTTTGACTCAGTGATCTCATTTCTAGCTTACATCTGATGGCTGCCTAGACTCTTTCTTACTCTGTGGTTATCACTGATTGCTGAGGGGCCCGGGTGCTTCAGACATCAAGAATGTGTAAAGTCCTGATTTTATTGCATCATACAAAACTCAAAAGATATTTGAGAACTTAATCTGTGGAGTTGTTGAAAGGCTGTTTAACAGTGTACAGTGGCTAGGCTTTGAGGTTGTGCTTCCTCATAGAGGGTGGGTTTGTGTCCCAGTTAAGATTCTCCAGGAGAAATGTTAGGTAAACTAAGGTAAAGGATGGCTGAGCAGAGACTCCAAATCCAGAGGCCTTTCCTCTGACACAAATGAAATAATGTATCTTCTCTGCTGTACTCTTCACAATAAACAGACAGCTCTTGTTTTGTCCACATTTCTGACAATGATCTATCAACATGTAAAAACTGCTTCAAGTTACCTGGGTAAGATTTTCCTGTTCTAGAGTTGTCATGTGATGATAACAAATACATGACAAATACAAGAGACCTCCAAGGTTGCCTGCTGTGGAGCCTGTGAGACAAGCAAGTCTCTAAGTTAGAAAGGCTTTATGCCTGAGCCCAGCGGTGACCTCTCTCTGGTGTCTTGTGACAAGACCAAATTAGAAGGGCCCATCACCGGGTTGGCTCTAGGAAATATGAGGCACAGTAGTAAGTCCCCAGGAACACCTTGTAAGCTGGAGGGAGGTTGGAGTGGAGGGAGTGGCAAGGGTGTCCACACAGACATAGTGGCAGTGGTGCAGGGTGCGGGAGTCCAGCAGCATGTGCCAGGGATCCCCCTTTTCTTTATAAGGGATGGAATGTGGTATAATAAAAAGGAACCCAATGTGGAGTCAGGAGGCAGCAGCAGAGTTTGAATGCAGCCTTTGAGGTGAGAGTGGAGCCGAAATGAGATCTTTTTTTGCTGTCTTTTCAAACCTTTAAAGGACTATACAAATGCACTCGTTATAGTGAATGTGTTAAGTTTGTCTTTTAATTGAAAAGATACTGAAATCAGAATTGAACTTTTTATGTATTAATACTTTTCTTAATAGTTCTTGTAAATGCTTTTTGGAATATATCTCATTTATTAGCACTAATTTAATTTTATTTTTTAGCATTAACTTTACATGCAAATTTTATTAGAAATTATAATTGTAGGAAATATTCCTTGTAGATCAGTACAGTACAGTGGAACGATAAATGTCTTCATATTCATGCAGTCTAGGCTCAAGCTCTTTGGGGTCAGGCCATGCTAGCTGCTTTCCTTTTGACCAGTCATTTCCTCTTCATAATATGAGGATAATAATATCTTCCATTCTTCACTCACAGGACTGATGTTAGGATTACTTACATGTATATGAGAGCAATTTATACTATACAGCACTAGAAAGAATGGCCTGTCTACATTTTAGAAAGAAAGCATTTCAAATGTCAAATTCAGTTAAGCTTCTCAATAGAAATTGAGGTAGCCTGTTTTGTGTATAAAGGGAAACTCTAGTAAGTAGAGAAGACTTAGACTTTTTTATTTTCAGGATCTCTGGGGAGAATTTTTTACACCAGAAACATCTTCCCCACTGAACCCTTCATTGGAGTCCTTGGCTTTTCATTCCTTTTGTTACACATTGCTGTCTTCCTGCTGACCTACTTCATAATTTGCCTACAGCTTAGCCCTAAGGCTAAGAAGACAAAGATAGAAAATTCTAAATATACTGAAGGAAGCTCTTGTTGGAACTCAGTGTTAAAAGTGACAGACCCAGCTGTGACTTTCTGAATGTTTCCCACATAATTCTTTTGGTAGCTAATAGGAGAGACATTAAAATACTGGGTTTTCTGTCCAGTGGGTATAGTTTGCATTTTTTCATCACTATTTTCCTTTGTCCTAGAATCTGAAACAAGAATAAATTTTATTTGATTGGATAAGCCAGCTGAAACAACCTGTAGTGTGTTTTCATTAAATGTCACTTCCGAATGTGTATACACCATGACATGTAGATGTCATCCCTCTGCCTAAGTTATAAAATTACAAAGATGCCCAAGACCTCTATGAAGACCCCTGCATATGAGACAATGCAAGAGACTTGAATACTGACTTAGATCTGTAAAATATTGTACGGTTTGGCAGGATACTTTTCCTAAATCTACCTTTTAAGGTAAGTGGCATGAGTGTTATTATTTTCATTTATAGATAAGGAAAAGGAGCCATAGAGAGATTAAATATTGAATCAGATTCGTACAAACATTGAGTAACAAAGACAAAGCCTGAACTTCCTTCTCTGGAAGTGAAGTCCAGGGCTTTTCCCAGCATGCCCTGCTGCCTCTAAATTAAACATTTGCTAGTTTTGCTGCCTATCAAAATTAATTAGATTTCTTAGTATAGAAATTAGGATTTCTATAAATGTCATAATTACTATGGGCTCAGTTGGAAATACTTCTTATAGAGTATGATGCTTTATTTCTTCCTGTGATATTTTAGTCCTGCTACTTCCAGTCAAGGTCAAAACCAGGAAATGCAAAAACATGTATGCAATTAAAAAAAAAAGTTAAGCACACTTCCTTTTATGAGGCATTGGTTTTGCTTCATTTGGGTATTTCAGTGCTAAAAATAATTTAGTTCATGTTTCTTGGAATGAAACTAACTAAATTTGTGTCTTCATTTGCTGAAAGGTTTGGCTTATGCTTTCCATAGCTGGTTCTTTTTTTTTTTTAATTAAAAATTTTTTTTTGCTTTGTTTTCTTTTTGGAGGGGCAAGGCAGGGCAATTGGAGTTGTGACTTGCCCAAGGTCACATAGCTAGTAAGTGTGTCAAGTATCTGAAATCATATTTGAACTCAGGTCCTCCTGACTCCAGGGCTGGTGATCTATTTACTGTGCCACCTAGTTACTCCTCCATAGCTGATTCTTGAGAAGAATATCCCTCAAAGAACCTTTCTTCCTGCTCTGTAATGAATAGAAAAGATTCTTGTAATCTGGGATCTAGACAATAATCTCTAGTAAGGACAATTATTTCCTATTTATTCTACCACTCAAAATACTTCTCAGAAAAAATGGGAAAATGCTTAAAAAGAGGATAGTTTTCCAAAGAAGATGGTGCTTATTATTCAGTTAAGTAAGAGATCAGAAGGTTTTCATGATGATTAACTGTTTTCGTCATGATGACTTATAAAATAGGTAGAACTACAAAATAACCTTTAGATCTCGTGGCCCCCTTCTGCTTCCATGGGGAGTACAGAACAGAGGGTATCAAGAATTGCCCAGTTTTGTGAGCCAAGACGGGAATTAGAGGAAGCACCCCTGCCGAATTATCTTGACATTGCCCTTCAGACAGCTTTAAAAAAATGCCTCAAGTCAAAATTTGGAGTAGCAGAGCCAACAAAAGGTCAGGATGTGACACTTTTCTGGCATAAGATGACATAGGAGGTCTGAAGGAGACCTCTATAACTTGGGGTGGAAGCCTGTCTGGAGTGCAGGCACAGGGAGGCAGCAACAGTACCTGCAGCAGAAGAAACTTTGGGAACTCTTAGCTCAGAGATGGTAAGGGAGGTGGACAATGTAATTTTAATGGAATATGAAGATCTTTCCTTTCAATAATAGGCCTACATGAGCACATGTGTTCCATCATGGATGTCTTACTGTAGCCTTGAGCTCCGGTCCAGGTGTGATACATCCTGAGTCACATAGAGCCCATCGGGGGAGGAACTTGCCTAAAGAGAAGCTTGTTCAGGGGAGACTTGCTTGTAGGGAGGCTTTCATACCTTTTGGTACTAAGCTAATTAGGCACTGAGTCACAAGGATTGTGACTGGCTCTGAGCCTACTAGTTGAAAACTATATATACTGGGAGGTTGATATTTTACTTTGGAGGTTTGCTTATGAGAAAGACCTTTTGATTCCCTGGACGAGACTCTGAATAGCTGTTTGTTAAGAGCCCCCTGACTACTCAGAGGTTTGTGATCTCCCGGTTTGGTGGTTTATGTAGGTGGTTGTATCACTTTGTTCAGCCAGTAGGAGCCATGTCTGTTGAATCTCTGTGCTAATTTCTCTGCTTGTATTTTCTACTTTTCTGTAATTAAAGTAAGATTGTCGACCCTTTTAAAAGTTGTCTTTCTTTTAGCAAAACAGATCACAGAACCTGTGCTAGCAGGCCATCCCAGGTGTGCCAGGGTGCTTGCTAATACAGACAACTGGTCAAAAGGAGATTACAGTACTCTGTACTGGCACTGGGTACAGCTGGCACTGATTGGCAGCTCTGTTGCCTATACACAGTTCTGAATTGCAGTTCCAGAGTGGAGAGGAGTGCTGGTGGTCAGTTACAAGGGAGCAGGGCCTTGGTTGTACTTCTAGGGCAAGACGAATGCTAGTGCTTGTGCCTGCAAGAGGATCAAAGGCCCTTCCTGGGTAAAGACCAGGAGAGCAGTGATCACACCTCTTCCAGGATCATACTACTTTAGATCATACCACCAAAATTTGCAGACCCCCCAGAACTAGCTCTGAAAACAGCAGCACAAAGAAGTGTAAAGCTTGGGACAGTATTTCTCCACCCCCAGGTGAGCAGAGCTCAATTTTAACATAAAATTCAAAGGTAAGAAATAGCCTGAGAAAATGAGCAAACAACAACAACAAAAAAAGAACTTGACCATAAAAAAACTACAGTGGCAGGGAAGATCAAGGCATAGACATCACTATGAAAGCAACTACAAAGCCTCAAAGAAAAATGCTAATCAGACCCAATGTCAACAAGAATTCCTGGAGGAATTAAAGATGAGTGCTAGAGGAAGAAGTCCAGAGAAGAAATGCGAGTGATGTATAGTGATGGCATAGTGAACTGGTCCAGCCATTCTGGAGAACAGTTTGGAACTGTGCTCAAAGGGCTAAAAAACAGTACATACATTTGATCCAGCAATACCACTATGACTAGGTCTGTATCCCAAAGAGATCAAATAAAAAGGAAAAAGATCTATATGTATAAAAATATTTATAGCAGCTCTTTTTGTGGTAGCAAAGATTTAGAAATTGAGGAGGTGCTTATCAATTGGGGAATACCTGAAGAAGTTATAGTATATGATGGTAATGGAGTACTATTGTACTGTGGGAAATGATGAAGGGGTGACTTCAGAAAAATATTGCAAGACATAATATGCAGTGATCCAGAGTGAAGTGAGGAGAACCAGGAGGAGAATCGTTGTGTTCGGTAATAGCAATGTTGTAATAATAATCAGCTGATCAATACAGTGATCCAAAACAATTCCAAAAGACTTAATGAAAAAAAAATGCTATTCCCCTCCAGAGAGAGAACCCTTGAACTCTGACTGACAATTCAAGTATAATTTTTTCTCTTTATGTCCCTTACATTTTTCATGATTTCATATGTATAATTTATACCATGTTGCTTGCTTTCTTAGGGAAGGGGGTGGGAGAGAGAGAGAATTTGGAAATCAAAATTTAAAAAGAAAAGAATGCTAAAAATAAATAAATTATACGATTTAAAAAAATAATTACCCTGTTTTTAGATAATCTGCAACCATTAATTTAACAGTTGATACTCCTAATCTGGCAGTCTTGGTCCATTAACTGAATTGATATATCACTCATAGAATTAGACTGCATTTGTGTTTACATTCTTTGCTATCCCTAAAACCAAAAGACAAAGACATTACATACACATTGAAGGATGGCTCTCAGAAATTGTACTTGGAGATATAGACAGTGGAGGTGCTGGACGTGGTTTCACTGTGTACCCCAAGATGCAAAAAACATCACATCACAGATTCTTCATGTGTCTCTCTTTGAACTGATCCTTAGGAACATGAATAAGCAAACTGATTTCCATGAGGATAATTGGAGCACACATCCCAGCATCTCTTGAGGATGAAGCTAAGAAATTCTGTGAACAGCTTAATATGATCCTCTGAACGAGCATTTCTTAGACTTTTTCCAATCGTGACCCCTTCAGCACTCCTTAAGCCACCATACAGGGTCGTGACTAAATGAGGTTAACATATGCCTTGATAGTTGGTGACTTGAGTGTGAAGGTGGGCACAAGGAAAGATTGGAGGACAATATGGCTAAGTATGAAGGCAAAAGAGGCCACAGGCCTGCAGACTGCTTATGAGTGTATCCATTTGATGTTTCCTTCAAGAATAGAGCTTGGAAGGTCCTGAACATGGCAACCATACAGCAGCTCTATGTTCAGTGGAACTGACTGTCTTGTAACAATGAGTGGCTCTCTTTTGATGTTGATATCATATAAAAATCACCTAGCTGTGTGAGGCCTGATCATCAGAATCACATTAAAATACAGCATAGAGAATGAGGAGATGGCTTGTTTGAACACGGCAGCCCCTACCCTACTTGGTCAAGGGCTCTGTCAAGTCTGAAGCACCGTTAAGTAATAAAACATTAACTGATTGCCTCAGTTACAGCAGGTAGCTGGACATGCAGCCGTTTGAGTTAGTCTGTCCTGGGTCATACACATGTAGCCCTTTGTCTGAGGAAAACCTTGAAGGCTTCCCTTTATCTAATGTAGATCACATATTCATATGTAGTACATACATATACACCCTTGTTAAAAATATATATTCTATATATGTGTAATGTATTTGTGTGTGTGTGTGTATATATATGTATATAGTGTGTATGTGTGTATATATATGTGTGTCTATGTATCTATCTATCTCTCTGTAATCTTTGACTAGTACTTCAGATAGACAGTGACCAGGTCCAGAGTCAAATAGGAGCAGAACATTTGGCGGAATCTCATTTGGAAAGTTGCCCTTCTGCTTTCCAGGCTCTCTACCAACCTCAAAGAACTCCACTCCTCCCTACCTTCTGGGAGAGGGAGGAATCAGAGAAAATAAGACCAACCCATCTTTTCTGAACCTGCTTTTTCTTAGGTGTGCTATTTAGTTTTGAATCAGAGATCTCCCTATTTAAGGAGGTGGTAGGTGAACCAGTAGACAATAAGCAGATTATGGTGGGTGTAAGTTGCTTCTAGCATCTTATTAAAGATGATTTGTGTGCAAACTGGCTTAAAAGTCATTATGATCAGCATGCATGAACTGAAAAAAAAAGGGGGTTCATGTAGTTAAGGATAATAGATGGCAATATATGTATGACAGTGTTCTTTCTGAACCAGAGAAAGGCAACCAGCATATTGGGGAGTGTGTTCTGTGGAAATTTTTCAGGAAAACATGGGTGGACAAACAAAAGTTGTCCAGGATGAGATGGCATGGAATGGTTGTGATCCATCCTAGGGAGGAAGAACACGGATCCACCATAATTAGTGGCATTCAGTTTGCTATAGGAGCTATTGATTCATTGATTTGTAGAATATTAGTGTTAAAAGGGACCCCAGACACTGTCTGGGCTAAAATGTCCAAGGATGAGCAGACTTTGACAACTTAGCTTGACTAGAAAGATGAAGAGGCCCACGGCACTTGTGCTGGTTACTTTTGCTCGTGTTGTGTTAATGTCTGCTTCCATGCAGCTTGCACCCACCAGTCTTCTCTGCTGCCTGGGCCCAAGCAGAATGAAGCTGATTTATCTTTCAGATGCTTAAATAAAGGGTTTATGTTCACTCCAAACCATCTCTTCTCCAAGCTTAGTATCCGCAGTTTGTTCAGTTGATCTTCACAAAGCCCGAACACCTCAAGCCTGGCCCTGTCAGACCCGAGGGGTTAGCTGGACTGTCACCTGGTCCTGCGCTGGCGGCTTCTCTCGGTGAGCCAGGGTTGCCAGGCTGGTTTCTTTCCTTCTGAATCATGTCCTTGTCTCATGTTGAGTTTGCAGAGTACCAAGCACCCCAGATCTCCCAGATCTTTTATCATTTGAACTACTTTCTAGTGATGCCTCCCCGTCTCTCACTTGTAAAATTTATTTTGGGTTTAAGTATAGAGATTTTTTATTTATCCCTCTAAAATTCCATCTTTTATTTCTTTTTTTTTTAAACAAATACTTTATTAACTTCTGTTTTAAATCATTCATTTCCGCCAGATTTTGAGTTACAATCATTTTCCCCCCATTATTCCCCTACCCAACCTCCCAGAATAGCAGTCCCACAAGATATCGCTTCCTCCAATATGCTCTCTCCCATACCTTCTCCCATACCCCATCGACTTTTCCATTAGAGGAAGATGAATCTTTGTGTCCCAATGCCTGCACATCTTATCTCCCAATTATAGGCGTTTACGACCTTGAATTTCAGATCCATTTCCGTCCTCCCTTGTCACCCATTCCTTCTTGGGATATAAGTAATTCAGTATATGTTGTACATGTCTAGCTATGCAAAACATTATCATAGTAGATATATTGTTCAAGGCTGCTTATAATTCCCTCCCACTCATCCCACCCCCCACCTGGTCCAGTCCCTACATGATCCTGTCCCTCTTCTATAGTGGGTACTTCCAACCTCCCCTCACCCCAAGGATGCCCTCCCCTCCATCATCCCTCCTCTCATCCCCCTTCCCCCTATCCTGCTGCAGGTTGAGATATCCCATTTAGTATGTATGTCATTTTCTCCCTGAACCAAATTCAATGTGAATGTGGTTTTGCCTTTTTAGCCTTCCTTATTCTCCCCCTCCTTTGCACCCACTTCCCTACATGAGATAGTTTACCCTACCATGTCTCTCCCCATCTCCTCTTGCCACTTTCCTCTCTCACCTCATAATTTCATCCCTTGAGTACTCTCCCTTCCCAACAAAATCAACCTATGCCCTATCCATATATAACTGTAACCATATACACACACATTCACATATGTATTCATATGACCACACCCCCTTCTTCCATTATTTTCATAGTGAGAAAGATATCATCAGTCACAGTTATTGCTTTTCCATATAGGAATGTAAATAGTTCAACTTTGATAAGTCCCTTTTGATTTCTTTTCCCTGATTACCTTCTCAGGCATCTCTTACTTCTTGCGCCTGGATGTCAAATTTTCTATTCAACTCTGGTTTTTTCCTCAAGAATGCTTGAAAGTCCTCTATTCCACTGAATGACCATATTTTCCCCTGAAACAAAATACTCAGTTTTGCTGGGTAGGTGACCCCTTGGGTTCATTCCCAGTTCTTTTGCCCTCTGGAATATCATATTCCATGCCCTTCGATCCCTCAGTGTAGAAGCTGCCAGGTCCTAGGCTATTCTGATTGTGTTTCCACAATATTGAAATTGTTTCTTCCTGGCTGCTTGGAGTATTTTCTCCTTGATCTGGGATTCTGGAACCTGGCTATAATATTCCTGGGAGTTTTCTTTTTGGGATCTTTTCAGGAGGTGATCTGTGGATTCTTTCAACCTCTATTTTGCCCTCTGGATCTAAAACATCAGGGCAGTTTTCCTTGAGAATTTCTTGAAGGGTGATTTCTAGGTTCTTTCTTGATCATGGCTTTCAGGTAGTCCAATAATTTTTAAATTGTCTCTCCTGGATCTATTCTCCAGGTCAGTGGTTTTTCCCATGAGATATTTCACATTGCCTTCTAATCTTTCGTTTGTTTGGATCTGCTTAACAGCATCTTGATTCCTCATAAAGTCATTAGCTTCCATTTGCTCCAGTCTAACTCTGAAGGAATGAATCTCCTCAGTGAACTTTGAGATTCTTTTTCCATCTGGCAAATTCGACTTTTTAAGGCATTCTTCTCCTCATTGCTCTTTTGGGCCTCCTTTGCCATTTGAGCTAGTCTATTTTTTAAGGTGTTGTTTTCCTCAGTCAGGCTGTTGACCCTCATTTCATACTTTTCCTGCATCCTTCTCATTTCTCTTTCCAATTTTTCCTCCACTTCTCTTATTTGATTTTAAAGTCCTTCTTAAGGTCCTCTATGGCCTGCAACCTGCTCATGTTTTCCCCTGGGGCTTTTGGAGCAGGACTTCTGACCTCACAGTCCTTTTCCCACTCTATGCCCCCAAAATAGGAGTCTAGGGTTGCATTTTTCTGTTTCCTTTGCCTTGGCATGTTGCCATTTAATTGCTTGACTTTTGGGCTTGTTGCCACACTATGGCTTTAAGGCCAGCTAGAGGAATTTTTGTCCCGAACGTGTGGGGGCAACTTCCGTTTCTGGCAAGCTGTAAACCCACCCACAACTTCCACCCTAGATCGCAATCCAGATCCAGGGAGGTTAAAGCAAGAGCAATTACCCCCCAAGACTGATCGCTGGATCTCCCCACGATTTGTAGGCTGGGAGCCGGAAATGCCTCTGAAAACTACACAGTGGCTTGTCTCCTCAGCAGCTTCTAGCCCCCAGGGGAGGGAGCTGACGCATTCCCCAAATACAGGTCCCATAGTCCATAGGACACTAACCTCTTACTTTGTCCTAGGCAAGTCTATGTTGATAATTCTGGCGTCTCCACAGTTCCTGGTGTTCTGGGGTTCCTCCAGCCGGCTGCTGGCCCTGCCGCCCTGGGGCTAAAACCTCGGCTCACGTGGACCTGGGCTCGGCTCGGCCCCTGCGCTCTGCGCGCTGCCGGCTCCCAGACCACTGCGCTGGTCCTTCCTGCAGGGTGCTGGGCTGTCCTCAGCGGGAGGTTAGCTTCTCTGTGTCGTTCTGTGGGTGCTGGGGCTCCAGAAGATTTTCAGAGTCCTTTTTTACATAGTTTGTGGAGAATCTGGGGGCAGAGAGGCTTGGACGAGCTGTTTCTACTCCGCCATCTTGGCTCCGCCTAAAATTCCATCTTTTAGACCCATCTGCACATACTAGCTTATCAGGATTGTTTGGGATCATGGTCCTTTTTCTGAGAAGCGAGAGGAGAGGGAGGTAGGGATAAGAAGGGCAAAGAGATTGGGAGTGGCTTCTATGGCCAGCGGGAAGGCAGGCTACAGTAAAGCATTTTGGTCAACACACATTCGTTTGAAACTTGACTAGTAACCTCTACAATATCATTATTTATATGTGATAGTAAAAAAAAAATTGTACTTAATTTACCTTCAAAAGATCCCTCATTTTAACAACAGTGTTCACATGGTGATGCCATATGGTTCTGCACTATGAGATACCACAACCTTCCAAGAGTCAGAGTTGTGTACGGGTGCGTGGTAGGGGAATACAGGCTGTTGCTTGTTGCCAACAACTCCTGGCATTTGCCAAAGGGTGTAAAAGGCATCGTCATCCAGGAGACTGAGCCTGAGCTGTCAGTCATACATTGAGAGCGAAGGAGGAGAAATGTACAGGCCCTAGCAGTCTTTCACTGGGTTCTCTGGAGGGAGGCTTCCTGTATGTAGATCCTTTGGGGAGAGAGGCCTGAGCCATGTGATCCCAGATCCAGGGGATGGGGAGCACAAGTATTTGGAAGCAAATGAATAAGATGCTTGGTGTTGCCTCCTATGATGAGGGGGCAATTGTTATAACTCTGAAGTAGTGGCTGCCAGCTCAGTGATCTATCTGGAATGGTTTCATTAGTGGTAGCAAGGTGCAGAGGACAGTGCTCTGGGCATGGGCTAGGGGACCTCCTATGTTAGCTGTAAGCTGGGTGATGTTGGGCAAGGCCTTTGATTCTGTGGAGCCTCAGTTTCTGCCTCTGCTTTGTAGCTGATTCATTCCAGCTCTGAATGAGTGTTGTGGAGAAAATGCCTCACACATCTTCAGGCCCCATGGTAGTGGGCTAATGCTTATTCAGAATGGGTGTCTTGCATATAGACCTAGCTGAATGGCGTGAGTGACCCAAAGAAGTTCCTATAAGCAATGTCTGCCACCTCCACACAAACTCAGGAGGGTACTGGAGGCATCATCAGATTCAGGAAGAAAAAAGAAAAACACTGTCTCCAATTATCTGAATGATGATTAGAAAACGTGCATTTAGCTTGAATTACATGTTCTGTGCAGATTAAAACATATGTTTTGCCCTGAAATATATGTGTAATATGTTTATGGAGATAGATCTTCTGTGTTTTCACTGTTTGTATTGTTATATTGGCAGGAGAGAGGAAAATGGATTTGTATTTCCTGGCATGAAAACATTTGTCTCAAAAGTATATTTTTGTGGCCTTTAATTATCTAGATATTTCCCTCCATTCCCTTACTTCATTTTCTAGATGCAAACATAATCTAAATTGCTTTCATTAGTAAAAACAAAATCCACTGTCCTCCTGGCTGTCATTTCAATAGTGGGATCAGTATTGAAGCTTTGATTCCTGTCTGTCTTATCCTTTCAAAGTACTAGATGTTAGACTACCAACACCTGTTATTTGCAGTAGGGATTTATCATTTAGAATTTTGATGAAAGGACTTTATTGAATGACAGTGACAGATTAGATCAGATACTGTCTTGCCCAAAGGAAGTGTAGTGTGGTGGGTAGACCATTCTTAGAGTCAGGAAGGCCTGGGTTAGGTCCCACTGGCCACATATTGCTTTTGTGTCCTTGGGCAGGTCTGTCTTAGTGATCTAGGCAACTCTAAGACTCTCAGCTGCACAATGTCTGCTGGCAGTGGTAACTAACTAGTTGCTGGTCTTTAAATTGCCATGTGATACTTTTTGATGGGAGAATTGCCTAGAGGTTACTGGGCTAATAATTGCTGATTGGAAGCAGACAGACCAGTTAGTTTGAAATTTCATCTTGCTTCACATAAAACAGATCTGAGGTTCATAGAATCAATCTTTTTGGTCATTCAGCTACTTCTAAGTTATAATTATAGTATCATTGATCTGGAGCTAGAAGACCTTAAGGATCATTTATTTCAACCCCCTTGTGTTCTCAGCTCAGAGACAGAGCTGAGACAGACACAGATTTGTACTAGCAAGGCTATGGGTGTTGGGGGGTTACTGTACTGGCAAACCCTCCACAGCAGCTCAGAAAAACAGCCTAGAACCTACTTAGAAAGAATATTTAATTAAAATTTGAAACTGCCGGCACTTCCTGATGGAGCAGCTCAGGGCGGAGCCCCTGAGCGGGGACAGCCGGGGGCTGGCTGGCGGGCCGAGATGCACCGCTGTGGGGTGGGTGCTGGTGCCATCGCCAAGAAGAAGTGAGGCCAAATATAAGGAATGGGGCACTGTCCTGGCTGAGGATGGCCCAGATGTCAAAGCAGCTGGACATGTTCAAGACCAACTTGGAAGAATTTTCCAGTAAACACAAGCAAGAAATCCGGAAGAATCCTCAGTTCCAGTTGCAGTTTCAAGACATGTGTGCCACCATTGGGGTTGATCCTTTGGCTTCTGGAAAAGGATTTTGGTCTGAGATGCTGGGTTTTGGAGACTTTTATTATGAGCTGGGTGTTCAAATTATTGAGGTGTGCCTGGCACTGAAGCATTGGAATGGAGGTCTGATCACTCTGGAAGAACTACACCAGCAGGTGTTGAAGGGAAGGGGCAAGTTTGCTCAGGATGTCAGCCAAGATGACCTCATCCGGGCCATCAAGAAACTGAAGGCCCTGGGCACTGGCTTCAGCATCATTCCTGTGGGAGGCACTTACCTGGTACAGTCGGTTCCAGCTGAGCTCAACATGGATCATACTGTGGTGCTACAGCTAGCAGAGAAAAATGGTTATGTGACAGTCAGTGAGATCAAAGCAAGTCTCAAATGGGAGACAGAAAGAGCTCGACAAGTGCTGGAGCACCTACTGAAAGAGGGATTGGCCTGGCTGGACCTGCAGGCTCCAGGGGAAGCACACTACTGTCTGCCAGCTCTCTTCACAGACCTATACTCCCAGGAAATCACAGCTGAGGAAGCCAGGGAGGCCCTCCCCTGATTCTAGAAAGAAGCAGACCAGTGGTTAGAATGGAGGAAGACAGGGCAAGATCTACTAAGGGAGCCTGAACAATAAACATTTTTGTAAGAAAACGGAAAAAAAAAAATCGGAAACTGCCATATGACCCATTCCCTTCCTCTCCTTCCAGTTGGAGGGGATGGTGTCCCTGATGAGCAGTCAATCCATTCATCATTTGCTTGGAGGTCTACAGTGATTGGGACCCTTTGACCTCCCAAGGCATCTGTCTCCATTTTGCCATAGTTTGAATCTGGAAGCTTCCCCTCATCTCAAGCCTAGGTTTGCTTCTCTTCAACTGCTGCCTTGTGTTTTTAGTTCTAGGGCCAAGCAGATGCATCTGTACAATTCCTTTTATTGCAGGACAACTCTTCAGATACTTGAGAACATTTGTCATATTCCACCTGAGAGAGAGCATCAAGTTGCCTCTGGGGAAGGTGTCTTTGTGGGGGGGACATGCGGGAGGGGCAAGAGCCAAGTGGGAGGTCACTCCTGGGGAAGAATTATTCTGGCTGCTAGGAGCTAATCTACTGAGGAGTGCAGTGCTTTGAAGACCTCTAGATGTGATGCCCCGGTCTGGAGCCTCGTTCATGTGGTAGGATCCTGAGGCCTCCTTATCTTGGGTCCTTGAATCAGGACTAGAGAAGGACAAAGGTGGGACCAGTTTTCTTTTCAATCAGCAAACATCTGTCTTCTCTTTGCCACCTGTGCTTCCCCCCCCCCCCATGCACACAGAGTAAGAATGAAAGAAAAATAGAAACTTTGTTAAAAACATGTATAGTTGAGCAAAATAAATTTCCACATTGACACTTATGATTATATGTGCATATATATAATATATATATGTATGTGTACACATGTATGGCACATTCTGCACTCTGGAATTTTTCACTTCTCAGAAAGTAGGCAGCATGTTTCCTTATGGAATCCCTCCAGAGATGGCCATTGTGCTCATTGGAGTTCCTAAGTCTTTTAAAGTTGTTTTTCTTTACTGTATTGTTGTTGTATGAATTGTTCTGGTTCTAGCTTTACTTCATACTATCACTTCATAGATGTCTTCCCGGGTTTCCCTGAAACTGTCCTCATTTGTCATTTCTTACAGCACAATAGCATTGTATCACATGTATATGCCATCTCTTGTTCAACTATTCCCCAATTAGTGATGACCTCCTCAAATTCTCATTCTTTGCCACCTCAGGAAGAGCTATAAATGTTTTTTTATATCCTTCATCAGTTTGTCCTGCCTAGGACCAATCACATCTTTATTCTATCCTCCCTCTAGTTCCTCCTCCTCTCCTATCTCTCCTATTTGCCTGTTGAGTAGGATGCATTTATGAATTGAATTCTCAGTGTATTTTTCCCTCCATTCATCAGTTCAGCTGAGGGTGAGGTTCAAATATTAGCCACTTTCCCCACCCTTCCCCTTTGTTTGTATAGGTGTCTACTTGAGCTCTCTGATTATGTGAGATAATTTTCCTTAACATTCCTTTCCCTCCCTCCTCCTTCCAGTGTATTCCTCTTCCCCTCTCTTTTTAATTCTAACCCTAAATTATTCTTTTAAGAACATAAAGACCCAACAGAACCACTCCCAGGCCTTCTGACTAATTAGACACCCTCTGTTTATCTAATCTCTCTGTGACAACTTGTATGGTCCTACCGCACTGAGCTAGCACTTTCTGGTCGCTTCCTCGACCAGTACCTCTCTGGCCACCCTCTGGTGACCTTTCAGATATCTCTGGAATTGGACAAAGGAGTCAGACCCCAGAGGTGGAAATGCACTGCTGTCTTTATTCTTCACATCCTCTCCATTAGCCTTGAGTCCCCCTTCACCTCACGTTCCTCTTCTGCCTTTCTGCTCTCCCCCCTCCCTGCTCCTTATCACTTCTCCCAACTCTGCCCCTTCATGTGCCTCAGCAATAGGCTCCTCACGGGAGGGGAGTGCTCTCCTGTTAGCGGTGCATGCTCTATACCCCGCAACCCTTGAACCTGTGTAACACGACATGGTTCACAGGGCAGAACATACGCCTCAGGTGCCTCTTGGACCCAGCCTGAGTTGCACTGTCATCTTGAGTTCTCCGTGAGTTCACAGAACTCAGGTAAGGTCTTAAAGGGCCCGTACAACAACTGATGATAGGGTTCAGAGAAACACATATATCAGTTTAGCAGTAAGCACTTTATCCTTGTTTAGTCTCTTATGATTGTTCATTGGTATTTAGCTTTTTATATTTCAATTCCTGTGTTTGAACTTCAAAGTTTTACACAGCTCTGGCCTTTTTTTTTTAAATCAGGAATGCTTGGAAGTAGGCTGCATTTGAACTTAGGTTTTCATGCCTCGAGGTGTGGCACTCTCTCCAGCCGCCTGAACTGCCTGAAAATAGGGGAGCCCATCAGTTAAGGAGGAGCTGTCTACGTGAGCTTCCTCCACCCCCATCTCTCCAAATCACCTACTTGCATTCTTATTTCCTACTTTATTATTCTTCCTTCTACCAAGTTACCAATGATGTCTTAAATGCCGGTTCTAAGGGTACTTTCTCAGGCTTGATCCTTCTTCCATACTCTGGCCCTTTTGTTCACCATCTCCTGATACTCTGTCCTGTTGAGGGTTTTTGTGACATGTTCTCTCCTGGTTCTCCTGCTAGCTTTCTCTCACCTCCACAGTCTCCTTTGCAGGATTTCCATCTCTCTCCTCTGTGTGGCCTTTCAGTTGAAGTCTTTGTAACCTGGCCCCTTCCTACCTTTAGAGCCTTCTTACATGGTTCTCCTTTCTCTATATATATGTCCAGTCACACTGATCTGCTTGTAGTTTCTCAAGTATAACTCTCTATCTTCTATCTCTAGGCCTTTGCACTGGCCATCTGGAATGTTCTCCCTCCCACCTCCACTGTCTTATTCCCTTTGCTCCCTTCAAGATTCAGCACAAATCCCACTTTCTGTAGGAAGCCTTCTCTTGGCTCCCTCTACCCACTCACCAACCTCTTTGCCCAGCTCCTACAGACATACCCTTGGATATCATCTTCCCCCTAGATTGTATGGACCTGATCATTTTTATATTTGTCTTCCTGTTTTGAATATTATTTTTTGAGGGAAGAGACTGGGTTTTTTTTTTTGCCATTTTGATAGCTGGCCCAGTGCCTGGCACATTGTACATGCCAAATAAAAAACCTGTTAGCTAAGTAACTCCATATATTCAAAATATGAAAATAATTATTTCTCAAATAAAGGCAAACAATCAGTAACTATATGAAAAATGCTCAAAATCTAAATCAAAATAAAGAAATACAAATGAAAAACAACTCTGAGCTTCCACCTCATTTCTATCAGATTTACAATGGCGAAAAAACAGAAAATCACAGTTATTGGAGGAGAGATACACTAGTGGGGGGGATTGTGAATTTTTCACTCTTTTTTAGAATTTTAATTTTTTTAAAATTCTGAAATTAAGCATGAAAGAGTATTTTCATATACACTATAGAACAGAAGAGGAATGAACAAGAGAATCTGAATCTCTAGTATGTGCAGCTTACTTTTCTTTGAAAAATATAATAAATTCCACATATATAAAAATGAATATTCTGCATCTTGAGCACCTCACTTCTCTGTCTGAACAGTGCTTGTTTCTTGCATGGGTCAGTGTTTTAGCGACTTGCACAGGGTTGCCCATGTGAATGATAGTATTCGAACACAGGTCTAATAAAGTCCGGTCTTATCTCCCCACTGGACCCTGAAGCCTCTTACTTTTCCTGCCTGGAGGTAGGGGTTGGGGTGGGACAGGATTTTCACTTGGCTTTCACCACTGTTTTTGTTTTGTACCATTGCTTAGGCTTCTGACACATCCTAACTGGAATCTCTCAGAGTTCATCATCCAAAGGAAAAGTTAATTAATTCCCAATCACTTAGGTGGTTTTATTGACACTGTAATATATCCCGTTGTTGTTCATTTGTTCTTTTCTGTCTCACTTTTCATGACCCCATGGACCTTTCTGCACTCCAGGCCTTTGTGTCCTCCCCGATCTCCCAAAGTCCATCCAGTTCATGTTCTTTGCTTCTGTGACACTGTCCCTCCATCTCACCCTTGGCCCTCCCCTGCTTCTTTTGCCTTCAGTCTTTCCCAACATCAGGGACTTTTCCAGTGAGTCCTGTTTTCTCATTATGTGTTCAGAGTTTTTAGGCTTCAGCTTCAGTATTCGATCTTCCAGTGATTCATTTGTGAATTACTTTCTTTAAGTATTGACTTATTTTATCTCCTTACTCTCCAATATATCTTGTACATTTTGAATTTAAGTGGAAGAGAGACACTCTGATTCTAGCAAATGGCTTGCCATAGAGAGAATTTCATTTATATTTTTCTCTTTGCAGATTGCAGTTGAAATGGGGAAATTCTATTTATGATAAAGTAAAATTAAAACAATCATGTTTTAATTGTTTCATTATATATTTGCATATTATATATAATATATAATATAATATATAAGCATATTATATATATTGAACAATTATTACACAATAATGTAAATTTACAAATATTATCTTTTTTGTCCATTTCATATGTGGTTAAAAATTTAGTTTATATCCAGCAGCTGACTGGTGTGGTAGGAAGAATCCTGGGCTCTGGGAATCAGGAGACCTGTGTTCTGTCCCTAATTGGCATTGTGATCTTGGGCAAGTCATTTCCCTCACTTTCCTTAGCTGTAGAAGGAGGGGGTGGAAGAGTTGCCCTTTAATGCCCTTCTGTGTTTCTGCACATTTCAAAGGTGAGTCAGTGTGTGACTTCCAAGCTTCCTGTGGTTTCCAGACTCTTCTTCACCAAATGATGTTGGTGATCTTTGCCTTTCCTCCCAGTTCCATTTAAACAGGGTGTTGTTTGTCCTTCATTCTAGCAGAGAACTGATCACATCAGGAAGGTGTGGTCTTGACTTGCAAGTTGGATTTAAGTGAATGTGAAAAACAACGCTTGTAGGGATCGCAGGACTTCCCAAGCAGGGTCAGGGAGTTAGCCTGTCTGAGCTTGCACTGCCCACTGCTTCCCCCGATGCCCTCAGGAAGACCCAGGGGATGTGCCCCTTAGTATGGCAAACCTCTTCTCATTGAAAGAACAGAGTAGGCAGAGGATGGTTCTTGTTACACTTCTTGTGAGAGAGTGGGTGTGGTGCTCACTAGGAATGCCCACACTGATACAGAGGCAGGAGTGAGGTTATACCGTTCTGTCCTTCCTGTCAGAGTTAGGGTTAGTTCAAATGCCTCACTTGATTTCCCTACATTCCCTCCATATGCAGATTACGTAGGCATGGCATAACCTCTCTCGGGTCCCAGATGTTTGTCAGGCCCTCACCTCTCTAGTCCCCTGGAGCCAGAATAGCCATTGTCTTAGTAAAATAAGATAAGCAAGCTTCCCCACAGCTATTGATTATCTCCAGCAACTCTTTATGGGAGCAAAGCAAGATACCCTAATATCCCCTCTTACAGTGAGGCAGGGCTGTGCAAGGTCATCAGCCTCACTCTCTCCTCCAGTCAGATGTGTCCAGTGGCAAGACATAGGTCAGGGCAACTGGGATGACCCTGGATACAGTGTGAAACCTTGGCCTTTTTAAGCTAAGGCCCTTCCCAGGTCTCAATTTGTCTGAGACAACACCCATTCTGTGATTAAGACTAGGTAAGAAATGAGGCAAAAGATGGCCTAGTTTTCCTACTAAAAAAAAAACAAAAACAAAAAACAAAACAGTCTGGGAGGGGAAGACCTTGAGGATTTCTGACCAGAATAGAAGCAATTGCTATTTACACTCAACTCTGAGCCATCAAAACCCAAACTGTGACCAACTGGGGCCTGGGCTGGTATCTAAAATTGGCTGATCAATGAGAGCCAGAATGATTTTGATTAAGGCTTAGTCAGGTAAGCTCAATTCTAATCCTACTTGGCTTTGTCAAAGCCTGGTTCTCCAGAGCTCTGTTTCAAGAAATCATACATGAAACTACATAGGACAAAAGAGTTAATTATCCTAATTGGAGGAAAGCAGTAGAGTAAGAGTTTTATGAGGACAAGAATTTTTGCCTCTTTGTGTCCTGGGTGCTTGCAATTCGTTACACAGTAGTGGGCTTCAGCAATATTTATTGACTGACCATCTGAAGCAAATATTTGAGGTGAAATAATGTAGCCCAGTGGTGTCAGATTCCAATAGAAGGATCCCTGCTACCACATATTGACTTAGAAAACCACAAATTAACATCTGTCTTGTCTTTTTATTTCTTTTGTCAAGCATTTCTCAATTCTATTTTATTCTGGTTTGTCCACACTGACATTTTATTGGCTAAGAGTTTTATCCCTTCAAGGTAACATACAGTGAAGAGATTTTGTCTGCATTTTAGGTGTGATTGCCTTCTTTTTGGATTGATATTGATATAGTTTAAAAACTAAGTGTTAAAAACTATACTAATAAAGGCTAACTTGAGGCTAATTAAATAAATAACGCTCAGAACACATTTTCTTTTGAAATCCCTCTATATGAAAGCCAAGTATATTTGATGGTTTTCATTATTAAAATTGCCCAGATAACTTGTTATGTTACAATAAGAAATGGATCTGACACAATAAACATTTAGTAAGTGCCTGCAGTATATATAGAGAGAACTGTGCAGAGATTTAAATTTAGGCAAGACATGGTCTCTGTCCTTAAAGACTAATAATCTCGTAGGGGTGGTGACTCTAGCACAGATAACTATGATTGCATAAATTAAATTAGAAAATTACAAAATAAGTGTTGATTGAGGTCTGATGATAAAGACTTATCCCTACCTCAGGGAATCAGTGAAAGTTTTCTAGAGATCTCCTTGGAGCTGGACGTTAAAGGACAGATAGAAATATAGTGGTTAAAGAGAGAAAACCTCAGCTGTTCATGTCAGGTGAGAAGCTGCCCCAGAAGGAAGGAGCCATGAGATTTGGGTTAAGGGGACTGTGCAGAGTGGGAGAAAGTCTCTATGACTCCCTCTGGCTTTATCTGTTGTGCCCCCAAATCCACCAGGAGGCCATGCTTCTGGCCTTTGGTTTTCATGTACCTGGAAACCAGCAAATTAAGATAAGCAGAGTCACTGCGGTGTACTAGAGAAAGGATTTTTTAATGAGGACAATCATTCACAGCTCAGCGTCAGACCATTCTGGGCCTTTCGGCTTCTCTCTTGTGCTTCTGTCAGCCTCCTTTTCCTTCTTGTCCTCAGTTTCCTTTGCAAGATCACCAACAGTATCCTACCCCAGATGTGGGGACGTGTCCTAGATTTCAGTCCTGGTTCCTTTCTGTTTGAAAATTTTCCCAGGTTGATTTCTCCTGTTCTGCTACACTCCTCTTCCATACCTCCTGTCACCTACTTGACATGTCCAACCAAATGTTCAAGTTAGAATTTCTGTTTCCCCCTAATCCCTATGTCATTCTGACTCTGCTTTTTGTCACGTTCTTCACAGTTCTTTCAGTCATCAGGTCTACAGCCAAGGAGGCCTTGGCCCTTCCCTCTTTCACTCCTCAGATCCAGTCATCTGAGTCAGCTTCGTGGCCTGATGGGGGGAGCACCAGCATAAAGCTAACTGTAGCACCTTCCCTCCAGGGTTATTGTGAGATAGCATTGATGCTTTGCAGATCTGCAAAAACTATCTTCCCCAGCTGCCCTTGTTGTTAGTCTTAATGCCCAGACTGCAGAGCCTCTCTCCCATTTGTCTTTCTCCTGGTTCAGGTCCTGACTCATCTCTCGTTGACTAATTTAATTGTTCTCCTCCATTGTCTCTCCCCTCACCAGACCTTCTTCCATGCTGATATTCTTAGAGCCAGTGAAATCTCTGCTCCATGTTTATCTGCATATTTCTTTCTTTTTCTCTTCTTTTTTTTCTTTTTGGAGAGGGAAAGATAGGGCAATGAGGGTTAAGTGACTTGCCCAAGGTTGCGTGGCTAAGTGTGTCAACTGTCTGAGGTCGGATTTGAACTCAGATCTTTCTGACTCCAGAATCAGTGCTCTATTCACTGTGCCACCTAGCTGCCCCTCATCTGCACATTTCTTAGATTTGTTCATCTATGAAGATGTTGTGTTCCCTAGTAGAGTGTAAGCTCCTTAAGGTCAGGGGCCAGTTTGTTCTTTCTTTGTATCCCCAGTGTCCCGAGGGTCTCAAACAAAGTTGGTGCTTAATAAGTGCTCATTTGCTGGCATAGATGAGCCATCCGATGAATCATTCATTTAACACCGGGGAACTAGGGGAGCAGAAAGTGGGGACTGGGGGAAAGCACTGAGTTCTAATTCTGGCACTCCCATATATGTCCTGTGTGAACTTGGTTAAGTAGCTTAACCCCTTTGGGTCTTTGTTCCCTCACCTGTAAAAGGAGGGCCTTGGACCACATGAATGGCTTCTGAGTCTATGAAATATATTAATAGTGATTTCTATATAATAGAAATAAAATCTGTAATAACCCAATGCCTTAAACCTATAACACCTACAATCATTCATAAGAATAGGGTGGTGGTGGGTTATCTCTCCTACAGTTGATTGGACATATCTAGATTGTATCCATGTGGACATTTCTGGAAGTGAAAGGGGGAGAAGGTTGTACAGTCAGGCTTTTCCTTCTCACTTAGGTTGGAGCTGAAGCCAGACCAGGAGGAATTGAGGCCCAGAGTTATCTTGGACCACAAGAAAGAGGAGAAAAGTCGGAGCAGAGCAGCCAGATTCTTGCTTTCAGCTCCACCGGAGGGCAGGAGAACCTCCAGACAGCCAGGGCCAGGGCCAAAGCTCTGCAAGCTCTGCCTTTTCTGGCGATCAGCTCCCTTCTTAGGCCCATGCCTGTGCATGGTGCACGGCTGCCATTGAGGAGCCTTCCTGGGCTGACTGTAGCTGGGAGAGGGGAGAGGAGTGGGGTCTGTAGCCACTCCGAGTTCCATTTATATAACCAGACAGCTTCAGCTATTAACTAGGACATCATAAGAGACAGAGAAACTGGGAACACAGTTCTAAGGCCAATATTGTTTGTGATGTTGCCAAGGAAACAGGGAGCTAAAGACACAACTCTCTCTTCTCCTCAAGGCTTGCTTGGTTAATGATGTTTTTCATCATGCGCCGCCCCCCTCCCCCACCCCATTATTGGATACAAGAGTAGCAGAGCCTACCTGTTTGCCTTGGGTACTGTCCTGTATGGCTAGAGGGGTGTATGCACAGGGGGATCAGTAGAGAGAAGGCTAGAAAGGCAAGCATGTCCAGCTGCATGGGGATGAAGGGCCACATCGTGCCTTAACACTGCAGCATGGTCAGAACCAAGTGAAAATGGGTTTGGGGAATAGTTAACAAAAGAAAGAGAAACACAGTTGAATGCAGGAAATGCTGGTGTGCGGTTTTCTAAGACGTTATGCGCCTGCAGGGATCCTGATGCAGGGTTTAGTGGCTCCCTTGGTATTGGAGTTGGACATCACTCGCCTCTAGCATTGAGAGGTTGTGTCCTGGCCAGGGTCACACAGCCCAGGGTGTCTTGGCTCTGTGACCAGCTCCATATCCATCAAGCAAACTGTGCTGTGGAGGTGAGGAAAGAGAAGTAGGTGTACCCGGAAAGAGGCTATAGCAGTAATCTAGACAGGACGGAGTGAATACCTAGAGTGACCAGGAAAAAGAAAGTGGGAAAGAGATGGTGGAATTGGCAAAAGGGGGCAGCCGCTCAGATAGGAGAGGGTAGGGGAAGGGTCCAGAGAGAATTCCACTTGTGAACATCAGAAGCACAGGTGAGCTGTAGTGCTGTTGTGGGCCAGGAACTGGAGAGGTAGGAATTACCACCCCTAGCCTCTCACTCCTACAATACCCACTGGCACCATCGAAGACAAGCAACTTATGGTTATCCTCTGTCCTGTTTTTAGGTGAAGGATTGTGTGTTGAAACCCTCTGGGTGTGAGCAGCCCACTGTATCTGATGCTGGATGGCCTCTATGACAAGTGCCAGAAGCACTGAAGGCATGGTAGAATAAGGGGTTAGAGAGAAAGATAATAAAATCAGCTGTAAACGTGTGAAGTTGGACTATCCTGGTTATGGTTAGAGCTAAGAAGACCTTGAAGATCAGCCCTCCTTCCATTTTACAGATGAAAAAACTGAGACCCAAGGAAGCTAAGGGCCTTGACTAAAGCTGTAGAGGCAGGAAGAAATAGGAAAGCCAGGATATCCTGAAGACAGTTGGAGCTTATGAGAGCTTAGGGCTTGCAGTAGAGATTGGGAAAACTCTCTGGGTAGAGATAGTCACCAGACTTACAGCAGTGACTGAGACGAGCAAGAGAGAAAACATAAGTAGAGAAGAAAGAGGGCTAATGCTAGTACCTTAGGTACCCCCCCCTTAAGAAGTTGGAAAGAAGATGAGGAGCCAAGAAAGGAGAGCATGCAGTGGGTCTGCAGGATGAGAACCAGGAGACTGTGGTGTGTCAGAAAGCTGAAAGGGGAGAGAGAACGGTCTTCAGTAGAAGTCTGTCTGAAGTGTGAAAAGCCACAGTCAAGGGAAGGAGAGTGACAGCTGGAAAATGGTGCTTAGGTTGGGCATTCGTAGGCATCTGGTGAATTTAGACAAGGATTTTAGTCTGTCAGAACAAACGTTCATTTGCAGGGGATCTGGGGGAGCGGGTGTAGTGAGAACCCAATTGTAGTGAAAGGGAAGAGAGAAATGGGGGTTAATCACAGGATAGATGAAAATAGTGAAGACAAATGCTTTTTCCTGATTGGAGAGATTTGAACTTTAATAGAGAATGTTCCCATTGAGAATCCAGAAAGAAGGTAAGGAGCCAGGCAAGGAAATGGACTATTTGGGTAGGTAGGTGGGCAGGTGAGAACAAGCTGCTGTACAGGAGATTGTAATTGTTGACTACAAGAGCTCAGATGGGATTAAGGGATTAGCTAGAGGGATTTATTTTAGGGAGTAATAAAGATATTTCTTTTGTGACTAGAGGAAAAGAGAGAGAGTTTGATAATACTGAGAAACTTTGAAAAATGGAGAATGAAAAAAGAGGAAGCTTAACTTTCAATGGCCTCCATTTTCTTAGTGAAGTTTAGAGATAAATGTGAAGTCCTATCCTGTGGTTTAAAAACTAAATGTCCCTAGTTCAACATGGCCAAGGTAGAGCTCTCTGATTGTTCAACTGAAAAGGATAGGTGGTTTTAGTGTACTGTGGGCCCAATCTAAATTAGCAATGTGATAGATTAGCCAAAAATGTTAATGTGACCTAATGCCAGATTAAGAGTAGCCTCACGTCTAGAACTGGACACAGAGTGATCTCTGTTCCAGTCAGAGCTGGAGTATTGTGTTGAGTTTTGGGGGCCATACTTTAGGAAGGATGTTAATTAACCAAAATGCATATGTCTAGTGCAAGGGGGCACAGAATGGTGGAGGAACTAAAAACTGCCAGGGCATAGGGAAAGAACTAAAGATCATTCTCCTGGAGAAGAGAAAACTTAAAAGATGATGCTGAATCACGCGGAAGAGAGATTCCCCTTTGTCTGCTTGGCCTGAGAGGGCAGAACTAGGAGTAGGGAGTGGAAATGAAGAAAAAAAATATGGTTCAATACAGTCTGTAGCAGAGGTGGGGGGAGCATTCCAGCCTTAAGGCCACATGTGGTCCTCTAGGTCCTCAAGTGGCCCTTTGGCTGAACTCAAATTTAAGGGCTGCTCTTGAGGACCTAGAGGGCCACATGTGGCCTCGGGCCACAGGTCTCCCATTCCTGGTCTTTACGAGGGAACTAACTATTTAACACCTAGAGTCAATTTAGGTCAACAAGCACAGTGCTAAGCAAATGCAAGCAGAAAGACAGGCCTTACCTTTAAGGAGCTTACATTCTAATAGAGTAAGGTGACATAGGAAGCTGAAGACTGAGCTGATGGTACTCTTGGAGGGCAGGGGGAAGGGATGGTAAAATCTGGAGTACAACCTGAGGGGAAGGAAGACCTGACTAGCTAGGCCTGTAGGATGACTTCCTTAAAATGGAGTTCTCAGAGAAACTAGCTGGTCAGAGGAAGAGGCTGCTTTTCCACTGTGAGAAGTCTAGGGATGGGGTGAACTTCCAGGGACCCCAGAATGAGAAAAGAGTGTGGTCTGAAAGGGAAGGGCTATCCTGGAACAAGAAGAACTGGTGGGCTTGTCCTAAAATGGTGGCCAGAGGAGGCTTTGTTTGGGAGATTGTTGGGGGGGAGTCTTGTTCAGAGACAGCTTGGATGAAGTGACTGCTGAGGTCCCTTCCACCCTGATCTGTTGTGATTCAAAATGTCCAAGGATTAGCCTATGGAGTCCTAGGTTTGACTTCCTCAGTCAGCACCCTCCTTGTTCTTTCTGATTGAATGACATTCTGAATCAGTTTTTCAAACCTTGGAATTTGAAAGCATCTTGGAGAGACCTAGTCAAAGCCCCCAGTTTTATTGTAAAATGTGCTGCTCGAGATCTAATTTGAAGACAACCCAGAATCTATTTAATTTTTTTTCGGCAAATCAGAAATCTTAGAGAAGAGGTTTAACAATGTAATCCCATTGAATAGTTTGGTAACAGAAGAGAGATGTGGGGAATACAAGCATGTCATTGTACCAATAATAATGGTTTTGTATGACAGGAAATTAAAGGGGGATTTTTGTATGTGATTATTAGTGATGGAAAGGAAATTCGGATAACTCTTATGTGAATTGTGTGATTGCTAGTTGTTTATTTTAACCCGAAGACTTTCTGCATTGAAATGTATTAAGTGAAAGAAGAGTTCATATGTATTTTAAATAAATTGTTAGGAAATATTTTTAAAGGCTGTTACAAGAAACTAATTTGCTATACAGAGCTGCCTTTTTTCTCTTTTTGTTTTAGAATTAGGCTTAATTATAGTGGTGCCTGGTAACATTTGCTGCAGTTAAATTGCATTAGCATTTCCATTATTCAGTATTTATTCAGGAATTGAGAACTCCACCTTTAAGGTTTCCTTTAAGTAGTGCCCTAGTAGCTCTTTTCCTTAGAAGAAATATAATCATTTCACAAGCACTGTGCATCTTAAATGAAATAGACCTGACGTCTATCAGGGCTTTTCTAATAATTAATCTTTTAAACCTGTGATGTACATTTAAATGACTAATAATTAGACTGTGAGCTCCTTGAGGGCAGGAATTGTCTTTTGCTTACTTTTGTATCCTTCACATTTAGCACAGTATCTTGCACATAGATTTTTATTGATTGGACAGTTGTACTGAGTCACATTGATAGGACATTTTAAGATCAACGAAGTACTTTTCTCCCCAGAACATTGTGGGGGCGGTGCTGCAAACGTCATGTTCACCTTGCTTAGTGTTCTGCTTGTTCTAGCACTTTATGCTGCTGCCATGCTTTCCTCTTACCTCTAGACTCCTCTGGAAGCCTGCTCTGTCCTGGTCCCTGGTCTCTTTCTGCCTCCTTTTGTATTGCCTGCCTCCTGCACTCCTGGATCCAGCACAGCTGGCCTCTCTCTGCATCTCCTGAACACTGCCTTTCTCTCCTTTGTGCCCAGCCTTTGTAGGAGCTGGCCCCCCACACCTTCTCACTTCTGCCTCTAAGAATCCTGCTCACTCACTTGAACGTCTCAGTCCCAGGACTTATTCCTGTACCCCTTCCCTCCTCTCTGAGAACTGCAGGGAGAGATGACAATATCTGCCTCTGATGACCACCTGTTGGCTTTTCTGCCTCTCTCTCTGCTCTTCCTCTTCATGACCTCCAGGCCCTTGACCCCTCAGTCCTCTCCTGAGTCTTCACTCTTGTACTAGCCACACTCTCCTTGCCACATCTTGATTCCTTAATGAGCCAGTCCAACGCTACCCCGTCCTCTTCTCTTGAATCCTTCACCCATCTATCAAGTTATCAGGTGTTCCTCACCAGACCTTGGCCTTGGACCATTCCCACCATCTGCTGCCATTGCTCCTTCATGTGTACTGCTGAAAAATGGTGGAAAAAAAATCACAAACCATTCTGCCTGGGTCTGCCCCGAATCTGTTACACAGCATTAAGGAGGCTCCCGTTCCTGCTAGGTAATTCTTTTACATCATTTCCCTTATCAGCCCCCACTCTTCTCATGTTCTCCTCTATACCATTTCGTCTCTTCATGCCTCCTTCCTCCTCCTACCCTCTTAACTAAAAATGTTTCTTCATATTTCATTAAAAAAGTCGAGGCCATTCTCTGAGATCTCCCACTTGTCCCCTTCTTCTCATCTTGTGTCACGCAGAGGCCTTTTGACACTATCACTTCCTCCACCTGTCTCACGTGAAGAGGTGGCCCTTCTTGCCAGAGCAAGCCCAAACCTCTCATTCAACCTGTTGCCCCCTCTATCACCTTACCTCACTTATCTTCAGTTTTACCCTTTGTTCACTGACTGCTTCCCTCTCCTTCACAGACATGCCCATGTCTCCCCCATCCTCAATTGATCCATCCATACTTAATAACTGTTGTCTCATATGTTTCCTGCCTTTAGTGGCTGAATTCTTTGAGAAGGTCATCAACAGTCAGTGTTACCACTTTCTCTCCTCTCTTTTCTTTTGTTTTTTTTTTGGGGGGAGGGGCAATTAGGGTTAAGTGACTTGCCCAAGGTCACACGGCTAGTTAAGTGTTAAGTGTCTGAGGCTGGATTTGAACTCAGGGCCTCCTGACTCCAGGGCCGATGCTCTCTTCACTGTACCACCTAGCCACCCCTCTCTCAGTCTCTTCATATCTCTGTACAATCTGACTCCTGACCTCATCCTTCCACTGAAACTGCTCTCTCCAAAGCTACCAAGAATCTCTTAGTTGTCAGACCCAGTGGCCTTTTGTCAGCCTTCATCCTTCCAGAACTATCTGCAGTCTCTGACACTGTCAATCACCTTCTTACACCTGATACTCTCTTACCTCTGAGTTTGGGGGATACTGTTCATTCCTGGTTCTCCTACTTATCTGAGACTACTCCTCAGTTTTCTTTGCTGGGTCTTTACCCATGACATGTCCCTAAGCAGGACCTCCCACAGGGCTCTGCCCTGGGTCGCCTTCTTTTCTCTCTGTATAACATTCCATTCCGTGATCTCCTTGGCTCCCATGGATTCAGTGACCATCTCTGTGCAGATGACTCTCAGATCTCATTCAGCCCTTACCTCTCTATTAACATCCAGTCTCACGTCTGGGTATTAGGGCAGTGAGGTGCTGCAGTGGGCCTTGAGTCAGGAAGACCCGATCAAATCTAGCCCCAGTCATTTACTGTGTGACCCTGGACAAGCTGCTAAACCTCCTTTTGCCTCATTTTTTCCAGCTCTAAAATGAGAATGATAACAGTGCCTCCCTCACAGGGCTGTCGTGAGAATCAGAGGAGAATATTTGTGGAGAGCACTAAGTGTGCGCTGTGTTGGAGGTTCTATGCCACTGATTGTTCCCTTCCCTTTTCCTAGCATCCATCGTCATCATCTCCAGCTGCCTTCTAGACACTTAAAACTGGAAGTCTTGTAGGCATTTTATACTCCCCTTGTCCAAACCTGGACTCAGCATCTTTCTTCCCTCTGCTTTCTCCCTTTCAAACTTCCTCCCAGTTCCCCAGGTTTGCCGCCTCTTTCACCACCCACATCCTTTGTGGCCAAGGCCTGTTAGTTTTATATTTGTGACATCTCCCCTCCCCCTCCTTCTCTCCTCTGGTGTTCCCACCACTTTGCCTCTGCTCAGCAAGCTCCAGCCGTTCCCAGTAACCTTCAGGATCAAGTATAAAAGCCACTGCTGGGCCTCTAGAGGCCACCATGGCCTAGCTCTTCCCACTTCTCCAGCATCTGGCCACCCCGAGCCTCCTCTGGCCACTGGCATTCCCGGAACAAGATTCTTTTAGCTTCAGCCACATCTCCTTTTGTTCTGTCAGCTTCTCTCTGTGGATGATGCCTCTGCAGCTCATATATGCTTGTTCACCTGTAGTTGTCTGCCTGCTGCCTTTCCTGTTAGGTGATGAATTCCTCGTCCTTTACCTTTCTTTGGATCCCCAGAGTTTAGCACAGTACATAGTATATAGTAGATACTTAGTGAATGCTTATTGGCTGACTACAAATGGCTTTTACATTTACTACTTTATCTGAGATGTCTTTTTGGCCACGGGCCTAGCACTGGTGTTGCTGGCTTCAGTGGGCATGCACTGCTCAGTAACTCTTTGTGTATCATTCCAAATTGCTTTCCAGAATGGCTCTACCCATTCACAGCTCCACCAACAGTGCATCAGTGTGCCTGTTTTCCCTGTCTAACATTTGTCATTTTTGCCCATCTGATAGGCATGCAGTGAAATCTCAGAATTGCTTTAATTTGTATTTCTCTAATTATTAGCAATTTGGAACATTTAAAAAATATGGCTATTGATGGGGTTTCTTATCTTGAAAAGTGGCTGTCCATATCCTTAGACTTTTTTATTAATTGGAGAATGGCTCTTGTTCTTATAAATTTGGATCAGTTCCTTTATATATATCTTAGAAATGAGACCTCCATTTTTCATTGTATCACTTTCCTGTGAGAACCATCCCTTATAATAAAGGATAAAGAAAGAGAAATAACACAAAATAAGTTCTACAAAACAATCAAACCTGTGGAAGAAGTGTCACTTTATATACATATTTCACACCCCTGGGCTCCAGCTTCTGCAGAGTTGCTGCTGGGGAGGGTGGAGTTAGTTATCTCTGAGCTTATATCTTGAAGGAATTCAGAATTGGAGGTGAAAAGGGAGTAGGTTCTAGGCTTGGCCAGTGTTGCCCCAGAGCAACAAGAGAGAGTCTCCAAATAATGTAAAATGAGTATCACACAGAATCCAGTGGAGGGCCTCCTGGTGAGTGCAAGCAGGTTGTAGCATGTAACCCGATGTGAAGCTTCAAAGATGAAATGATGTGGAGATGTTTGATAGGAAGAGAAGCTGGGCTCATTCTAGGATGAGGGGAAGGGCTGATGGGTAGCTATCGCAAGCACTTCACTGGCATCCTGGAGATGTCAGGACAAATGGAAGAAGGGCTCTGACTGGGGGGGGGGGTGGTGGTGTGTGAGGGGTTGGGGGGGTGGAGCAGACCCTCTGTGGAGAATTTTGGATGGACATGAGTCACCTACGAGGGGCAGGTATGGAGAGGTTGTGATCGACATCTTTCCAAGGAAAATTCCAAATTAAAGAGCTTAGAGATAATAAGGTCACAGATTGAGATCTGGAAAGGACTTTAGACATGAGTCCAACCCTGTCTTTTTAGAATGAGCAACTGAGGCAGGCAGAGATGAAGTGACCTGACCAGGGTCACACAGCTAGGAAGTGTCTGAGGTGGGATTTGAACTCAGGTCCTCTTGAGTTCAGGTCAGGTCTCTTTCCACTATTCTCTGCTTTCTCTCCTGGCACGAGGAATCTCTGCAGTTGAATCTCTGCAGTTCCTTTTCCTCCGCTTATACTCCTTATTGGCACCTGCTCCAGTGTCAAGCATTGGGAATTGAGGGGAAATGATTATTCATTTTCCTAAGACCATCAATAAAAAAATTTTATATGAGGACATTTAACCTGGTATGCAAAATGTGCTTTGGATTGTTTGTAGTTTTATTTTTTTTAACTTGTGCACTTCTTATCCCCTTTTACTACAGATCAAAGCTCTGGTTATCACATTTGCTTAAGTACAGAAAAAATGATTGACAGTTTGAGCCTCTGGGCCTTGGGCTGGTGTGTGAAAGCCCCGATTGCTTCCCTGGACCTTGTATCCAGTGTCACACGTTAGACAGAGGATCTGAAATCTAGAGCTGGTCAGCTAGCCCTCATGTTCACACATGAGGAAACTGAGGCCTTGCCCAAGTGGCAGGATCAGAATCTGAACCCAGCGTCTCTGACTCCAATCCAAGAGCTTTTAAGCTGAAAGTACTGATGTAATGATTAAAGTTATGTGAAGCCAAAAATGAAAACTGGGAGGGGAATCAGTGTCCACTGTTGGCCTTGACTCTTTGCCTTAGTGTATTGGCTTTGTCCTGCTCTGTCCTGGGCTCCTGGGCTGGTCTGGTCTGGCTGCTATTGACACCCCCCATCACCCTATGCTGGTTTGTGTACACATGGCCAGTCCTTGGCTTGAGCCTAGCCATGCTCAGTTTTCAAAAGGAAATTCTCCTTTAAATTAAGGGAAAAGACCACGTGTACAAGGAATGTGGCCTCAGCATAACTTAGATGAAGCCTGGGCAAAGGCTAGCTTGGCTGGCTGAGACTCTCTGGTGGGATCACCCTCTTCAGAGGTCATCCCTTGCCCTGCTCACCCCAGGCTCCAGCCCCCTGCTCTTCCTCCAGGTTCTAGGTCATTTGTCTCCATTTCTCAGGACCCTCTTGGTCATCTTCCTGATATTTGGGAGCACTGCGATTGCCCCTGCCTTTGTTGTCTTTATTCTCCTGGAAGGACAGGGGCCTTGTTCTCTTTGTCACTTACTCTGTTGCCTTTGGCCTTGGCTTCAGCTGGCCTGGCTTCCCATTTGGAAAGGCAAGGAAACCTGTCCAGAAAGTCCGGCAGAGCTGGGGAACAAATTGATCCCTTCCAACTGGGGCCATTTCAGTGTTGAGTTATTCTGTTATTTGTTCTTCTGCAGAAATCTTCATCATATTTTTGGGCACAATCTGAAAAATGTTTTTGTTTGCTTTTAGGTTTTTTGCTTTTTAAAGATTTTTGTTTAAATGAAATTGATGAAGCTGTCCCTCAGGTGAAGTTTTATGAAGAGGTAAGAAGCAATCCTTTTCCTAAAACACTTTCTGTTTCAAGAGGCCTTTCAAAGTAAACCGCCTTCTTTTTTTAATTACAAGTAGAAACCTATTCAGATATTTTTGGAAATGTTTACCTGGTTAAAGGAATTATAAAAGCTCTAGTGGGCAGGTCACCCCCACACTCTCCTGAATTCCAGTTTGTGCAAGTCCATGAAGAAGGAGAAGGTCCTGTGGGCAGGCTTGGTGCTGCTTCTGCTGAGGAAGAGGAGGAAGGGGTCTTGATTGACATGTATTAGCAAAGAAAGCCAGGAATCTTTGACATCAAAGAGATTATCTTTGTTTTCTATGACAACTAAAGTTGGCATTTGTTCATTATATTTAATACTATTAAGCAGTGCAGGAAAAAACAGACAGAGGAAATATTTCATGGCCTTCATTAAAATAGAACAGTTTCCTTTCCACACTGTCACATTTTCAACTGCAGAGATTTCTTGTGCCCAAAGGTAGTTAAAGTGTATGGATATAAATATTAGGGCTATAACATTGTGTGTTAAAACAGAAAGTAAACATGTTTTATCAGCAGAGATCTGGAGTAGCAGCATTCTTTCTAAATTTCTTAAATAATTATTTAACTAATTAAACTAATAATAATCAATCCCCCCTCCCCTTAAATGCCTAGCTTGTTGTCACCAACATTTTAAAATTGTCTTTGTTGTTAGAACAATTGGAATGTGTAGAGGAAATAATGAGGTTGTCTTGGCTAGAAAGGTAACAGAACTCTTCTAAGTTAGCTCTCAAAGGCCACATTCTGCTGAAGACTTCCTTCAGGTGAAGCCACAGCACAGTGCTTTTAGCAAGGATCTCATTGTTAGCATTTGTTTTGTCTGCATGTGCCCCTTTAAAATATTGCAGAACTGTGATGAAGGTAAGTGCGACTATAAATTGGACACACAGTAGGAGGTGTTTTTTTTTTTTTTGAACTGGATTTTTGGTAAAAAATTGTTTAGCAAGTAAAGACAGAGGTCATTCAGTAACCATTTATTAATTAACTACTATGCACCAGGTGCTAGGCCAAGCTCTCAGGATACAAAGAAAGGAAGAAGACTGTCCCTGCTCTTAAGGAGCTCACATCTTCCAGTCTAATGGGGGAGACGATATCCAGCCAAATATGTAAAAACACAATGTGTACAGGATCAACTGGAAATGGTCTAGAGCAGGAAAACCCTAGCATCAAGGGGCTGCAGCAGGTGAGACTTTACCTGGGGCTGAAGCCAAGGAAGACAGAAAAGGACTGGATGGGGGTGGGAGTGGGGGTGGGGAGATGAGGAGGGAGGGGATGCCAGGCCTGGTGGGCAGCCAGTGAAAATGCCTGGACTAGAATCTGGAAAGGGAGGAGGCCAATGTCCCTGAATGGTGGAGTATGTGCAAGGAAGTAAAGTGCCAGGAAACTGGAAAGGTAGGAAGAAGCTTTGGATCCCCATTTTTGTATTTGATCCTGGAGGTGACAGAGAGATCCTGGAGCAGTAAGTGAGGAGACCTGTGCTTTAGGAAGATCTCTGGGGCAGCTGAATGGACAATGGGCTGAGTGTAGTAGGGAGGCCAGACAGCAGGCTGGCACAGCAGGACAGGCCGTTGTCCAGACACTTCCCAGATGGGATGTGTCTGGGAGGGCACAGAGGTGGTGTTCTCCGCTCCACGAGGACTGTGCTCAGCCCGCTCATGCCCTTGACATCCCAGGGACTCCGAACTCCTGTAGCTCATCTTCCACTCCCCATTTCACACCCTCTACCACTCGATTCCTCATTCTAGTCCCCTTCAACCCTTCTGCCCCAAAGCTTAATCCAAGGGTGGGGAACCTACAGCCTCAAGGTGACGTGTAGCCCTCTATGTCCTCAAGGATGGCCCTTTGACTGAATCCAAACTTCATAGAACAAATCCCCTTAATAGAAGGATTTGTTCTGTAAAACTTGGACTCAGGCAGAAGGCCCTACCCAAGGACCTAGAAGGCCATGGGTTCCCTATCCCAGGTTTAATCCTAACTCCACCCACCCCTTTCACTGTGCCTTCTGGAATGCCTGTTCCATAGGCAATAAACTCGCCTTCTTCCTAAAATTTTTTCCTTTTCCTTCCATCTATTGGCTCTTACTGAAACTTGGCTCCCCTCTGATGACCCAGCCCCCTGGCCAATCTTTTTAGCATTTGTCTACATCGTTACTCATTCCCCCTGCCCTCACTGGTTGAAGTGGGAGAATTGGAATATTCCTTGCTCCCAACTGCCACTTCCAGATTATTCCCCTTCTACCACTCAGTGGTAACTGTTTTTCCTTTAAGGCTCGTGCTATTCACATCTTTCACCCTATCAGATAGCAGTTATTGTCTACAGACTCCCAGGTCAGTGTCCTTCCTTCCTCAATGGCTTTGATACATGGCTTACAATTTTTTTCTCCTCCACATTTCCTGCCCTCCTACTAGGGAACTTCGGCATATGGATTGATTCTCCCTCAAGTAACTACTCAGCTCCTCAATCCACTCACCTCCATTAAGCTAGTCTTCCACCCCACCTTAGTCATACATAAAGATGGCCATACTGTTGATCTTGCCATCACCCACAAACATACCATTTTCATGTTGAAAAATCCTGAAGTTTCTTTATCTGACCATAATCTATTGGCTTTTCATCTCTCCCTTTGCCTTTCTTTACATAACCCCACACTTTGTCCACACTATTACCTCCTGTCCTTGGACCCCTCACCTTTCTCCCAGGGTACCTCCCCTGCAGTAGCCACTCTCTTCTCCCCATCTTGACTCCTTGGTGAACTGATTCAGCTCCACCCTCTCCTCCTGTCTCGAGTCTCTGGCACCTTATCATATCAACAGTTACACCCAGCCAAGGCTCAGCCTTGGATCACCATCATCACTTGTCACCTTTGGTCCTATTCATGGGCTGCTGAATGAGATGGAGAAAATCACTGGGCTGTTCTGATTGGGTCTACTATAGAACCTCAACTGGGGCCTCACTGCTACTAGGCAATGCTACTGTACCTCTCAGATTGATTCACTCTCTTATTCTTCACTGAGGCTCTTCTACATCTTCTCATCCCTCCTCAAACCTCTCATTCCTCCTCCTCCTCCTCCTCCTTCTCCTCCTCCTCCTCTCTCAGTTGAGAACCTTGCTTGATATTTTACAGAGAAGAATTGAAGCCGTTTGCTATAAACTCCTTCTCTCCTCTTCCTTCTCTCTTATCACTCAGATGCCTTCACCCACTCTCTCCTCCTCACCACAGGGCCCATTCTACCCCATCTCCTCAATAAGACTGCCCCTCCGACATCCCCACTCTTTCCCTTATTTTCAGTCTTTCCCTCTCTGCTGCCTTATTCCCTCCTGCCTACAAACATGCCTGTGTCTCCCCTATCTTGGAAAAAAAGCAAGCCAAACCCTCACTTGATCCTTCTATCCCTGGTAACTATTGTCCTATATTTCTTTTGCCCTTTGTAACTGAACTACTTGTAAAAGCCCTCTGAAATAGGCACCTTCACTTTTTCTCCTCTCACTCTCTTAACTCTTACGATCTGACTTCTGACCCTATCATTCTACCCAAACTGCTACTCTCCTAAGTTACTAACAGTCTCTATCCAGTGACCTTTTCTCAAACCTCATTTCTCTGCAGTTTTTGATACTGACCATCACTCTCTCCTCCTTGACACTCTTCTCTCCAGGTTTCTGGACGCCCCCTTGCCCTCTTCCTGGCTCTCCTCCTCCCTCTCTGACTGCTCCTTTTTTGTCTCCTTTGCTGGATTCTCCTCCATATTATGCCCTCCATCCATAGGTGACCCTCAGGGTTCTGTCCTGGGCCCTCTTCTTTTCTCCCTTTATATTGCTTCACTTGGTGACCTCATCAGCTCCCATGGATTTAATTACTATCTCTGTGCTGATGATTCTCAGACCTACTGTTCTGCCCCAACCTCTCTGCCGACCTTCAGTCTTTCATCTCCAACTGCCTTTTAGACATCTCAGATTGGATGTCCGGGAGACATCTTCAGCTCAATATGTGCTTCCCCTCCCCTATTTCCTGCCTCCACTATGACTCTTGAAGGTACCGCTATCACCCCAGTCTGTCAGCTCACAAGCCAGGAGTCACCCTGGACTCCTCACTCTCTAACCCGCCCTGTACAGTCTGTTGCCAAGTCCTGGAGACTGATAAGCTGTATGTGGGATGAGGGAGTTGAGGATGATTTGGACCTAGGTGACCCAGAAGGACAGTGAGATCCCCAGGAATAGGAGAGGATTTTGTAGGAAAGAGAATGAATTCTGTTTGGGGCTTGCCCAAGTATGACATACCTATGGAACACATGCCTAGAGATGGTAATGAAGCCTTTGGGATCTGAGGAGTTCCTTCTGGGTTGTCTGTTGTAAGCTCTCCATTGAAGGATGAGTTGAGTAAATCCTGAAGACAGAAAGTGGATTAGTTGCCTAGGTCAGGCATGGAGTTAACAGCAAAATTAGTGTGACTAATGATGGATCATATTTACCAGTGAATGAAGAACTGAGACCAGAGATTCTGACAAGAATTGAGAAACTGGTAAGTCCTAGATGGTTCTATAAGAGGTAGAATCAGACTTAAGACTTCTGGCTCAAAGACAGGGCGAGGCAGAGGATTCTCTGGCCATAGGTGTGTGGTGGCCAGCTGTATAGCCTTTGTACCAGTAAGCCCAGGTCTGTGTGGCTGACAGAGCTGTCTGCAGAGCTCAGGGCCTCCCTCTGCCCTATCTCCTCTGTGGCTTGTTTGTCCTTCTTTCCCATTGTCTCCCTTAGCCAGCTGAGGCTGTTGGGGCCTTTTTGTATCCTTAGGACTTAGCAGAGTGCTCAGCATACAGGTGGGGCTTAATTAATGCTTGTTGGCCCACCTGATTGACTGAAGCAGATTCAGCGTTTGTGCCTTAACTTCCTTTTCTTGAGGCATGGCAGCATGAGAGAACTAGATTAGGTAAACCCCAGTGTACCTCCCAGCTCTGAAATACTGATTCCCTCAAGGAAATCCTGGCTTGAGATAATGTTAGTTGCGGCTTTATATCATTTGTCAAACCATATGCTTGATTTCTGGTTTGGAAAATGCAGTGCCTGTAGTGCCTGAATATGTTAGCAGCATGTATCTGTTAAAGGGGTGTCTAGCAGGATCTTTAAGTGGGGAAGATGATTTGATTAACTCATTGGCTGAATATGTTAGCAGCATGTATCTGTAAAAGGGGTGTCTAGCAGGATGATTTGATTAACTCATTTGAGTCCCCTCCTTCCAGGTGCTTTCCTCAACTTTGGATTTGCATCGTCTTGGTGGTCGTGGTCCTAAAACATAGAGTGAATTTCTTATCACACAAGCTTCTAACTATGACTTCAGAGTTCCAGAGTTTCGCTTCCTTCCTTCTTTTCTGTTGGGGTTAGTCAGTTCCACTTAATCTTTTAATTACTTTTTGGGGTTATTTAAAATCTGTAATTGAACCATTGTAGTGCTATACTCAGATATTCAGCATCTCCCATCTTTCCTGGGCAAATACCATTTCCTCCATGAAGCCTTCTTGGATTGCCTCAAGTCAGAAATGACTTATTCTTTCTCTTATCTCCTAGAGTGTTTGGTCTCATCCCTTTGAGGATCTTCTGCTAAGTTTTTTTTACTGAAGTTATTTGTGAATTCTATGTTTCCTCTGCTGGGTTATAAACTCAGGGCAGGGATTGTGCCTTCTCTAACATTTCTATCTTTGCAGGGTCTACCAAAGTGCTTTAAACCTCCTTGTTCTAAATAAATGTGTCAGATTGAATTAATGAGCAGATGTTGCCTTCTATCACATGATGAAATTCTCTGTTTGAGGTTTCCACATTATGGTGAAGACACTGTGTTCCATTGCACCAACTCTTTTTTTTTTTTTTTAAAGCAATTGGGGTTAAGTAACTTGCTCAAGGTTACACGGCTAGTCATTGTTTATGCGTGGGCGCTCATTTTCTGAGGCCGGATCTAATCTCGGGTCATCCCAACTCCGAGGCCAGCGCTCTTACTCACTGCGCCACCTAGCCGCCCCTTTAGGGCAATTGGGGTTAAGTAACTTGCCCAAGGTTACACGGCTAGGTTTTTGTTTGTGTGGATTAAGTGTCGGAGGCCGGCTCCGAACTCGTAGGGCCTTCTGTTTCCAGGGCCGGCGCTCTATTCACTGCGCCACCTAGCCGCCCCCATTGCACCAACTCTTAGAAAATAGTAAAGAGTTTTTTATACTCCCCAATCTTGACCACGCCTCTTCCATCTGTTCCACTTGCCTCCTGTTCTCCAAACAAGGCTTGCCAATGTTGGAAAGGAAGAGAAAACTTGATTTTGGCGGCAGGTAGGAGATAATCAATCCCAGTTCTACTAAGAATAGAAATGTGATGGTGAAGAAGAGTAGTTAACGTGACCATGACAACAGTTCTGATCAGGGTCTCGTTTTACAGATGAAAATCCTAAGCAAAAGATGCTTGAGGAAGTCGCACTTGTGTAGACAGTATTGTTTGGAGCACCCATTTTAGAGTCACAGAAGCAGAATAAATAAGATTGGTGACTTGATTCCCCCTGGCATTCATTATAGATCTATAAAGTGCAAAAGCATTATGCTTAGATACTGGCTGAGGTAGATATGCCAAAAAATGAGATCTCTTTTGCCTTAATAGATCCAACAGTCTATCAACCAACCAATCAGTAAACATTTATTAAGCACCTGTTATATTCCAGGTGTGATTCTAAGCACTGAAGATACAAAAAGAGGGATGGCAAAGTAAAAGTGGGAACTTGAGCTCTTTCCTCCAAACCCCTCCAAATACGTGTAAAAAATTATTCTGAACAAAGTTTAGAGCTACAGAGCCCACAAAATGACAAAGGGAAACACATCTCCAGCCGAGGACAGCCTGACAGGCTGACAGGAAGGGTCTATAGCACTGGACTGGGAGTGGAGTGCAGTCCCTCGTGGGCGACACTGACACAGAATGGGCCAGAGCAGACTCGGGACTGAAGCACTGGCAGCTGTGGTGGTTTGTAGACTTCTCAGCCCACCAAGGCCAAAGACCAAGTGAAAGGTCAGTGGGAAAACCCTGTTGGCTCTGGGTGAGAGAAGAGCAAGGTTCAACACCAGCCTCTGGGCAGAGGACATGGTGGCAGCTGGGGAGGTGGTGGCAGCAGCAGCAGGAGCAGGAGCAGTGGCTGCTTCTGGAGCTCCAGGTCCACAGATGGGGGGATCAATCCGTCAGAGGGCAATTGCTCTTGCTTTGCCATGCTTGGCTCTGGGTCACAGTCTCACAGTCTTGGGTGGAAGTCCTGGGGTGAGGAGGAGTGATGGCATGGCAGAGTCTGAGGTGGTTGTAGTGAGGGAATCCTCTTCACAGTTCTGAGGCAAAAAAGAGTGCCTGTGGTCACTCACAGACCAGAAAACAGACAGTGGGAGGAGTAAACACTTTTCCTTTGATCATATCACCTTAGAGGAATGGAAAATTCACAGGTGCCTAGAAGTAGCTTTGACAACAACTACACAAAACTCCGAAAATTTAGGATATAGCACTTTCTACTCTGGAAGCAGAGTTCTTTGGCAAAAAGCTCAAAAGTAAAGTAATTGGCTGGGAAGATGAGCAAACAAAGGGGAAAAAAATCAGGCTATATAATCTTTCTTTGGTGACAAAGAAGAAAAAATCATATAACCATAAGAAGTCAACAAAGTCAAAACTCCTGCATTAAAAGCCTCCAAGAAAAATACTAATTGGTCTCAGGCCATGGAGGAGCTCAAAAAGCATTTTGAAAATCAAGTAAGGGGGGTTGGCTAGGTGGCACAGTGAATAGAGCACTGGCCCTGGACTCAGGAGGACCTGAGTTCATATCTGGCCTCAGATACATAACACTTACTAGCTGTGTGACCTTGGGCAAGTCACTTAACCCCAACTTCCCTGCCTTTCCCTCTTCAAAAAGAAAAAAGAAAATCAAATAAGAGAAGTAGAGGAAAAAATTTGTTTTTACTTTATCAAGTGCTTTATTAACTTCTAGTTTGCACCATTCATTTCCACAAGATTTTGAGTTGTAAATTTTCTCCCTGTTTTTCCCTTACCAACCACCCCAAAATATCCCCTCCTCCAATCTGCTATTTCCCATATCTTCCCCCATCCCCCCTCTGATTTTCCAGTAGGGCATGGTGGATATCTATGCCCCAGTGCCTGTATATCTTATTTCCCAGTTATATGTAAAATAATATTAATAATAGTATTTATATATTTATAACATTTGATTTTAAAGCTTTGAATTTCAGATTCATTTCCTTCCTCCCTTGTCACCCACCCTTACTGGGAAGATAAGCAATTCAGTATAGGTTATACATGTGTAGCTATGCAAAACATTTCCATAGTGGATATATTGTGAAAGACTGACTATATTTCCCTCTATCCTATCCTACCTCCCACTTGTTCTACTCTCTCCTTTTATCCTGTCCCTTTTCAAAAGTGGGTGCTTCCAACTTCCCTCCCCTCCAGCCTTCCCTCCCTTCCATCAACCCCCCTCTCATCCCTTTCCCCCCTTCTTTCCTGTAGGGTGAGATACCCTGTTTAGTATGTCATTCCTTCCCTAAGCCAAATTCAATGAGAATAAGGTTGACCCTTTCCCTTTTGCCTTCCTGTTCTTCCCTTCATTGTAACCATTTTCCCTTGCCTCTTCTATATGAGATAGTTTACCCCATTCTGTCTCTCCCCATCTCCTCTCATTATATTCCTCTCTCACCTCTTAATTTCACCTTTTAAGTATCATCCCTTCCTATTAAATTGGTCCTGTTCCCTCTATCTATGTATACCTGTACACATATATACACACACTCACATATGTATTCATATACCCATATACCCTCCTATATAGACATATATATGTATACATGCATATATACATACATATATAAACACACACACATTTCTATTCCCTTCAACTATTCTCATACTGAGAAAAGTTTCATCAGTTACAATTATCATTTTTCCATGTAGGAATGTAAGTAGTTCAACTTTGATAAGTTCCTTATGATTTCTTTTCCGTGTTTACCTTCTCATTCTTCTCTTGCTTCTTGTATCTGAATGTCAAATTTTCTATTCAACTCTGGTTTTTTCATCAAGAATGCTTGAAAGTCCTCTATTCCACTGAAAGACCACATTTCCCCCTGAAACATGATACTCAGTTTTGCTGGATAGGTGATTCTTGGTTTTAATCCCAACTCCTTTGACTTCTGGAATATCATATTCCAGGCCCTTCAGTCCCTCAGTGTAGAAGCTGCCATATCCTGTGTTATCCTGATTGTTTTTCCACAATGTTCAAATTGTTTCTTCCTGGCTGCTTATAATATTCTCTCCTTGATCTGGGAATTTTGGAACCTGGCTATAATATTCCTGAGTTTTCTTTTTGGGATCTTTTTTAGGAGGTGATTGGTAGATTCTTTCAACCTCTATTTGCCCTCTGGTTCTAAAACATCAGGGCAATTTTCCTTGAGAATTTCTTGAAGGATGATTTCTGGGTTCTTTCTTTGATCATGGCTTTCAGGTAGTCCAATAAATTTTAAATTATCTCTCCTACATCTATTTTCCAGTGAGATATTTCACATTGCCTTCTAATTTTTCATTTGTTTGGCTCTGTTTAATAGTATCTTGATTTCTCATAAGGTCCCTGGCTTCCATGTGCTCTAGTCTAATTCTGAAGGAATGATTCTCTTCAGTGAGCTTTTGAGATTCTTTTTCTATCTGGCAAATTCGGCTTTTTAAGGCATTCTTCTCCTCATTGGCTTTTTGACCCTCTTTTGCCATTTGAGTTAGTCTTTTTTTTAAGGTGTTGTTTTCCTCAGTCAGATTGTTGACTCTCTTTTTATGATTTTCTTGCATTATTCCCATTTCTCTTCCCAATTTTTCCTCCACTTCTCTTATTTGGTTTTGAAAATCCTTCTTAAGGTCCTCTGTGGCCTGTAACCAGCTCGTATTTTTCTTGGAAGCTTTTGATGTAAGAGTTATGACTTTGCTGTCTTCCTCCTGTTCCATGCTTTGATTCTTTTTGTCCCCAAAATAGGACTGTAAAGATGTATTGCCCTGCTTGCTTTGCTTCCTTTGCTTGCACATGTTGCCATTCAATTACTTGACTTTTGAGCTTTTTGCCACAGACAGGGGAGCTTTGTCCCAATCCCTGGAGTTTTTGCAGCTGCTGGAGCTATTAGTTGGGTGCCCTCTCTGAGCCTCCACACACTCTGGCAAGCTGGTCGCACACCCCAGGACCTTCACCCTAGACTGCAATCCAGATCCAAGCAAGTTAAAGCAAGAGTGGTTGCTCCTCAGACTGTTGCTTGGTCCCCCTACAATCTGGAAGCCAGGAGCTGAAGCTGCCACATGGCGGGTGCTGCACAGCTGGGGCACCTCAGTGGCTTCTCCCTCCAGGGGGTAAAGGCCAGACCACACTCTTGGGCCCTCTGTTCCCACAAGTCCACACTGCACTGACCTCTCACTTTGTTCTTACCGTCTGTGTTGATAATTCTGGAAACCACCAGAGCTCCTGGTGATCTGAAGTCCCTCCAGCCGGCGGCTGGTTGTGGCTGCCCTGAGGCTAAAACCTTGGGCTCACTTGGGGCTGGGCTCCCAGAGTGCTGTGCTTGCCCCTTCCTGATGGCCTGTTGGACTGTCTTCAGTGGAAGGTTAGCTTCTCTCTGTCATTTTGTGGGTTCTGTAGCTCCAAAGTTTGTCTAGAGTAATTTTTTACATGAATTGGAGGAGGTGGAAGCCAGAGCCATGCTGAAGTCCTGTTTCTACTCTGCCATCTTCAAGAATTGAAGTAGAGGAAAAATTGGGAAGAGAAATGACAGTGATACAAGAAAATCATGAACAATGAGTCAATAGCTTGCTAAAGGGGACCCAAAGAAATACTGAAGAAAATAACATTTTAAAAAATAAACTAACTCAAATGGTCAGAGAAGTCCAAAAAGCCAATGAGGAGAAGAATACCTTAAAAAACAGAATTGGTCAGATGGAAAAGGAGTTCCAAAAGCTCACTGAAGAAAATAATTACTTCAAATTTAAAATGGAGCAAATGGGAGCTAATGACTTTATGAGAAATCAAGATATTATAAAACAGTCCAAAAGAATGAAAAAATAGAAGACAATGTGAAGCATCTCATTGGAAAAACAACTGACCTGTAAAATAGATCCAGGACAGATAATTTAAAAATTATTGGACTCCCTGAAAGCCATGATCAAAAAAAGAGCCTAGATATCATCTTTCAAGAAATTATCAAGGAAAACTGCCCTGATATTCTAGAACCAGAGGGTAAAATAGAAATTGAAAGAATCCACTGATCGTCTCTTGAAAAAGATCCACAAAAGAAAATTCCTAGAAATATCATAGCCAAATTTCAGAGTTCCCAGATTAAGGAGAAAATATTACAAGCAATCAGGAAGAAACAATTTTAGTATTGTGGAAACACATTCAGGATACCACAAGGCCTATCACCTGCTAAATTAAGGGATCAGAGGACTTGGAATATGATATTCTGTATGTCAAAGGAGCTAGGATTAAAATCAAGAATTACCTACCCAACAAAACTAAGTATAATACTTCAGGGGAAAATATGGATATTAAGTGAAATAGAGGACTTTCAAACATTATTAATTTTATTTTATTTTTCTTTTTGGAGGGGGGAAGGAAGGACAATTGGGGTTAAGTGACTTGCTCAAGGTCAGACAGCTAGTAAGTGTTAAGTGTCTGAGGCTGGATTTGAACTCAGGTCCTCCTGACTCCAGGTCCAGTGCTCTATTCACTGCACCACCTAGCTGCCCCCTAACTTTCAAACATTTTTGATGAAAAGGTCAGAGCTGAACAGAAAATTTGACTTTCAAATACAAGAATCAAGAGGAGCATGAAAAGGTAAACAGGAGAGAAAAATCATAAGGAACTTATTAAAGTTGAACTATTTTCTGCATGGAAAGATGATATTTGTAACTCATGAGACTTTTCTCAGTATTCAGATAGTTAAAGGGAATGTGTGTGTGTGTGTGTGTGTGTGTGTGTGTGTGTGTGTGTGTGTGTGTATGTGTGTGTACTGAGGGCACAGGGTGAGTTGAATGTGAAAGAATGATATTTTAAAAATAAAATTAAGGGGCGAGAGAGGAATATATTGGGAGAAGGAGAAAGGGCAAGATAGAATAAGGTAAATTATCTCACATAAAAGAGGTAAGAGAAAGTAGTTACAATGGAAGGAAAGAGCAGGGAGGTAAAAGGGAATGAATCAGCCTTACTCTCATTGGATTTGGCTTAAGGAGGGAATAACAGACACACTTAATTGGGTATCTTACTCTACAGGAAAATAGGGAGAAAGGGGATAAGAGGGGAGGATGATAGAATAGAGGATAGATTGAGGGAGAGTACAGCCAGAAGCAAACACTTTTGAAAAGGGACAGGGTCAAAGGAGAATAAAGAACAAATGGTCAGGATAGGATGGAAGGAAATGTAGTTAGTCTTTCACAATATGACCACTATGGAAATGTTTTCATAACTATACATGTATAACTTATATTGAACTGCTTTTCTTCTCAGGAGGGGTTGGAGGTGGTAAGGAGGGAAGAAGGGAGAGAATCTGGAACTCAAAATTTTTTTTTTTTTTTAAAGCAATTGGGGTTAAGTAACTTGCTCAAGGTTACAGGGCTAGTCATTTGATTTATGCGTGGGTGCTCATTTTCTGAGGCCGGATCTGATCTCAGGTCATCCAAACTCCGAGGCCGGTGCTCTTACTCACTGCGCCACCTAGCCGCCCCGTTAGGGCAATTGGGGTTAAGTAACTTGCCCAAGGTTACACGGCTAGGTTTTTGTTTGTGCGGATTAGGTGTCGGAGGCCGGCTCCGAACTCAGGTCCTTCTGTTTCCAGGGCCGGCGCTCTATTCACTGCGCCACCTAGCCGCCCCAAGGAACTCAAAATTTTAAAAACAAATGTTAAAACATTGTTTTTTCATGCAGCTGGGAAATAAGATATATAGTTAGTGGTGTGGAGAAATCCATCTTGCCCCACAAGAAAGTAAGGGGTAAAGGGGATGGTATGGGTATAGAAGAGAGGGCAGACTGGAGGAAGGGGTAATCAGTATGCTTGCCACCTTAGGATGGGCGTTAGGGGAAAGATGGGGACGAGATTTGGAACTCAAAATCTTGTGGAAATGAATGTTGAAAACTAAAAATAAATTCTGGGAAAAATATATTTGGGAAAGAAAAAAATAAAAAAATATAAGACACAAACAAAAGATACAAAAAGAGGCAAAAGATGATCCCTGCCCTCTGGGAGCTTACATTCTAATGGAGGAGACAATATGCAAACACACACATAAATACACAAACTTATATACAAGATAAGTAGGGGAAAAATAAACAGAGTGACTAGAATTTAGGATGGTTGGTAAAAATCTTCCTATAAAAGATGAGATTTTTGTTTGGAAGAGAGATATGGGATGACAGCCAGGATGAATGGATCAAGTGAGGGTTTTTTGAGGATGGGGAAGACATTGGCATGTTTTATAGGGCAGACAGAGAAACAGTAGATGGAGAGATTGAAGATAAGTGAGAAAGTGGGGGGTAATAGAGGGGACAGTTTGCTGGAGAAGATGGGATGGGATGGAATCACTTGTGGATTAGCTTTGGTAAGGAGAAGGGCTCCCTCTTCAGGTGAGGCAAAGATGAGACAGGAAAGAGTGCTAGAAAGCATCTAGGTGATGTGAGATGCAAAGAAGGGGGACAGTGATTTGTCACAGTGATATCAGTATTGGACTTGGAGTCAGTTAAAGTCCTACCTTCAGATGCTTTATTGTTAGAATGTTTTCTTTATCTCTAACCAAAATTTGCCTCACATAATCTTAGTCTTGGTTTTCATATCTGTGAAGTGAGGGGAATAATTTTATAGGGTTGTTGTGAGGATCCAATGAGAGAATGCTATTTGCAGATCTAAAGTGCTACATGAATGTCCCATCATGCCATCATCACCATGACCATGGTACTCCTCTCTTGTGGTTCTCCTCTTCCTCAGTCTCTATCACCCTCCCCGACCCTGACTGTGTATCCCCAGACTCTGTCCTCTAGCCCTTCTCCTATCTCTTCTCTCATCTAGAGGCTTCATCAGCTTCCATGGGTCTGATGATCATCTCTAAACAGGTGACTCAAGAGCCATAGCTAAACCCAGTCTGTGTCTCACATCACCAGCTCTCTATTGGACTTTTCTAATTGAATGTCTCATTAACATCTCAACCAACAGATCAAGATCAGAATTCATTATCTTTCTCCCAGGACCCATCCTTCTCCCAAACTTCCCTGTTTTTGTTACAAATACCACCATCCTCCCAGTCTAGAAGATTTGTAGCCTTAATGTTATCCTCCATTCCTCATTTGCTCTACTTGCTGTTTCTGTTCAGCTGCCCAAGTTTGCCATTTTTACCTTCCAAACATCTTTCCTATTTGTTACCTTAATCACTGCTTACACAAGTATCACTTAAGTTCAGGCCCTTGTTGCCTCTTGTCTGCGTTATTGAAGAAGCTTCCTGGTTGGTCTGTCTACCTCAAGGGAGGGCGCTACCAATCCATCCTCCTCAGTCAGTTATTTTCAAACTTTGGGGTTTGAAGACTTCTTTATATTGTTAAAATTTATTGAAGACTCCAAAGAAGTTTTATTTATATGGCTTATATCGAAGTTTTCTGTTGGAGAAATTAAAGCATCTGAGTATTATTATGAAAATAGTTTTGATCTTGGAATCTGGGAGGGGGGCAGGGCACACTTTGAGAATTGCAGCTCTAAATAGATGACAAAGTGATTTTTTTCAATGATTCTATCTATCATCTTTCCAGACTAGCAGGTAATCTTGACATTATTCTGAACTCTTAACTCTTCCATACCCCATATATCTCTCCAGCCAGTAAGCAAATATTGCCATTCCCACCTTCCCAATAGTTGTTCCATATAATGCCTTTTTCTTCATTCCACCTGGCCCTCATTTTCTCTCTCAAAGACTCCCTAATTGATACTCCTGTCTGAAATCTCTCCCTACTCCAATCCATTCTACATACTGTTGCCAAAGTAATTTTCCTTAAGTGCATATCTGACTGTGTGCCTCCTACTCAGTTAATTCCCATAGTTTACTATTGTCTCTTGGATCAAATATAAACTCCTCTGTTAAGCTTTTAAAGCCCCATATAACTTGCTTCCAGCCTATCTTTTTAGTCTCTTTTAATGTTACTCTCCCACCCACATGCTGCAATCCAGCCAAATGGGCCTTTGCTGTGTTCCTCACATAAAACTCTCTCTGCCTATTCACTGGCTGTCCCCCATGCCTGGAATTATTTGAAGTCTGTCTCCTTCTTTAAGATGTAGCTTGGGAGTCATCCTCTGCATGAAGCCTTTTCCTGGTCCTCCCAGCTGCTTGTGGCCTCCCTCCCAAACCACTTGTGTTGATTTGTACTTAGTAACTTGAAATTTTTACTGGACCTGTTTTACTTGTTGACTCCTTTGAGACAGCATAAGCTTCTTGGGAGTTGGGGTTTTTCATTTTTTGTACTTGTAACCACAGGGCTCAGCACAGGGGCCTTGATTCCTTAAGAACAGTTCTGACCATTTCACTGTCCTCTGCATCAAACAGCAGCTCCTCCACTGGCATTTTAGATCTTTACAACTTGGTCCCAACCTACCTTTCTAGGAGCCTCATTTTGTATTATTTCATGTCTTGCACTCTCAGGCTTATTCCAGCTGGCCTCCTCTTTGTCTTTCACTCGCATTCTCCATGCTTTTGCATTGGTCTCCTATGCCTGGAATGGATCCCCTCTCCCTTGTAGAATCCTTTATTTCAAGATTCAGCTCAAGCAGATCTTCTACCTGAAACCTTTTCTGATTAGCTTGACAGCACATGCTCTCCCTAAACTATCTTGTGCCTTTTGTATTGATTCTGTAGCATTCTGTAGTCCATGTCCTTATCTAGAATAGAACTAAGGCCCTTGGAACAAGGACTGACCTTTCTGTCCTTGTCAGCCCAGCACTCTGGACAGCGCCTGAGGCATAGTAGATGTGTAATGAATGCCTGCTCACAGCAAAGCTGTTGAACAGATTACTTAAGGGCTAGTGCATGGGCATGCAGAAAGGGAAGCCATGATCTCTGCAAGCTGGCGTAGATTTATCCTCATTTAGATAAAGACTGGGTAGATCAGGGAAATTCTGGAGGCGTGATATGTTTGAATGTCAGTAAAGCACCTGACAGTCTCTTGTGATATCCTTGTGGGTAAGTTGGCAAAATGTGGAATATATGATAATATAGTTAAATAGATTATTAGCTGATGAATGACTCTACCCAAAAGAATGCTGGATTAATGGCCCCTGGAGGGAGTTATTAGAATGGCTGATAAAGAACCTTGGCTTATTGAACACTTTTATAAAGACTTGGATGGGGCTATAGAAAGCATGCTTGTAAAATCTGTGCATTACATAAAGCTCGGGTAGCTTCCAGAAGGTCTTGACAGGTACATGTGAAAGTCAGAATCTGACACATTTACAGGGCATTGAGGAATGTACTAGAGCTGTGTTCAAAGACTCAACTACCAAAGTACAGCATAAAGGAGATCTTATTTAGTAGCAATTGATGCCAAACAGGAGGATTTTGGGTAGGGTCATCAGGGTCATGTGACTACCAACAAAAATAATGTTGTGTAGGCCCCCAAATTAGGAATCACAGTGTATTGGGTCCTAGTCAGTAGCTTCCCAGCAGCACTTGGTACTTTAACAGTCATGTGGACCAGGTTAAAGTATGGATGAGGAGGGTGAGCGGGATGATTGTCCTAAGTATTTACTCACATGAGAAGACTAAAGGACCTGGGAACATGTAGTCTGAGGAAGACACTTAAGGGGGAATAGCACGGTCATCTTCAGATGTTTGAAAGACTGTCACCTGAAGACAGACAGTGGGGGGAAGTTCAGAAGAGAGATTTCCACTCTGTAGTAAAAGGAAAGACTTCCTAACAGTTATATTAATTTAAAATGGAATGAGCTGCCTCAGAAGGTAGTGATGTCCCTGTTCACTAGAGGTTTTCAAGCTTGTCTGGGGTATCCATCTAACCCTCCTATATTTGTAAGTTTGATCCCTATTCTCTATTGTACTGTCTCCCAACCATCTTTCATTTTGGCAGCTAGGTTTAATTTCATTACTTAGGTAGCACATAGAATAGAGCACTGGTCTTCAAGTCAGAAAGACCTGAGTTCAAATCCAGCCTCAGACACTCACTGACTCTGCAAGTCACTTCATCTCTGTTTGTTTCAGTTTCCTCAACTATAAAATGGAGATAAGGGCCATGGGGGTTTTTGTGAGGATCATGTGAGATACAGTTTGTTAATGTGCTCAGTGCCATGCTTGGGGCATTGTAGGCACTATATAAATGTTATTGTTATTAGTTTTATATTTACTATTTTGCTTTTCCTTAAATAAATTTGTGCAGCTGGTTGCATGATTTAGTTATATATTGATTCTGAGGTTGCTTGTCCTATAAATAGGCTAATTTATCTTTCCTCATTGAAAAGATAATGGTATACTGCTTCCCAGATGTGAAGCTCATTTTCTGTTTTATGCTGATTGATGATGATTTACAAAATGTACATTTATTATGGGGCCAGAAATAAACCTTGAATAATTGTTTATCAGATTGGTTCTTTTCCCACTTTATAGCATGTTGCTATGTAGGCAGTTTTGACTTTACACAACCGTTTTGTTCTTGATAAGTTTCTGCATTAATACATTTTCTCTTGAGGATGTTAGAGAATTTTGTCATTTGATGTAACCCTCAGAGCCTTTGAGTCATGGTGATATGCATACTCTACCTTATTTGTTAAATAAACTCCAAAGCAGAAGTAACCTATGACATGGTTTTCTTTCCAGCTGTTTCACTCATTTCATAGTTTGTGACTGAATATTTTATACTGCATTATGATTATTATTCATTCATTGTTGTGGTCTTCCTATTAGCCACATATTTTCTTTGGTTGTTTTCCTTCTGTTTGTATGCTGGGTAATTTTAAGATGCCTTTGATATTCTGAATACTCTTATTAAACTCATTTATTCTTTGTCATCTGGTGTGATTATTGCCATGCTATGATTGCCTTCCTCGAAGTTTTTGGATATGTTGTGCTCCCAGTGCAGTGGTACCATGCTATGCCTCTCAGTGTTCTGCTTTGTTCCACAGGACTGGTACTTCCCCTTCCCTGCCCATCTACTCACACCCTTGTCCTTGTCTGTCACAGGCAGCAGGGGGGGCACACTTCCTCTTACATTCGCTACCATATCATTCTTTTATTCTTTGATTAGCTTGCATTTCTTGCTCTTCATGTGAGTAAACATGGATGTTCCCCATGTCCACATTCCACTCTTTGCTTGTCCAACAAGGGGAAAGGATAGAGATCATTTCTGTGTGAGACACTGTACTTAATTGTTGAGTGAGTCATGAAACTCTTATCTAGAAATCTCGTTACCATGTGGAATGGTCCATTTTTGGAAGTTGAGACCAGTATCCTGTAATTCTGAGAAAGCTGTTGTGTCACTAGGGTCTCTATAGAAACCCATGTTGCAACTTACAGGTCCTTTTCAAAACTTTGGGTAGGAATTTTTTAGTTAATATTTTTCTGTCCTCACTGGATTTGCTTTTGTAGCATCATAACTGAATAACAGCAGCATTTATAGTTTTGCAAAATGCTTTAGAAATATGATCTTGCTTGATCCTTACAACAGCCCTGGGAAGTAGGGACTATTATTATGATGTCCATTTTACAGATGTGGAAACTGAGGCAGAGGTGAAGTGACTTGCCCAAGGTCACCTGGCTATTTAGGGTCTGAGACTAGATTTGAACCTGGGGCTTCCTGACTCCAGGTCCAGTACTCTATCCGTATTTAATTACAGTCAACTTGCAAATTTCGGGTAATGGGATAGAGGAATTGGTAGGGATGAATGACAGCCGCAAGTATTATGCTGCAAAGTCATTCTACCAATGAGACTCTTTAATGCATGACCTTGTGTTCATCCATGTAATGGACAGTGGTCATTATAGAAAATACAAATCTATTTTCAGATGAATTCACTTTGTAGAACATGAGTGTTGTGTAGTTAGCAGTAACAGTGTTCTGTGGAAGGCACCATTTTGCCTCCCGTGGAAGTGGCTCTCGTCGTGGTTACTAATGAGCTCCTTCAGCCTCACTGATCCTGACCCCTTTTTAACAACCAGATCAAAGAATACGAAAAGCTCGATTCTGAGGAAGAACGTCTCCGGAGGAGTCGGCAAATTTACGACACGTTCATAATGAAGGAGCTCCTGTGCTCTTCCCATGTGAGTGTTTTCTTTTTGTAATGTGGCTGCTGGGCGGTCTTAGTCCTAATAAAGGTTTTTCTTTGGAACAAGATTCTTTAAGACGTTCCATATTGTATGTATGTGCCATGGTAAGCAGAGGATTAAGAAGGAGATGCTCTCTACCCCTCCTTGTTTCCTGTTGCCATTTCTGTTCTTTAGCATGAGTGCCTTTTTCAAAAATTAATCATTTCCTCTGGAAAAAAATTATCAAAAGACACTCTTATTAGTTTGAATTAACTGGAGTGAAGACTAATATGAATCAATGAAACTGAAATCTTAAGACTCATTTGAAGAAATGTGACTTTACTACTTGAAAGTGGATTTTGAGGTTGAGGCCAGTCAGCCAGTCTTAGAGACTGTCTGATGAATTGATGATGACAGTTAGAATCAGTTGTGTCTATAAAGTAGTTAATTCAAGGAAATAGTCTTATTGTCTTCAGGAAGGTAAACATCATGACTTTGCCTAATAAAACCACTTTCAGTAGGTAACGGGAATCACTCCTATTCTTTATTACTTTAAAGCTTCGAAAGCACTTTCTCGACAATGACCTTGTGAAAGCAGATACTTTAGTCCTCAGTATTTCTGTTTTCCAGGGCACACGGCTCAGAGGCAATGTGGTGTAGTAGGAAGAACCTGGTGCCTAGCATTAGAAGATTGAATTGTTATCTGGGACTTGCCATTTACTATTTGTATGACCTTGGAAGAGTCTCCTTTGGGTCTCAGTTTTCTCCTATGTAAAATGAGGAGGTCAGGGTGTGGTCATCTCTAAGGGTTCTCCTACTTCTGATTCTGAGAAACCTGGTGAGATTTCCTTGTTCCTTGACACTAAAGTTGAACAGCTACTAAATGTTGGACCTATGAGTGAAACCAGAGATTTCTGACCCTTCATCCATTGATCTTAATTTTGTACCCATAGAAACCAAGTCCAGCATAGCTGCTGTCTGATTGGTCACATTTCAGTGTTCATCCAGTGATGTTTCAGGGTATAGTGTCTTAACATTAAAAACATTCTCTAGAGGAGTCACTTAGCTCTTAAATGATGGTGATATAATTTAATCCACCCACGATTTGGAAGAATTTCAATTCAAGGGAAAACTCCTTTGTTGCATGAAGATGGTTTTATTGTAGTTTGATATTTGAGGACACTTTAAAGCTTTATGCTCATGAATAATGAATGAGATTTATGGAGATTTGAATAACAGGAGATAAAGGTGAAATTTCTTATGGAACTGTTCCTTTATTTTCTAGTTTCCCCAGTGAATTTCATGAACAACCTGTTGGAGGATTGTTGAGCCACTGGGTAGTTGTTGAACCACTTAGATAAGTGGTTGAACTACTTAGATGACTATTATTATTTATGGGCCAAAGACCTCTGGTACATCTCAACCACTGAGTGCTGATGGAGCCACACTGATCAGGGATAAGGACATGATCCTGGAGAGGTGGGCTGAGCATTTCCACACTGTTCACAACAGACCATCATCAACCAGTGCTGAAGCCATTTCAACCTCAGGTTGAAGTCAGTCCCTCTGTAACCAAAATTCCAGCTGAAGAAGAGGTATTGAATACCATTAGGTTCCTCTTGTGTGGCAAAGTACCTGGTGCTGATTCCATCCCAGCAGAGATCTATAAGGCAGAGGGTCTACTGCTTATACATAAACCTCCTAAGATCTTCTGGGTTATATGATAAGAGGTGGTTATCCCCCAGGAGATCAAGGCTGCTGCCATTGTCCATCTCCATAAAGGAGAAGGAAACAGGTTGTCCTGTAACAATCAGAAGGTGTGTGTGTGGGGGGGAGTCTCTCTCTTAGTTACTGCTGACAAGATTCTTCCCAGAGTCTTCCTCAATAGGGCTGATCCTTCACCTGGAAGATGGTCATTGATCCAAGAGCCAGCGTGGCATCAGAAAGGGCTGAATAGCAGTCAGCATGGCATTTGCTGCCCAGCAGCTCCTGGAGGAATGCCAGGAATAGAACAGAGGTCTCTTTGATACTGTCAGTCATGAGGGCTTGGGGAAAATCATAGTGAAATTTGCTAACCTGGAGAAGTTCATTGGTATTGTTCGTCACTTCCAAGACAGCATGCTTGGGTTCTGGAAGACAGAGGTGCTCTCATGTTTTCCCAGTCACCAGTGGAGTGAGGCAGGGCTCTGTTTGTTTCCATGCTTTTTAACATGATATTTTCAGCAATGTCAGATGCTGTCAGTGAGGATGAAAATGGCGTCAAGGTCAGCTGCTGCACTGATGGTAAACTATTTAACTTGAAAAAGTCACAAGCCAAGAAGAAAACAGAGGGAGAGTTGGTGCTGACCTTGGTTTGTAGATGCTTGTGCACTCAGTACAGCTTTTGAGCCTGAGAGGTAACAGAGTATGGATCAGTTCTCTGCTACTTGTGCTAATGTTGGCATGATGATCAACATCAAGAAAACAGGTTCTCCACCAGCCAGCCCCACATCGTTCATATGTGGAACTATTTGTTATAGCAGGTGGAGAGATTGTGAGTGCTATGGACAAGTTCAGTTACCTTGGCAGTAGTACCCAGTCATAGAGATGATGAGGTTGACACACACATTGTCAGAGCTGGCTTAGTGTTTGGGAGGCTCCGAAGGAAAGTGTAGGAGAGAAGTATTAGGCTCCCTACCAAACTAAAGGTCTGCAGAGCTGCTGTGCTGACCTCACTGTTGTGTGCTTGTGAAACCTGGACAGTCTACCAGCACCAGACCAGGAAATGAAATTACTTGCATTTGAATTGTTGTAGGAAGATTTTGAAGATCATTAGGCAGGATAAATGTAATGGTAATAGGAATATGAAGATCTTCTCTGCCTCCTAATAGGCCAAATTAATCACATGGAGCCTGTAGTGGGAGGAGCTTGCTGAAGGGTGGAGCAGTGCCCACAGGAAGCTGGGAGTCAGAACAGTTAGAACTGGAGGGAGTAGAGGACATACCCAAGGAGATAGCTAGGCTTGTGAGTATGTGTTTATGGGAAAGGATGGTGTAGCTTCCTACCATGGTATGGTGTCATAACTTCTTTGTTGCTATGATGGATTCGGTTTCTTGGTGTTGGGATTTTGCTCCCTGGTGTCTGAATAAATGTTTTGCTTCTGTCTTATATATGGAGAGTCTGTTATATTTTTGCAGTTGAGAACTATGCCAGTTCATTCACCATTGGTGTTGTGAATATTGTGTTGGTACCAGACATTGAGGTCCTTTCTCAAGGACTGAACTGCCAGGCATTCAAACTCTACTTCAGAGAACATAGTTCTGATGGGCTGGCAATGTAGTCTGAAGGCCAAATGTATGTTTATCTAAAAGACTATTTTACCAAGAACTTGAACAAGGCAAGTGCTCACAAGGTGATTAGAAGTGCTACAAGGACACTCTCGAGGTCTCTTTGAACAACTTTAGTATTGTAAGACATGGGTCATGCTGGCATAGGAGCACCCAACATGGTATGCCCACATCAAAGAAGGTGCTATCTTCTGTAAGCAAAGCAGAATTGCAATAGCACACAAGAACTGTGAAACGTGCCAATTTAGAGACATCTCCACTCTGAGTGTTCTCATGGGCTATTTGTGCCTACCCTGTGGTAGAGCCTTCTGAGCTCATATTGGTCTGATTGGCCAGTCTGACACACTGCACCTTGACCCCAACAACTTGAAGTCATTTTGTTCCCCTTCGTGATCAAAGGATGAACAACAACAACATTGAACTACTTAGTTAAGTGACTGAACCACTTAGACGGTTATTAGGAGAGTCTGGAAATTTTCATGTCATGGATTTTAACCCATCAGGAGCACACTTTGACTTGTTTTGTAAGGTTTCTGAGCTTACCTGCATGAGGTCTGAAGAGATTTCTCTCTCTGTAGCCTTTAAGAGGAAAAACTATCCTTTAAAGAGAACAAAATTTATTAAGAGGTGTTTAATAATAGAGTTCAGCATGCCAGGATGTAAAGAACATAGGGTTGGCACTCAGGAAACTCCATGTGTCCCTAAATTAGCTGGAGGAGCTCACCTTTTCAGTCTTCATCCCTAAAGTAAAGGTGTATGGCTAGATGTGGAACCAGTCATACCTGCAGAGTAGTGGAACCATTGCGTTTTAGATCTGCAAGAAAGCTATTTCACTGCTGGGAATTTTCCCTGCCTGACCTCTGGTTGGCTTCTTCTCCTTTCTGTATGGGTTACATGTTCTCAGCTTTGAATATAAAGGTGCACTGCAAGGTGCTTTTCCTATCTAGTGTTCTTTTTTATTTTAATGTGAATATTTTTATAGATTTTTTGGGAAAGCCTCCCTTTTCTCACTTCTCCATTTTGGATTATCAGTTACAGGAATGAGAAATTTGAATATCTGGGGCGCTCTCAAAGTTTTAGTGAATTTTCCAGCTCTTCAGGCCTTTGGGGACTGGCAATATTTTCCTAAGGCTGGGAAATGCTAAATGGTGACAGTGATGCTTCTCAGTGTGGGACAGCTGCTATTATTACTGGCACATAGTAGGTTTATTGGATTAGATTTTTGCCAGTGCACATAAGCCTTTCTAGCACCAGTCTGTTAATCAGAGTGTCTTGTTAGGCCACAAGTACCAGGAGACATTTGCTGTCCAGGAAGTGCTTGGGTAGAATTACCAAATAAAGCTGCCCCAAATGGCAAAGTTGATCATTATTGGATCATCTTTGATAAAAGAGATTATACAAGGTTTGAAACTCATAATTAGCTATAATTGTAAAGGAGTCTATTTTTCATTTTGGTTTAAAAAAAATCATTGTTCTTAATTTTTTAAAAGGTATTCTCAAAGCAAGCTGTAGACCATGTACAAACTCATCTAGCCAAGAAAAAAGTGCCCTCAAATCTTTTTCAGGTAAGATTGAACCTTTTTAGGATAAATGTCCTTAATTTGTATCAGCCTAGAAAAAGTCTTTGCCTCTAGGAGTTGGCACCTCCAACTAGATTTCATCAGGTAACAATGATTACTTTAAAGTCGGTTATTTTTAAATTCTTCCACTAATGTCGTCCTATGATGTGTCATCTTGGCTTGGAGATGGCCTTGGGTTGTTGTAGGCTATACAAGAGTGCAGGCATCTTCTGATTTCTCCCTCTGAGCTGGAAGGTTTTCTGGTAGATGCCCAATGCCAGGCTATGCATGTGCTTTCCAAAGAACCTGCCTTGATTGGCATAACCAAGCTCCTCACCACCAGGTTGATCCTCTGTAGCTCATGGAAGGCACAGAGGTCTTGTTATGCATCCCTGAAAGGGAAGTGAATGCTGAGGAAATCCAAATGTCTCAGAGTATTAAGCTATCTTCCAACCAAAATTCCAAATAGAGAATTTTCTTTAATACAGATTTATTTGTTTTTTTTTTTAAATAAAATAGTCAAGATATGGTTCCCTGGCCATAAAACTTTATAAAAACTTTTCTAGTAAATTTCTGTTTTAAAAAAGATGTCTTGGCAGTTCAAACAATTAAGGCCAGTTCCTTGGAGTGTTTTGGTCACACTTTTTGTTAATTGATGTTTGCCTTGAGAATTGTGGCTTAGCTCACACTTTCTACTAGAGCATCAGATAAGTCTTTTTCTGATCTGAACTGTTGTGACCTCCCCTCCCCCTTTGTTGAATGATTGGCTGCTGTTGAAACTTGCATTAAACACTATGTCCTGATTGAAGTAAGATTGGTTTTCAAGAATTTTGTATTGTAGAGGGTGTCCCACATGAATGTGTCCCAGCTAGCTATCTGTTGGCTCTGCAGGTTATTCCAAGGGAGCCTTGGTTTGAATTACCATTACCCTCGTTACCCTTTCTGTGAACATGAGGGTACTGTTGAAGAAAGCGGTGTTTTTGGGAAGGTCAGATTTGGAATTATAAATCATCATTTGTTTGCTCATCTTTAGTGCTAAGAATTTCCCCCTGCCAAAGCTTTTTCTATCCCGTATATTTTCCATAGAAAGCACAATGGCAGATAGTCAACACTCTCAACTGAATAATAGGCCCTTTGTGGTTTCTCTGAAGTATTAAAAAAAAAAAGATTTATGAGAAACCATCATTAAGTCACATTGTGATTCTTATGAGTGGGAAAGCTGAACAAAGATGCCCATGGCCCTTCCTGGGATTGGTGGTGATCTTTATGGTGTAAGGTAAGTTGGTTCAAGGTCTTCTCTTATGACGTCCTATTTTTATTTTCATGATGAACTTAATACTGTAGATTCCATACAGTAGGTGTTCATTTGGTTTTTATGTTGTTAGAAGGTGGGACCAGCTTTGGCTCAAGAAGATTGGACGCTTTGATTGGGGCTTTGTCTAGACACATAAGCTGATTGGACCACACTGGGGGAGGACTGATTGAAATCAACTTTGTTGTCTTCATGAATGCTAATAAGCCTTTATTCCACTTTTTACTCCTTTACTGACTGGTTTAGTGTTTTGTATATGTTATCTTCTCCCACGATGTCACCAACAAACCTTGGTGTACCGATAATTTTCAGATCCTTACTGACTTTAGATTGATGTTCTGTGTGAGGAAATGCTCTAAGCATTTCTCCACTAGAGTTTGAATCAGGCAGTCTGTCAGCAAACATTTATTAAACACCTACATGTGCCAGACACTGTGTTAAGTGCTGTGGAGACAAATATGGGGGGAAAAAAGATAGTCCCCACTCTCAAGGAGCTTACATTTTAATGGTAGAAGACAGCACACAAAAGGGGAGTGGTCGGAAGGGTGAACTGTGCATGGTGGAAAAAGACCCGCACAAACCCGCTGGTTTTATTTATAATAAATTGGCCAGAATACTGAGTGGGGCAGGACTGTTGTCATTGTAGTTGCATAGGTACAAGAGTGGAAGCCAGTGCTTCCAGGCCTGGCTCTGCCTCCAAATGCCTTTCTGATCCTCTGTGGGACCTCTTTCTCTCATCCGTCATATGAGCTGAGTGGATTAGAAGGTGCTGAAGATCCCTCCCAGCTCCAACTTTTTATGATTCTCTTCAGAACAATGAAGTTCAAGTATTAGCTGTATGTGTATATGCATGTATGGATATATGTATGCGTGTTGGGTTTCAGATTTTAATCTCAGCATTAGTGGTACAGGCCAATTTTATCATTGGTCTTTCCATATGTGGTCACTTTAGTCTGTTTCAATTTACATTGTGTGGAATTTCTTTTTTGGTCCTTTTCAGCCATACATAGAAGAAATTTGCGATAGTCTTCGGGGCAACATATTTCAAAAATATATTGAAAGGTATGAAAAGCTGACTATGAAGTGCTGTCCTATGAAGCTGTACCTCAGTTTATGCAATATTTGTGTTTCTAAAACTTGTGTGAAATTGCATTGTTTCCTCATTGATTAGCATTGTAATGTTAGAGATAGTTGATCTAATTCTCAAGACTTTAATTGTGTTAAATGTATAAGTGCTTACTGTCCCCTCCTCACTGTCAAGTAGTTAATCTGTCTAACATTTTAAAGGACCACCAGCAGGGTTAATATATTAAAAAAAAAAAGCCCGAGGGGGAATACAGTTTTAATACAAATATGACCCCATAAATTATTTGATTTGTTGGATTTCCTTTACTAGACTTAATTTAAGGTGTCAAATTGGTCTCCTAATCCTTAAATGAGTCATTGTGGTTGTTAGAATTCCAGGATACAAGCCAATGCCTTTTCAGAATCTCGATACAGTTAACAACTAGCACTTAACGTAGCATCTCATCCCTTTTTAGGCGCTCAGTTGTTTGTCAAATAGGTGAATACCTACCTAATAGATTTGCCTTTTGCTGCTGCTGTTAAGATGCTGTCTTTTAATTTGAAATCTCACTTTGCTTCTTGACTATGTCTATAAGATGGTTGATCTAGTAGATTCTCCCTGTTTCTTACAGATGTAAAGTCTTCCTTTATTGGAGAAAAGATCTTTGCTCCCCCCAGTGACCTGAACTAAAGATATTTTCTCATGAAACATACCTTTCTCTGTAATCCATGCATGTAAAAGTCACCCAGTCACTCTGTCCCATTGCCAGTGTTGAGTCATTGGTCAGAAGTCAGGAGTCAGAGAAGATGGAGACAATTCCCTGTCCTCCTGACTGTCTGACTATCTGAATGGGGGCAGGTCACTTAACCTGTGTGAGCCCCACTTTCTTCATTCTTCCTGAATCCTCCCAGTACAGCCCTTGTACTGCCTGATGGGGCTGTTGTGAGCAAAGGCCTTTTCAAACCTTCTGATACCATATAGACATGAGTCTGTTACTGCATCTGTCTTCCCCTAGTGGTCACAGATACAGAGGAATGTCAGTTTGTTGTGCAATTCTGTATAATTTCAAGAGATGTTATTAATACCATTTACTGCAAAATTGTTGCTTGCATTATGTGATAGAATTATTCTGAGTACTATCAAACCTGACTGGAGACCTCCCTGAAGTCTCAGAATCTTATCATTGGATAGAAGTGACCTTATCTTGGAGGCTGTATGGTAGAGTGGAAAGAGCTTCAGCTCTGGGATTTGAGGGCCTGGCTTCAAATCCTGCCTCTGACAGGCCCTGTGACCTTGTGTAACTCACTTCCCCTCCCTGGGCTTCAGTTTCCTCAGCTCCAGAATGAAGGAGCTACACTGAGCTTCCTTCTGGCTTTAAATCCACTGACCCACAAATAGGAGCAAGCCTCTCACTTTTTCCACTGGCATATCCCATGAATGGACAGCTGGAATTATTAGGATGCCTGCCCTTCAACATCAAGCTGCACCATTCCTGCTGATACAGCCCTCTGGGACCCAACAGAATTAGTCCAGTGTACATGATGGACCCTTTAATATTAGAGAGAGTTATAGTCCCTTCTCCACAGACCACGTGGGCTCTTGCCTAGTAGGGCATGCAGGCACAGCTAAACTGGCATCTCTGTTCCCAAGGAGATCATCTAGCAAAGATGTAGCCTTGCATAGCAGTACTCACCCGTTGGTGAACAGCAGGAAAGGTGCCCTCAAATCGTCTTTTAAGACCTTAATTTTAATTTTAAGAATTTAATTCTGTTAAGGAAGGATAATGGTCATACCTTATACCTTGGAACACTCTCCAGAGAGATAGACATCCACGGACAGCCATGAGGACTCTGGCAGTGCCGTATCCACAGAGGTCATGGGAGGGAGCAGGGAAGCCTATAATTTTGACAGTGTCCTAGTCTTATTGTCCTTGCTTATGGTTACACTCAGTTACTCCTGTCAAATGCTGTCATTGGCTCTTTAAATTTGGTGCCTGGGGCAAAACCCTTAGCCTCCCCCTGTCCCCAGGAGGAAGCCTAAGATTTTGAGCCGTTTTCATTTATATATCATTAAAACAAGGCATATTTTACCCCTTTCCAAAAACTGGACCAATAGAAAATTCTGATGAAGTAGGTAGATAGCAAAGAGTGTTATTATTTCAATTTTGTAGATGAGGAAACTGATTTATTAAGTCAAATTATGTATGGATCATTGTGGTGCAACATTAGCTAGCTGAGTATCTGATTTTTAGTCATGCTATTTTTATCCTAGCAGTATGTCTTTATTCATTTAGGTAATTTTTATTATTATAGCATATGATCATCAAAAGAAGAAACTCAGAAAAGATTCTAATCCAAGTGACAAAATAACCCCCTAGAGATAAGACAAATATGGGAAAACATTGAGAAAATTTGCATATTTAGAAACTGATGCTTAAGAAAGCAGTGAAAAACAATGTAGGAAGGAATAGAATAGACTTTGTACAGCTCTGAAGATGTAATAAAGCCATAATCATCAGTTGATCACACTAGGCAATAATTTTTTTTACCAAGAATTGTTAACAGAGTTAAGAGGTAGTCTTATAGAATCTGGGTTTAGACTAACACCTTGGATTGTGTCCCCAAAATTACTGAAGTATTAAAGGTCCTACCTAAAAAGTTTAGGTGAGAAGCAGATCACGTATATTTCATCATTTTAAATCAATTTTTAAAATCAAAAATGTTTACTGATTGATGGGCAGGAGGGGAAATTCTCTTAATCAAATAAAGGAATATTAACAACAATAATTGCTAAAATTTATATAATACTCGTGTTTTAGGCACTACACTAAGTGCCTTACAGTTATTATTTCATTAACTCCTCAGAATTTGGGAAGTAGATGTTGTTATTATCTCCAGTTTACAGCTGAAGAAACTGAGGCCAGCCGAGGTAAAGTGATTTGCTCAGATTCACACTGATAGTAAGTGTCTGAGATGGATTTGAACTCAGGGCTTCCAGACTCCAGGCCCAGGACTCTCTGTACCATTGTGCCATCTAGCTGCCCCAAGGATAGAAGTGATCACAATTACATACAATTGAAAAGCTTTTTTCGTGAATAAAATCAGTGCAAGTAAGGTACAAAGGGAAGAGGTCAAGTGGGGAAAATATCTGTGTATCCAGTAATTCTGATCAGGGTTTGCTAGCTGAGATTTTGACAGCTAAAAAATACCTCCAACCAACACCATTCCTCAGGAGATGGAGGAGTGCTCCAAATGCAAGCAAACAGTTCTTAAGAGAATCGTAGCCTCCTAACAGTCATGTGAAAGAATGTACTAGATTACCAATAAGAGAGAATGACTCAAAACGATTCTGAGGCTTCAGGCAGATTGACCAAGATGCTAGAGGCGGGATGGTAGAGGAAGAGTGGGCCGATTCTGCCTGTGCTGGTGATAGGCCCGTGAATGGGGGCAGGCCTTCGGGACACCAGAGGATGTAAGAATTGTGTCTTATTTAAAGTTGCTCTGTGAATTTAGGATGTAAATAAGTTAAATGCTAAGAAATGTAACTTTTCAATAATTACTTTAACTTCATTCTTTTTTAGTGACAAGTTCACTAGATATTGTCAGTGGAAAAATGTAGAGCTAAATATCCATGTAAGTAATTGTGTGATCATGTCTCTAGCCTTCCTTATCTCCTTTTCTCCCTTGTCCTCCTTTCTCTGTGTTTCATATAAAATTCTGATAATGCTCCATTGCTTTTCCTTCCTTGTATGGGAAGGAGACTTTCACAAAATATGACAATGTATCCTTAATCAGCCTCATAATGCTGTATTGCCTGATTCAACAAAATATTTCCAAGAATGCAAAGATTTGATTAGAAAGGCAAACACTGCTCAGTATCTGCTGTTCCTCCCACCCCCTGTTGTGAGCTCCCTTTTAAAAACTGGGCTAACTTCCTCTGGTATAAGGTAAGCCCCTTGAGGGCAGAGATTGTCTATCTTTCAGCTTGTATTTGCATTCCTGGAACTCTGAGGCTGGCCCCTACTAAGTGCCTTTAGAAATGCTGTTGACCGACAGGCTTAGTTTGCGACTTCTGTTTATTTTCACTGTGAACCCTTTTAGGTCTGTTAATCTTTATTCCGGGAAAGGGCACAAAGTTGGCTCCTCTGTTTTCCCTCCTGTATTGTCCCCTTTACTTGATCCTATAGCAGAGCCAAGGAGAGAATGACTGAGAGCAGGCCTCATATTTGAATTAGAATGATTGGCAGATTTCTCTCTGTGGCCTTGCTACCAGGAGCAGGATGTCAGTGGTTTGGACAAAGCGCCTGCCCTGCAGGGCCCTGCCAGTAGCCTTCTCCCAGCCTTCCTGGGGGCCTCAGCTACTGTGAACTATTGTATGGGATTCAGTTTTCCAGCACCATCCTACTTAGGAGGAAACAAGCTAATTTCCTGGGTTTGTACAAGAGGCACATGCTTTGACAGGGTACCTTGTCTGGAATTGAGAATTCACCTCCATAAGCCCGGATTAAGCATCGGCACTTTCTCCCACCCTGTCTTGTGCCAGGGCTAGAAATGCCACACCACTGTTTGGGCCCCAGTGTTGCAGACCCCAGGCAGGCGCTTTGTCTCTCCTTTGGCTGTGCTTAGGCTCAGCCCTGGACCTCTGGGGCTGCTGTAGTGAAGACCCTCTCTAGTGCTGGTATATACCCCCAGGTATGGGCAGCTGTGACCTCCTTGCTATCTAGCCTCCAGACAGAAATCCAAGCGAACGACTAGGATGGGCCCCTGATGGGCCTTCCTTCTTCTGGGCTCCCGTGACCTCGCATTGTGTGGTCTTCACATTTGCTTCTCCTTTCCTTGTGCTTCATTTACTTTGGAAGAGGCAAAGGAAGGGGGAGTATGTGGAGGTCTCTCCATCCTTGGACTTGGGAATCGGAGTGCTTGGGGCCCTCGGCGAGGCTAACGGAAGTCCCCTCCACCGGAGCGAGCGACCACTCACAATAGTCTGAATCTGTGTGAGAGCTTGGGGAAAAAATAAAGTGAAATGAAACGCCTGTTATTTTTGAATTCACAGTTGACCATGAATGATTTCAGTGTGCATAGGATTATCGGCCGAGGAGGATTTGGTGAAGTATATGGTTGCAGAAAAGCTGACACTGGAAAAATGTAAGCTCTTCAAATGGCTTCAGTGGAAATATTGAGTTCCAACACTCAGTAGCATATGAGGTCTGTAAAGAACCTGTCCCACTCTGGCCTCTCATTGCTAAAGAATTTAATTGCATTATAAATTTTTGCCCCAAGTATTTTCACTGGACCTCCAGGAAATCCTCCCATGTCTCATTGCTGGATGGAAGTGACCTGGGGTTGTCAAGGCCAGTCAGTGCCAGCCAAGCCAGGCTTCCTGAGTTTGAAAGGCTTCGGGTATGGGCCCAAGGAGAGATTGCAAGCCTGTTGGCGGGTTACTAGCCAAGCTCAGTGTAGAGAGATTGGGAGCTGACAGCGCTTTCACACCATTGACCAAGTCTTCGAGGGGTGGGAATCTGCATGGTCAGAAGGAGTGGCCATACTCTGGGAAAGGCTGGCTAGCCCTCTGTCGGTCCAAAGCATTGGGAGAGTCCAGGCCCCTTCCATGTGACTATAAGAAGTGTGGGTCACTACTGAAAGAATTATTATGCCAAAGTGTAATTATTCTGTGGGAGTAAGGGAGAATTGACACCTAAATTTCCAGTTGGGGCACCCATTAGAAATGGAGGCTTTGTTTTTCTGAAGGATTTCCTTCTTTTAAATACTAAGTGTTCTCATTTCCTACTACTAGATGATGCCTATGTATAAAGCATTAAGGATGATAAAAATAAAATTGGTTATGACACAGGCCCTGCCTGTCCCCAGGACTTTACTCCCTTGGAAAAGGGGCCAAGACAAATCTATGGACTGATTGCCCAAGTGCAAAAAAAGAAATTCCTCCCAACTTCTCTCCTTTCCAAGGTCATCCATTTCTGCTTTCCATAGAGCCTTGTTTCAGATCTTGTGTGCAGAGCACGGTGCTTGGTGCTGAGAGAGACAGGAAAGTGCAGATTTGCCTCCGTCCTTGTGCCCTTGTTACTGTAGTCTAATAGTCCGAGGGGAGATGAGAAACGATGTGCTAATGATGCTAATTCTGATTACTTACATTTGTGAAATATTCATCACCAATTATTGATGGAAGGAAAGCCTGTTGTAGCTTAGGCCTCAAGGTTGTGGTTCCCAACTAACTTTTCTTTTCTATTCCATCAACTGGGAATACTTAGCCATATGGAGTATAAACATTAATTAATTTGTTTCATGAGTAGAATATTTCCTTAGTATAATAAAGACAAAAAAGGATTTCTGCCTGTAGCATTCACCTGCCATCGTCACAGGTATCTTTCAAACCAAACTTAGTCTTGTGTTCAGCTAGTTGGAAGAGAACGTGGCTCTCGGGGTTATTCAGTAATGTTTATGTTTCTAGGTATGCAATGAAATGCTTAGATAAGAAGAGGATCAAGATGAAACAAGGAGAGACCTTGGCCTTAAACGAGAGGATCATGTTGTCCCTTGTCAGCACCGGGGTAAGTACACTCTTAAAACACGGGACGGTCACCTCCTGCCTGAGCAGTTAACTGTGAGACAGAGGTGACGATGGCTTTAGCTTATTGCATCGAAATGTGCTCAGCTGAAAGTTTTCTTTTCTTTTTTTGTCTCCCCTCTCTCCCCTTTAAACCCCAGTGTCTCCTCCCAGTGCCTCCTCCTACTTGCTGCATAATGTGTGGGGTTGGCTTTCCCTTTGGGCCTTGAGTGGAGCACCAACCAGACTTCTGATAACTTTCATGTTGGTTTTCCGTTCCATTGATCATCGTGGGAGTCATTGTCTAAAATGGTTTCCTGGTTCTGCTTACTTCATTTTTGTATCAGTTCCTACAAGTGTCCCTGAATTTATCTGAATTCTTCACATTCACAGTTTCTTATAGCACAATAATATTCCATTAATAATTGTTTTTAATTTTTGGAATCTTTGGATAATCTTTGGAAAGTTTTACCTTTTTCCTCATTTTGGCTTCAACCTTAGCAGTATGTGAGCTGTTTTCACGTGGCTTAGTGCTTATTGTGAGCCTTTGATGAGTGTGTTATGGTTCTGGAAGTTTACGCAGAAGAGAAGCTACAAAATCAATTAGAAAATAAAATAAGATAACATTTTATTGGAGAGGTTCAAGAACAATTTTTTATGGAACTTTAGGGTCCCCTCTCTGTCTCTGTCTCTCACCAGAGCAGTCACTTTCTACAGTTGGAAGGGACCTTAGAAACCATTAAGATCAACCCTCTCCTTTGACAGATGGAGAAACTGAGAGAGAGACATGGAACAGCTTTCTTCAGAACTGGACAATGGGAAGGTCGTAATCAAGAACAGGGAAGCACAATGTAGCAAAAAGGGCATTAGACTTGGGGTGCTACAAGACTGCTGGCTATCTGTAAAGCATGGGATTTGTGTATGTCTGAGGGTGATGTAAATCATGTCTCCGCATCCTTGATTGGACACCTCACTGGTATTAGTACTGGTCCTGGAGTTCAAATGCCACCCCAGATCTACTAGCTGAATGACCCTGGGCAAGTCACTTCATCCTGTTTGCCTTCAGTTTTCTAATCTGTAAAATGGGGGGAATAACAGCACCTCCTTCCCAGAGTTATTGGGAGGATCAAATCAGATAATATTTATAAACTGCTTAGCACAGGGCCTGGCTCACAGTAAACCATTAGCTATTATTATTATTGTTGTTAATAATAATAACATGTTAAACAGTCTGACACTGGTCATAACATTGGCCTCTTATCTGATAGCATTGGGCAATGAAGCATTTTAACTGTAGGAATTTTCTAGATTAGTGAAAAATCTGGTTCAGCACAAACACTCTTTGAATGTGAATAACTTTTGCTGGAAAAACAAATTTAAATTGCTGAGTCCTATCTGGGAAAACCCACCACCTGTTTTTGGTTATTGACTCCAGGCCATGATCACAAACACCAGCTCTTTTTCTGTTCAGTCTTCTCCCCTTGGCCTCTTCAGGCCCCTGGGGCTTAGTGACCTGAACTGCTTCTCCTTGTCTGGTGGGGCTTTTCCCCTCCTGTTGCTATCAGTGAGACTGTTCCTGGCAGGAGCCACAGGTCACTACTGCTCTGAATCCTTGATCACCTTTGTGAATAGACTTGCCACTAGCTAGCAGCTAAGCCAAGCTTGGTTTTCTGTTTTGTTCAGATCTGAAAGGTCATCCCTGTGGGGCCTCCTTGGTGAGGACACTCCCCCTGGCCATGCACATTGGCATGTCTTCTTCAATTTATAGTCATGTGGGGTTGCCAGGGGTTATATAATACCCTTGCCTAGGGTCATATATACATGTCAGGGGAGAACTGGAGCCTGAGTCTGCTTGATTCAAGGCCACCTCTCTGTGCACTGTCTGCACAGGGCCGTTCACATGCTTCTGGTTAAATTAAATACCTTATTTTAACATTGAATGATGACTGGGTAGCATCTGGCCTGATGGGTGGTGCTGTTCCTACCATGTGGAACAGAGTAAGACATTCATAGGTTTTGGGTGAGGTTGGGGTTGGTTGGGGAAGTATTTATTTCCTGATTTGGAGACTCTGGCAAATATAAAAATAATAGGTTTTGTTCATTTGGGGTCTACCTAGCTGGTCAGAATTCTGATTCTAAATTGACCTTATCCAGAGAGACATAATAGAATACCCCTTAATTCTGTTGTCTTCCAATGAATGCAGTATACATTATAGAGAATTAGATCCTTATATTCATTATGTGTTTTCACCTGTAATTCAAGTAGACTCTGAAAGCCTTTGGTTATTCAGCATTCTCTAGTTGGAGAGGAGTCTGCTTCCTTAACAACAATAACAATAGCAACAACCACAACTTTATGTATTTAGTGAGGTCCCAGGAGAAGCAAGGTTTCCTGTGTCTTCCCAGGAACTTGAAATTTACATGCGGCTGTGCTTGACTTTGACTAGAGTGAGGCATGTTTGATAGGGAAAGAAATCTAAGGGGCTTTTTTAGGAATTCTGGATCGAATCCCTCAAGTTTTATACAAATGAACTCCCAAAATATGAATTTGGGCCTCTGGTCTCCTCCTTAGTGATGTCACTAAAAGGCTGTGTTTTGACAGAGTCAGCTGTTGCAGAAATAAGTGATTACAATGACTTTTTCTGCCATCTTCCCAAATTTTATGTTCCGTTTTCCTAGTTGGTGGAGAAAGGTTTGGGTTAGAATAAAACACTATAGTAATACCCCCCACCTTGTCTAAACTGGCTCATCTGACCCTGTCAGCCATGTTTCTACAGGTGCTTTGTACTCTTTTTACAGGTGAGGAAACTCTGACTTGCAGAGATTTGCATTTGCTTCTGGTTACCCAGATAAATGATTATTGGAGGCAAGTTAAATGTCTGTTTCCTGGAGCCCCTGGCTCCTCCAAGAGGTCTTTTTTTGATGCCCCAGTGGTTAGTTCTGCTTCTTCCCCCATTTAGGGGGTATCTGTTTTGTAGGTATTTCATTTTACTCATCCGGGTACACAGCATCCCCCCTGACCCCATTAGAAGAAATGGAATGTTTGATGTCTGTCTAGGACAGGGCCTGGCACTTGGTGGGAACTCAATGAACACTCAGAGAGTTCGGTTTCCATGATTTCGGCACCTCTGGCGTCTTGGCCAGGGCCAACTCTCACCAAAGATCTCCTATCAAGTTGCTCTTGAGCTGGAGCAGCGTTTCTTTCTGTGCCAAGGCACGGCTGAATAGCCAACTTGGGAGTCTATATGGGCCACCTTGTGTAGAAAGGACAGCATAGAGGAGATGGTGAAATAACAGGAATACGTGTTGATTTAGCAGTTTAACATGCATCAGATGCTTTCCTCCCAAATGCCCTGTGAAGAGGGAGGTTGTGCAGGTTTTATTGTCTCTGTTTTATAAATAAGGAAACTACACCACCTATAAGACACTTTCTCAAGTTCACATGGCTGGTGGGGGAAGGTGGGAGCCATGAAGAAAAGGAGAAACAAAAGAACATTAGTGAAATGTTAGAAATATACAGGAGGGAAGGAAGGAAGGATGGATAGATGCGCTGGGTGCTAACTGCTGGGCATGCAGATACTGGCCAAAAGAAAGGCTGGCTCTCGTGAGGCTTACATTCAAATGGGGGGTGGGGCGAGGACAGTATAGAAGAGGGAGCTGACGAGCAGTATGGAAGGAGTGGCAGTGCCTGGCACAGGAACAGTGCTTGGAAGTCCTGAGGAAGGGCCATGGTGGGAGAGGTGTGAGGGCAGGAGGGCCTGCTTGGGCCTCCACAACATGGAGCCTCAGCGGGAACCTGCCAATAGGAGAAGGGCCTTGGGTCCCATGGAGGGATCATCCATGGGGTGTAGATGTTCCAGTGCCAGGAGGGCCTCCATGCTAAGGGAAGTTCCAGGATAAGCCAGGAGAGAAGATGTGGTTTTGGAGTCTAGAGAAAGCCAGGAGCAGAGCCAGGAGAAGAACAGAGGAATGGATTCAGAACAGAGAAGAAGAGATGTCAGAGAGGGGCCTGGGCAGGCCAGGCTGTTTGGTTTGCCTTCTGTTTAATCTCATAGACACCTAGACCAGTGAACAATGTGAACAGTTTAATTATCATTCCTTTTCCTGTTCTGTTTATTGAAATATTTATGCTCATATATGTTTCTTCATAATAAAAAAAATAATTTGAAATTCTCCTGTCAGAATGCTTTTCAGAACCATTCTCTCACTGTCTGTCGCCATGTTCTGACCCCCTCCTGGCAGTCTTGTCAAGGCCATATCAGTTTAAGACCCTCTACTGAAGGCATTTCATCTCTTCCACAGCCTGCAAGCTGCTTACAAACAAAGGCGATCACCTCTTTGGAGTCTTTGCCCCTTAGTGATAATAACTACCATTCACACAGGGCTTTGACTTTTTCAGAGGACTTCTACACATATTACCCATTTTTTCCTCAGTGCTTAGCACTCAGTAAATACTCAATAAATGTGTGTTGATTCCTTAACCCTTGAGCACTCCTGGCTCACACCTGCCATGTCCCTTCCTTGCCCTGTGGAGTATTCACTTTTTAGACACACATATAATGATCTTCTTCTCCAACCTGTGAAGGGGTAAGATGAGGTCCACAAAAGAGGTCCATTAAAGGTGGAGCTCAGCTGTGGGCGCTGTCTTAAGAGAGAGTGGGCCTTGTAAGAACATCGAAGCCATGAGCTGGAGTGTGCATAGCCCCTGCCCCCAAATTACAGAGGACCCCAAGGGCATTTGTCTAGTAAGGGGAATAAGAAAGCTGGCCTGGAGCCATAAAGACCCAGATTAATGTCCTGCCTCTGCCACCCCCTCTCTGAGGGATCCATGATGAGGGACTAAACCTTTTCAGTGCTCTGGGCACCTCTCAGCAGCAGTACGGGCTGTTCTAGGAGTTCTGACACCAGTACAAGGACAGGTCCAATCCCCATCTCTCTTTATGGAGAAATAGCTTAAAATAAACATGCAGTTGTAGCACAAGCTGTATTTTTCTTATGGGAAACACATAAGAATGAATGGTGAAAAAAGATTTATAGAAATTAATTTGAAGTTGAGTTGACCCTCTGGGTGCAGAATCACTACATGGTTGACAGAATGTGAATCCTACTAACAGTCACTCTTTAAAACTGGAACCAAATACTCTGTAATGTAATCATTTCCTCTTCTGCTGGTCGAGCAAAGATGGGGCTTCTCCTTTTCTTCTGTCCAGAGAATCGCTCAGAAGAAAAATCTGAACAGAGTTGAGTAATTGGGAACCAGTAATTTCTTGCCCATGAAATAGGTATTTCCTTAATGTAGCCTAAAATGACCTAGAAAGTTGGCTCCTTCTCATTATTTTTCTACAAGATTTTTTTGGTAATTAAAGTTTTTATTTTTCTGCCAGGTTACTCAGGGGGGAGATGTTAGATCAGGCTAAGCCTAATGATTTGAATTTAAGTAAGTATTTGTATATGACCTTTGGGGGATTTGCTTTATTATACCATGAGATCTGCTGGGAAGATCCCTTTTTTTTCCCCCTGTGTCTTCAATAAAATGAAGTGGAAACTTGTGGTCTGATATACTCTCAGAGCTGCAATTTTTACAGAACACTGCTTGTATATTTGGAGGGTTACCTTTAAAAAAAATTATTCAGTGGGAATGGGAAAGTGGGAGGGAGAGATAATAAGTGCTTGAAAAACAGATACATAAATGAAAACAATGTTTTAGCCACCTTCTCTGCAAAGGAAATTTTAAGTGAAGTCATAGCTATAAAAATCTCCTTAAAATAATTTTTGCTGGGGCGGCTAGGTGGCGCAGTGAATAGAGCGCCGGCCCTGGAATCAGAAGGACCTGAGTTCGGAGCCGGGCTCAGACACTTAATCCACACAAACAAAAACCTAGCCGTGTAACCTTGGGCAAGTTACTTAACCCCAATTGCCCTAAAGGGGCGGCTAGGTGGCGCAATGAGTAAGAGCGCCGGCCTCGGAGTTTGGATGACCCGAGATCAGATCCGGCCTCAGAAAATGAGCACCCACACATAAATCAAATGACTAGCCGTGTAACCTTGAGCAAGTTACTTAACCCCAATTGCTTTAAAAAAAATAAATAAATAAATAAAAAAAATAATTTTTGCTTTAATATTATAAATCTACCTTTGTTATTTTGATAGCTCTAATCAAAATGCTGGGGCTCAGCTTTTCATTCCATCAAACTACCTAAAATGATTGGAATCGACATGTGAATGATCTAAAGGATATTTTAATAGGTGAAATATTTTGCTAGCAAGTTATAAGGCATAGGTAGCATTAAGAACATGCAGACTTCGGTGCTGTACGTTATTATTTTAAAAGCATGGAATTGAGGTGGACTCTCAGAAGTAGAGCCAGAAGTCCCCTTGGCTGCCCCAGTCCTGCCCCAGTGAGACCAAGGGCCTCTCCTCTGGTCATGCATCTAGCTCTAGGGCTTCAGGCTCCCTGGCCAGGCCTCCTGACCCTGGCCTAGGGCCCCACTGTCACTCCTAGTGCTTTACTTCAACTTCTGAACTAATGATTCCTGGACAGAAAGTCAGAAGAAGGGCCTTTGTCCAAGGTCTGCTTCTTTCTCCCCTTTCTCTGCTGTTTGGATAGGTCATTTAATCTTTTTTTTCAATGTTTTGATTGGTATTTTCTGTTTGTCAACATAGTTTGCCTAAGTATCCCTCCTCTTCCAGTTCTTAGGGATCAATCCCATATGAAAAATAATATTTTTATATAGGAAAAAAATCAGCACAACTGATTGATACATTGAGAAAGTCTGAAAACACATGCAAAGTGTGATACCAGTGAGGGCCACCCCGCCCTCCCCCCCCCACTACCTTCTTCTGTCTCTTCTTTGAAGTCCTGTTGGGTTTTTAAAGTTTTGTTACACTGGGTGGTTCATTCCATTTACATTGTAGTCATCACTGTGTATGTTGTTTCCTTCCCTCTGCTAATTCACTTTCTATCAGTTCATACAGCTCTTTCCAGGCCTCTCCATATTCATCACATACATCATTTCTTATGTTGTGGTTATTTCTCAAGTCATTTTAGTATTGTCCAACTCTTCAAGGACCCATTTGGGGTTTTCTTGGCAGAGATACTAGAGTGGTTTGCCATTTCCTTCTCCAACTCATCTTAAAGATGAGGAAACTGAGGCAAGCAAGGTTAAGTTACTTGTCCAGGGTCACCCAGCTGGTAAGTGTCTGAGGCTGGAGTTGAACTCAGTTCTTCCTGACTCCAAGCCTGGCACTCTATCCACTGCCCAATACAGCACAGTAATGTTCTATTACATGTAACACAATTAATTTAATCATTCTCCAGTAAATGAACATTTACTTTGTTTTCAATTCTTAGCTGTCACAAAAAGTGCTGCTATAAATATTTTGGAGTGTATAGGGACATTATTTTTATCGAGCACTTCCTTGGGGTATAAGCACAGTAATGGAGTCTGTAAGCCAAAGGGTATGGACATTTTAGACACTTCACTTGTATCATTCCAAATTGCCTTCTGAAATGGGCTCCACCAGCAGTGCATTAGTGGGCCTGCCCCTCCACAGCCCCGTCATTTTTGCCTATTTGTTTAACCAAATGCTTTATTAACTTCTGTTTTACATCATTCATTTCCGCCATATTTTGAGTTACAATCATTTTCCCCCCATTATTCCCCTACCCGACCTCCCAGAATAGTAGTCCCACAAGATATCGCTTCCTCCAATCTGCTCTCTCCCATACCTTCTCCCATATCCCCTTCGACTTTTCCATTAGAGGAAGGTGAATCTTTGTGTCCCAATGCCTGCACATCTTATCTCCCAATTACAAGCAAGAGTATTAATAATAGTATTTATATATATTTGAAACATTTAATGTTAAGACCTCAAATTTCAGATCCATTTCCTTCCTCCCTTGTCACCCATTCCCTCTGGGGAGATAAGTAATTCAGTATATGTTGTACATGTCTAGCTATGCAAAACATTATCATAGTAGATATATTGTACAAGGCTGCTTATAATTCCCTCCCACTCATCCCACCCCCCACCTGGTCCATTCCCTACATGATCCTGTCCCTCTTCTATAGTGGGTACTTCCAACCTCCCCTCCCCCCAAGGATGCCCTCCCATCCATCATCCCTCCTCTCATCCCCCTTCCCCCTATTCTGCTGCAGGTTGAGATATCCCATTTAGTATGTATGTCATTCTCTCCCTGAACCAAATTCAATGAGAATGTGGTTTTGCCTTTTTGCCTTCCTATTCTTCCCCTCCCTTGCAACCACTTCCCCTTGCTTCTTCTACATGAGATAGTTTACCCTACCCTGTCTCTCCCCATCTCCTCCTGCCACTTTCCTCTCTCACCTCATAATTTCATCCCTTGAGTATCCTCCCTTCCCAACAAATTCAACCTATGCCCTCTATCCATATATAACTGTAACCATATACACACACATTCACATATGTATTCATATGACCACACCCCCTTCCATTATTTTCATAGTGAGAAAGATTTCATCAGTCATAGTTATTGTTTTTCCATATAGGAATGTAAATAGTTCAACTTTGATAAGTTCCTTATGATTTCTTTTCCCTGATTACCTTCTCAGGCATCTCTTCCTTCTTGTGTCTGGATGTCAAATTTTCTATTTAATTCTGTTTTTTTCTTCAAGAATGCTTGAAAGTCCTCCATTTCACTGAATGACCACATTTTCCCCTGAAACAAAATACTCAGTTTTGCTGGGTAGGTGACCCCTGGGTTCATTCCCAGCTCTTTTGCCCTCTGGAATATCGTATTCCATGCCCTTCGATCCCTCAGTGTAGAAGCTGCCAGGTCCTGGGCTATTCTGATTGTGTTTCCACCATATTGAAATTGTTTCTTCCTGGCCGCTTGTAGTATTTTCTCCTTGATCTGCGGATTCTGGAACCTGGCCATAATATTCCTGGGAGTTTTCTTTTTGGGATCTTCTTCAGGAGGTGATTGGTGGATTCTTTCAAACCTCTATTTTGTCCTCTGGATCTAAAACATCAGGGCAATTTTCCTTGAGAACCCCCTGAAGGGTGATCTCTAGGCTCTTTCTTTGATCATGGCTTTCAGGTAGTCCAATAATTTTTAAATTGTCTCTCCTGGATCTATTTTCCAGGTCAGTGGTTTTTCCCATGAGATATTTCACATTGCCTTCTAATCTTTCATTTGTTTGGATCTGCTTAACAGCATCTTGACTTCTCATAAAGTCATTAGCTTCCATTTGCTCCAGTCTAACTCTGAAGGGATGAATATCCTCAGTGACCTTTTGAGATTCTTTTTCCATCTGGCAAATTTGACTTTTTAAGGCATGCTTCTCCTCATTGCCCTTTTGGGCCTCCTTTGCCATTTGAGTTAGTCTATTTTTTAAGGTGTTGTTTTCCTCAGTCAGGCTGTTGACCTCATTTCATACTTTTCCTGCATCCTTCTCATTTCTCTTTCCAATTTTTCCTCCACTTCTCTTATTTGATTTTTAAAGTCCTTCTTAAGGTCCTCCATGGCCTGCAACCCGCTCATGTTTTCCCCTGGGGCTTTTGGAGCAGGACTTCTGACCTCACAGTCCTTTTCCTGCTCTATGCCCCCAAAATAGGAGTCTTGGGTTGCATTTTTCTGTTTCCTTTGCCTTGGCATGTTGCCACTTAATTACTTGACTTTTGGGCTTGTTGCCACAGTATGTCTTTGCCGACAGATAGGGGAGTTTTCATCCCGAACGTGTGGGAGGGCAACTTCCGTTTCTGGCAAGTTGTAAACCCACCCACGACTTCCACCCCAGATCACAATCCAGATCCAGGGAGGTTAAAGGAAGAGTGATTACCCCCCAAGACTGATTGCTGGATCTCCCTACAGTTCGCAGGCCAGGAGCTGGAGCTGCCTCTGAAAACTACAAAATGGCGTGTCTCCTCAGCTGCTTCTAGCCTCCAGGGGATGAAGCTGACGCATTCCCCAAATGCTGGTCCCAAAGTCCATAGGGCACTAACCTCTCACTTTGTCCTAGGCATGTCTATGTTGATAATTCTGGAATCGCCACAGCTGCTGGTGTTCTGGGGTCTCTCCAGCGGCTGCTGGCCCTGCCACCCTGGGGCTAAAACCATGACTCACGGGGACCTGGGCTCCGCTCAGCTCGGCTCCCCGTGCTCTGCCTGCTGTGCTGCCAGCTCCCAGACCGCTGTGCTGGTCCTTCCTGTAGGGCTGCGGGGCTGTCCTCAGCGGGAGGTTAACTTCTCTGTGTCATTCTGTGGGTGCTGGGGCTCCAGAAGTTGTTCAGCATCCCCTTTTACATAGTTTGGGGGGAATCTGGGGGCAGAGTGGCTTGGATGAGCTGTTTCTACTCCGCCATCTTGGCTCCGCCCCCCCGTTTTTGCCTATTTGTAGGGTATGAGGTAAAACTTTCCTCCCATTATTTGTGATCTGGAGTATTTTTTCCTGTAGTTGTGAATACAGTTTTTCATTTAGTCTTAAAGATGGGACTAGAGGTACCTTTTCTATTAAATTGGAATAATGATGCTTACCCCACCCACAACAACCAAGATAAAATAATGTGAAAAGGGTTAGAAATTGGTGCTATTTTGCCCAGATGTGATGCCTCCTCTTCCAAGGGATAGATACTTAGCTTTGAAACTGACATATTTTTACCTTTTTACTTTAAAAAAAAAGCGAGTACTTGAATTCTCCTTAACTTTCTCTCTCTCTTTTTTGGTGAGGCAGTTGGGGTTAAGTGACTTGCCCAGGGTCATACAGCTAGTAAGTGTCAAGTGTCTGGTCAGAGGACGGATTTGAAATCAGGTCCTCCTGATTTCAGGGCAGGTGCTCTGACTATTGCGCCACCTTGCTGCCCCGACTTGAATTCTTCTAAGCCCAAATATGCTTATTTAAGGAATCAACCAAAAGCATTTATTTAGCACCTAGTTGGTGCCAAGTGCTGTGCTGGGCACTGGATTTATAAAGACAAAATGAAGTATTCCCTCTCTTAAGGAACTCACATTCTGTCGAGCTAGATAATGGGCACAGGCATAAATCTGTATAAAAGAAATACACTAGATTTTGAGAGGAAGAGCGCCAGGACTGCCAGTTAATTAGATCATATCTTTGTTTGCTTAGGTCCATTTCACTTTTCCACTTTAATAATTAGCCCCTCATCACCTCACTGTTTTAATATCTTTAGTATTAACATTTTGGAAAATTAAAGCAACATCCTTCTATTCTTTTGATATGGTATAAGTGATTCAGTGGAACCTAATTACATTTCAGTACATAGCAGATGTGGCATTCAAAGTAGCGGGGGGGGGGGGGGTATTTTTCCTCCAAAATGTTTGTTTCTGTTTCTGAAGGAGCTCTCATTCAACGTACTTCTGGCATTTGATCCGTAGATTGGAAGCTGGCAGGCCATGCTCTTCTATGTTCTGCTTGTGTGACCTTGTGAATGTCACTTCCTCTCTCTGTACCTCAGTTTCCCTATTTGTTAAATGGAAATATTGAACTAGCTGAGATCTAAACTCCTCTTCAGCACTCAATCCCGTGATTTGTGAACACTTTTATTCTTAAGCATCCAAAGCTAAAATATTCCCACTCAGTTTTTTTGGTAAGTGATATTTTCCCTTTCAGTCCCTTTCTTGACATATGCACCTGGGCCTTGGTTTATAACTCTTGTGAGCCACTTATCAAATTATGATTTGATTCTGATATTATCCTTAGTGTTTCAAAGTAAAAGTGATACCAATGGTATCATCCTCTGTGTAGTAATTCTGAGCCTTAATGTCAGGAGATACTAAGAAATGTAGAGAGCCAGGCAGATTGCTGTAGCAGCAAAGAAAAGCTGGCAATGTCCAGCTTTTTGGCACAGATGCCCATAAAATATTAACAGAGAAACACTACCAACAAACAAGATCAGCAGGGAGATGGTCTGCACTGTTAGGGAAACCCTCCAAGGAGTGTTGGCTGGGGTCAAGTGACAGAAGTGGTTACATTAATGCCAGTTTTTTTCTATAGAGTTATAGTTGTGTTTTTTTCTGGAAGGTATAGAGTAGATCTGACTGTTTTTCACACTTTAAGAGATGTGTGAGAGCTTGTCAGAGTGTCAGCTCCTAGTTCCTTCTGCTCCCTTGGCATGGCTTAAATCACGTATTTTGGGGGCAGCGGGGTATAGGCAGGAACAGTGGATCTGCAGGCAGAAGACATGGGTTCTGGTTCTGGCTCTGGTGGTTCGGCAGATCTCAGGCCTCAATGGCCCATGCCAGAATAGGAGGAAAGATCTTGTGAGCTCCTGGGATTGTGGCATGTCAAAGTCCTTTATGCTGGATGAAGAGGGGAACAGGAGATGCATTTAGATATTTTCTTGGGCCTCTTTGTTCTTTTGGCTTTCTTTTGCTTTCCTCTTGCTAACCCTTTGTCTTATTTTGAACCCTTTAGGATTGCCCTTTCATTGTGTGTATGACCTATGCCTTCCATACCCCTGACAAGTTGTGCTTCATCCTGGACCTGATGAATGGTAAGCAAGGCTGGAGTGGTAGATGGGGCTGGGCCTCTGGGATCTGGGACCTTGAGCTTCTTGGGTACATTCATTATTGTGCATGGCACTGGGGGGGATACTAGTACAAAGAATCAGACACTCCCTGCCCCAGAGGAGCTTGCATTCTTTGAGGACTTATAAAAGCTTAGGCAGTATCTGCATGAAGTGAATCAATGCAAATATGTACAAAGCATTTAAGTACACAATAGTTTGGGAGGGCAGGAATGGGGAGTCAGGAAAGGCTTTGTGCAGAAGGTGGTACTTGAGCTGCTTCTTGAAGGAAGAGGGAGACTTTCTGAGGCAGAGGTAAGGAGTGAGAGCTTTCCAGATTGGGGATGGCCAGTGTAAAGGCACAGAGGTGGGAAATGGAGAATTGTGTATGCTGAGCAGAAAGAAGATGGGTTTGGCTAGATCTCAAAGTGCAGAAAGTGACATTGGAAGGATGTTGAAACCAGGTTGTAAAGGTCTTTTAACAGTCAGATGGAAGACTTTCTGTTTTTTTCTAGAGGCAATAGAAGCCAGTGTTGTTGATTGAGTCCTGAAGTGATGTGGCAGCTGTGTGGATGATGGGCTGGCATAGAGAGAAAACTTGAGACAAGGAGACCCAATGGGAGGCTGTTGGAATAATCCATTTGAGAGGTGATGGAGGCCTGAGCTAAGGCAGTAATTATGAATAGAAAGGAGGAGTCAGCTGTGAGAGGTGGTATGAAGATAGACTGACTATCCCAAGTTGGGGTGAGAAGTCAGGGATCAGGCTGAAGTTACACACCCAGGACACCAGAAGGATGGTAGTGTCCTGGGCAGTAACAGGGGAGTGTGGAAAAGGCAGGCTTGGAGGGGAAAAGAAAATGAGCATGAGGTGTCTGTGGGATGTCCGGTTTGTGATGTCTAATAGGCAAATAGTGATGTGGGACTGAAGCCCAGGGGAGAGACTGGGGCTGGATGTTATATCTGGGGGTCACCTACATGGATCTGACAGTTAAGAACCATGGGAGCTAATGTGGTTGGGGGTATGATGGGCCAGAACAGGAAACTGAGGAGTAATGGGATAGGTAGGAAGAGTACCAGGAGAAAGACAGTGTTTAAAACAGCAGCAGCCACAGGATAATAGCTGAAAGGACCATATCTTTAGAGCTGGCAAGGACCTTAGCAGTCATTAAATACAGCCAGCTCATTTTACAGATGAGGAAACTGAGGCAGACAAATTAAGTGACTTGCCCAAAGTCACACAACTAGAAAGTATCTGAGGTGCCATCTGAACCCAGGTATTCCTGGCTCCAAGTACTCTCTCCACTGTTCTGTGCTGCCTCAATACTCCAAATTATCCCCACCCCAATAAGTGAATGTTTGGAAATAATTTTTATCAAATTATACTTAATAAAACACTGACGAATATGAATCCACTTAAATGAAAACATCAGTTAGATTTATTGAACACCTACTTTCTAGAGAGTTTTTTCTTAGTGTAAATTTCTTCTGCTCATCTCACATTCCCCATATTGGTGGGGCTAAGAGTAGTTATTGATGACTCAAAATGAAGTGCATGAGAGAGAGAAGATTGAAAGACCAGTAGGTTTACTGATCCAGCTCATCAGAAAGCCTAGAAGGGGTATCCCAGAAAGAATGCTTCCACCTCAGCAAAAAATGTGGTGAACCCAAATAGCCCAAATGGACGTTAATTAATGGTTTATTTGGACTATTCAATTCACCAAACATCCTTTGTGCATAATATATATGAGGCGTTGGGGATACAGGGATGTAAAGGTCCCTACTACCTGCCCAAGGCATTGAATTTGGAGGAAGGGGAAGGGAAAAGGGGCATAAAATGAAGGGCCAGGACAGTTTGGTGAGTGTGCAGAAGAAAGTAGACAGAACAAAGGTGAACTATGAAGAAAGGAGTATGGCCCACTGTGGACATCAGAGGAGGCGAGTGACCGCGAGCTTTTACCAGCCAGGCCTTTTCTCAGGCCCTGAGAAGAGGGCTGGCTGGTGGAAGGAATTGGGATTTTTTTTTTATTCGTCAGCTGGGGAAGTGCCTAGATATTTTAGAATAGAAAGTATGTGCCTTGCTATGAAAAGAGAGAGGAGAAGAAAAGTAAGTTGTAAAATAAAGTCACTGAAATGAACACATATCAATTCCTGTAAATCAACCCGAATGATGACTTTGTCGTATATATGGGCTTTCCTTTTCTTGAACCTGATCAATTTCTCTATAAGGTGAGGTAATAATTAGTTGATTATTTTCATTTGCCATAACAATTAATTGCTAAGCAGTCTACTGAATTGCCTTGTAATCTCTTTTAGTTATTAAAATAAATAAACTGAAACAACCAAAGCAATATAATTGAGTCAACTGCATGATCATAACATTTATCCCACTGTCAGTCTGTAAATGGTAAATCCGGTTTGTTATTTAGTTTGCATTAGGGCTGACTTCAGTTTTCCTCAGTGTCCTTGCCAAGGACAGTTTTCTTGGTTTAACCCTCTCTTTGCATCTCTGAATAGACCCCTCCAGTATCCAGCTGGATTTTCACTTTCCTCATTTCCACACCTTTGTTGGGCTTTCCCTTGGGCCTGAGAGGCCTTGCTGGTCTCCTCTGTCTCAGAATCTCTGTCTTCTTTCAGAGCTCAGGCCTTGAGGGCCATTGACTAGTGACTGTCTGCCCTCCTAGATGACCTCGTATCGATTGGGTGTATGTTTTATCCATACTTACCTCTGTCCTCGCTATTTCCCCAGGTAGAGTGTAAGCTCTGAAAGGGCAGGCCCAGTAATTGGCCTGTAGCCAAGGAGTGCTTCTTGGATGGTTGGTTGATTGTTTCTGTTTTTAAGAAGTGTTTTAAAGTGGACGCTTCTCATATTTATAGGTCACAGATTGGTTATGCATTGGGTTTTCTTATGGTGACAAGGACCAGTTGGGCTTGTGGCTGGTTGTTTGTACTTCTTTGAAATCCAAGCCCTTTGAGTGAAATTCTGCCTCTGATTTTAGGGGGAGATTTGCACTATCACCTCTCACAGCACGGGGTGTTTTCTGAAAAGGAAATGAAGTTCTATGCTGCTGAAATCATCCTGGGCTTAGAGCACATGCACAATCGTTTTGTGGTTTACAGAGATTTGAAGGTAATCATTTAAAAACACTGATTTCATTTACTTGGCCTGCTTAAGTGGGTTCATTCAAGACAAAAACAGATGTTTGAGTTTGATGCCAAATTTTCTCCATGCCCAACATCTCTACCCCAGAAGCACTAATCAGACTCACTGGGCCAGAAAGGCCTTGGTTGTCTCCTTCTGCATAACCAAGCACAGAAATGCTTGTTGATGATGATGGTCTAAAGAGACCTTTCCAGTGGCAGCAGGTGCCAATCGTTTCATTGCCAGAAGCAGAGGGCCACTAAACGAGGAGCACTGTTAGTGTACTATGAGGCCAGAGCCCTTGCCCAGGAGACCGCAGCTGCCAGGTACTCTACCTGCATCTGGGATGCTGCACCCCTTGTGTAACTTTGGGCTAATGATTGCTACTTTCTGAACCTCCATTTTCTCATCTCTCAAAGGAGGGGGTTATACTAGATCTCTGAGCAGTCCCTTCTTAGCCTAGAGTCTGTTTTTCTCATTTAAATTCCCTAACAGGTATTGAGTAGACATATTTTACTTTTTTTATTTTGAAGATTTTTTAGAAGTATGAATTAATCAATTTGTATTCAGATTTTGTTCTAACTACTAAGAATTATTCATGCCCCATTTTTTGTAATTGAACAGTTTTATTCTTATGGCATGTGGAACAGTAGCTGATCCCTGGCAGACAACTCCTCAGCAGCGCTGTAATTCTTTGTGGAAGAAAGAGACTGTTGATTTTCCTTCATTGATTGTGATCTAATTTGACGTTATTGGGTTCCTTTTTTGCCAGAAAGGTTGTCAGCATTCTACTTAACTGTTTGTTCCAGTGACTCAGTTGAACATGGGTTAACAACTAACCCAGCATATTGGGCTTAGTTTAGAACAAAGGCATGATCTGAGGGCCTTTGCTCTGTAATTGTATTTCTTTAATGTTTGTGAGGGGCCATTTGTAAAATCCCCTCACTGTATTATGTGCAAAGAAGAGCATGTTTATTGACCCTCAAGAGTTGAAAATGCTCTTGTTTTCTGTCTAATCTTTTTTCCCCTAGACTGATGAAACCCTATGGAAAAAATGATGAAATGATTTAGAATTAGCAGAGACCTTACAGTTCATGTAGTCAAGTCCTCTCATTTCACAGAAGAGGAAACTGAGGCCCAGAGCAGGTCAGTGACCTCTGCTAGGTCACAGTTTGTAAGTGGTAGCCCTGGGCACTGCTTTGGGCCTTCTGACTCCTACTCTTTACTCTGGTTGCCTGCCAAAGGAACCTATATACCCAGCCAGATGGGCTTGGCTTTTTCAGGAGGATCAGGTTCCACTTTTTCTTCTGAACTAATTTCAGCAAATGTATAGGTTATGGTAAAACAACAGTGACCCACTGAAGCAAATAGAACCATAAATAAGATAGACTGTGTGCCCTCATAGAGTTTGCAGCCTACAAGACTTCAAATCCTGCCTCCTACCTTTATGAGCTTTGTGACCATAAACAAGTCTCTGAACCTTCTCAAGGCCCTCATCTGGGAAATGGGAATAAAAGAATGCCTCTTCCATTCTTCCATGGGCACAACATAGAGCGTACAATAAGACCTTTGCAGAACTCTCTAAATGCTGGCCCTTTCTTTGTATTTCTCTTCATGTATGAGACCTAAGGAAGGAGGGCTCCCTTCTGATGGGCAGGAGTCTTAATCCTTTTTAGAGAACTTTGAGTTCTGATGGAGGCTGGGGGACATAAAGTCTGCCAGTGCCATGGACCCAGTCATGAGGAAAATGTCAGTGCTGCCCTCTCCACAAGAAGCTTCCCCAGCTGGCAAGGGTGTATAAGTGTTGCTTTCTGTATTTATATCTAGCCTGCAAATATCCTTTTGGATGAATATGGACATGTGAGGATATCAGATCTTGGGCTTGCCTGCGATTTTTCCAAAAAGAAACCACATGCTAGTGTGTAAGTATTACAGACTCATCTGCTCTATCATTAATGACAAATCATGCTTTTCTACAATGAAATTTCAAATACACATTTTTTACCTCCTCTTTATTTGTGACATTATATAATTTTTCAAATGCTGTATAACCATGGCGCAAGATAGAGTTATTGTTATTATTATAGGTTCTGTTTTGTATTTAAGAGAAATGTGTTTTACTAAAACTAAAAAGGCTTTGAAGATAGGCTTGGGATGGACTAACTGGGTACCTGCCTGTCTTCCCAGACCCTGCTCAGTTAAGCTCATCCCCCAATGTCAGGCTGCAAGGGGAAGGGGTTTTTTAGGCCATAATAGTTTAGAAAAGCATGTGTGCCCTGAGTCTAGTGCCTGGCCCAGAATGGCCACTCCTCAGAAGCTTGCTGGTTCCGTCATTGCTTGTGTTTGGGCATAGTGTGCAGCGGTAAGGGAGTGCCCCCTCACAGAGATGAAGATCTCAGTAGCACTAGAATGTTCAGCATCACTGTGTGTGGGGAGCACACCCACTGTCCCTGGATCTGGGTAGACAGAGGGAGATGCATGACTTAGCATGAACTTCTGCTGATCTCGGTGATATTTCCTCTTTCTTCTAAGAGCTTTTCCAAAATAGAATTGAAGGGTATAAGTATGGAGAACCCCAGCTGCACAGACCAGTTCAGCCTTTGTTCAGTTCTGCCTTCCTAATGCCAGTGTGCCTCTTTTAATTTGCAGACTCTGACCTCTTTTGCTTGCAAGCCAGTTAATTAAATGAGAAAGAAGGAAGGATGCTTGTTCTGTTCAGACCTCTGTCCTGTGTGTGTGCACAGCCTGGAGTCATCTTGTTGTCTGATGGCAGCAGTACCAGTTCTGGCCTCCAGGGGCAGGATGCCATATTGTTCCAGAGCTGGTTCCCTCCTTCAAACTAAATTTTGACTAATAGGGAGGGCTCTGTGTGTTAGAAAGCAGGATCATAAAGAGATTTGATTTGTTTCGGTTTCTCTGGTATCAAGGAAGTCCTTATAAATACCATACATCTTTATACATCTATTTGTGTGTGTATGTGTGCATATTTACACGTGTATCACCAATCACATGAGAATACGTGTGTATGTACCTGTATTGCCACTTTGGGGCCTTTGAGAGTCTTCAGTGATATGATAGGCGTGCAGCATGAATGTCAGTTATGGGATTGTTATTTATGAGAGACAGTGTTGAACCCCAGGTGGAGAGGTGGACTTGGGGTCCAGAAGGCTTGGGGTCAGATCCTGACCAAGACATTGAATGACTGCACAACCTTGGGTAATTGGATCCATCGGCCACCAAGCATTTCTTAAGCACTGTCCGCATGCCAGGTACCAGCATAGTCACTAAGGACATAGATAAAGAAGCAAGTCTTTTCCTCAGACAGCTTACCTTTGTAAGGGTGACAACGTGTGCACACATAAGTGGTGCAGACACAGGGTTGGCAAGTTGCCCAGCCTTGCTTAGCTGCCGTGTCCCACTCAGAAAGTGGGGAGCAGAGCTGAAGCCCCTGTCTCACAGGTGTGTTGGATGTCGAGTGAAATGCTGCCTTCAGAGCACTTTGCAGAGCTGCCTCCCCCACGATTCCAAACCCTGTGCCACGTTTAGCTTTGTGAGAGACCAGAGCCTGCTCCACTCTCCATGTGTCTGCTTTCCTTTTTAAGTATCCGCATTACTGATATTTATGGGTAAGCAGCCATAATGTAGCAGTTACATCTTTGGACTCTCGCTGTCTTGGCGCTCCCAGCCCTATTTTTCTCTACTTGGTTTGCTTCCTTCTTTCTGATTTTCATTCTGTTTCTGTCTAGAAGAGTCCCATGTCCTAGTGGATGGAGGCTGGCGAGCCAGGAGGACATGGGGTCAGCCTGTTACCCAGTTTCTCTGCATTTTTACTATTTACATGCTTTTAACCCCCAGTTTGAATTGGTGCTCATCTGTGATGAGTTGAATGGTCCTCTGAGTCATCTCTCAAGGTTAACTTCCTATACACGCCTGGGGTCACATGCTTCTTGGGCTCCAGGAACCTTCTTGGCAATTCCGATCACATCTCTGGGGTGCCTTGGCCATGGAGCATTTAAGTGACTGCCCAGGAGCAGGTCTGTGTGTTTCCAAGGCAGAGCTGGATCATGAGTGTTCTCCAAGGCCAGCTTTCTGTCTGCTCTGCTCTGCGGCCTCTCCTGGGTGTACCTGGAGTTATACTTGTGTCAGGATGACAAGGAGCTTTCACCAAATCTGAACGAAGAAGGACTCTTAATTCCTGCCAGACTTGGGCATTCTTCTAGTATCTTGTGATTCCTGGGGCCAGACGCATCCTGGGTTGATATAATTTCTCCAGTTACATATGGTTTATGAACATCTTACTTTAAGCCCAGAGAGAATTAATGATTCTCCCAAAGTGATTAGTTCTAGGAGATGCAGTTGTGACTCAGCTATTCATTACTTGACACGCATCACTTTTAAAAGGCAGACTGACATTCTAAGAGTATGACTGTTTTTCTGCTCTTGATTTCAGGAGCACATAATTTTACCTACCCTACTGACTCCCTTAAATTGGAGACAGTTAATTGGCTTGATTTAACGGCAATTTCCAGTGAATCAGTTACTTGAAATATAACATGCAAGGCAATGAAAATTTTGAGCAAGTGAAGTCCCTTATTCTGAAATAGGGAGCACCAGGCACGGAGTCAAGGAGACTCATCTTCCTGAGTTCAAATCTGGCCTCAGACACTTAGTAGCTGTGTGACCCTGGGCAAGTCGCTTCATCCTGTTGGCCTCAATTTCCAAATCTGTGAAATGGGCAGGAGAAAGAAGTGGCCAAACACTCCAGTATCTTTGCCAAGAAAACCCAAATGGTATCACGAAGAAGTGGATGTGACTCAAAAATGACCAAACAAAATTTTAAAATAAGCTGTCTGTCCTCCATGAATACTTAGACCCAGGTTCCAGATCTCCCTCAGAGTCAGCTTTGACCTTCAGATGCTCTCGTCATACCGCTGTGTCTCTGCTCCCTTAATCTAAATCTCCTGCCTTGTGATTTGTGGCTAACTCTTTGATGATACTTTGGAGAGTTGTAGGTAAGCTGATTACTTTTGTATCTACTCTTGGAGTAACATTGGGCAATAAAAAGAAAACCTGGGAGTTGAGCAGATGAGAAATGACCAGCCATGACAGGACCTTGCTTTAGCTATGACAATAAAGCCCCATCTGTTCATACCATGTTCTGCCATGCTTTGCCTAGCCTAAGTCCCTGACAAGTGACCTTTCACATTGGTCCAGGCTACCATTTTCAGATACTTTTTTAGGAGCCTGGCCTAACCCTGAAACAAGGTGACAAAGACGAAGACGGAGATAGAGAGGAGCAGCCCGTGGGCAGATGGATCCCCACTTGGCAGAAGGAAGTAGAAGTGAGCCACCAGCACCCTTCATTAACTGTGTGGAGAGAAAACAAGGTCATTGGTTTCCTGTGTGAGCTTGTTGTCTTTGCCCTGGAATATTGACACCTGTTTTAATGTTAGAATTAGAGCCTCTGAGGGATGAGCTTGCCTCCTCCAATCCTATGGCTTCTGGGCAGCCCTATTGCCTGAGCTCTCAAGGAAGAATGAGGGAAAAATCCCCCTTATCCCTGCCCCTTACTTGTAGACCAGGACTCAGAGCTTGGTCACAGGCAGTCACATGCATGGCGCTTTATAGCACATGAGAAAGGGTGCAGGTGTGCCTGCTTGGAGCCTCGGGGAGAAGGAAGAAAGGGCATCCTCCTCCTCCTCCTCCACATCCTCTGTCAGAACTGAAGAACATGTGGTCTAAGCAAAGTGACCAAGAACAGATGGGACACATCTCTAGAGGCGGGTTACAGTGACCAGACCTCGCTTGCAGCGACTTCCTTGACCAGGCGTTCTGGACCCTAGCCCTGGCATTGGCTGATGAGGAAACTGAGCTGAGACAGAAGGGAAGTGACTCACCCAGGGTCACCCAGCGACTGTGTGTCAGAGGCAGAATTCAAACTCAGGTCTTTCTGATGCCAAGTCTAGGACTTCATCCACTAGAACTCATAGCTGCCATTCTGGATAGGTGAACTTCCTCAGGCAGCTGAGGGTTAACTGGTTAGGTGCTAGGATTTTTTTTAGCTTTCAGTAGAAATCTCAAGTACAGAATACTTCCTAGCTAATTTTCAGCGAATATACACGTGATTTAACCTTTTGGATTATATCCCTTTCATCCCAGTGCTTGTATAAGGACATGTCAGATGCCTGAACATCCATCATTTACTTTGCACAGTGCAGAAGTCAGCACAGATGATTATTTTAATATTAAAGAAGCCATAGGCATAATAGAATTCGGTCCCGTCATTTTAGAGGCAGATGATGTACCTGAGGCCTTATGACTGGTGCAGGCCTTGCTGGCGGCAGTAAGTTACTGGAGCTCAGATTCAGTCGGCAGCTCTGGCTCATGGTCCGATGGCGTCCACAACACCTCTTGTAGGAGTATGATCTAGCCAAAGGAAAATGCAGGCCAGGGCTCGGGTATGGGAGCTCGGCCTAGCCGGCCTGTAACGTCTTTGCTGACAAAGTCCTTGGTTTGATCCTGCATTCAGTTCACTTGCTGGTGAAGCCTGGCATGCCCCATAGGAAGCTCCCTCCTCCAAACTTGATCATCGTGGCTGATCACTGGGAATGAAAGGCTCACGCGGGATGTTCCCTCTCCAGAAATCAGTTTTTGTGCAAAGTCTCCTTTGACCTGTCAGCCCCGTTTAAAGCATCATGCTGCTTGTCTGCCTCACTGACACCATCGGCCAAGCAGATATTTCTTTAGTGCCTGCTCGGTGACAGACACTAGGGATAAAAGTACAAGGAAGGAAGCCTTCCAGACTATGAGGGGGATTCCGTTCTGTTAGGAGAGACAAATACACTGTCAGTTATATTAATACTCAAGTCTATTATTACATAAACATGTAAAGTCACTAGCCAAATGCAGAGTAAATAAATACAAAGTGAATCAGTATGAAGCAGATAAACACAAACAGATAAGAACAAGTGAAATCCTGGGCCTTTGGAGAGGGAGGAGGCAGCAGCAGCTTGAATGTGGGCAAGGGGTGGGAAGGAGTGGTGGTGAAGGGAAGGCCTCATGTAGAAGGTACTTTCTGAAGGTGATGATGGAGAGCCTTCTGGGCATGGGCCAATGGCCAGTGCAAGGGCTCAGAAATGGACCAGAGAGAAGGCTAGTTTGGCCAGCCCTCTGTGGGAAGGAAGTTCAGTCCAATGAGACTGGAAAGCTAGGTTGGGGCCTGGTTGGGAAAGATTTTAAAAGCTAAACAAAGGAATTTATGTTTCATCCCTAGAGAAAATAAAAGCCCACTAGAATTGGATGAGTAGGGAAATCATGCCTAGGTTTACACTTACCCAACTGGACACAGGGAGACCAACAGGGGAGACCATTGCAGTCTGTAGGTGAGAGATGAGGGCCTGAACTCATCTGATGGCTGTGTGAACAGAGAGAAGGGGCTGGAGGTAGAAAGGAGATTTGGAACCTGATGTGATGTGTGAGTGAGGAGTGGGGAGATCAGAAGGGTGTTGGTGCCTTTGACAGAGATGGAGACATAGGGAAAAGAGGAGGGCTTGAGGGGAAAGATACTAAGTTGTGACAAATCTCTGGGACGCTGTCTAATAGGTAATTGATAGTGGAGGACTGGAGTCCAGGGGAGAGACTGGACCTGGGTAGGTTGATCTGGGAGTTACCTGCATCAAGATGGTGCCTTTTGAGGTGACCAAGAGAGGGAATGTAGAGGGAGAAGAGAAGAAGGCCTGAGACAGCTCTGAGGAAGGGAAAGCCATTGGCAGGAGGAGGGACGGGGAACAAAAAGGGAATAGAAGAGACTGAGAAGAAGCTGTCAGACTGGGAGGGAGGGGACGAGTAAGGAGCTACCCCCCAAGCATCTCCAGAAGAGCTCTCCCCTGTCTAGGTTTGTTTATAAAACAGGAAGAGGAGCCTCTGGTGTTCTTGAATTTGGCCTGGGGCTTGAGGTGGGGCCCGGTTTCTCCTCCCTCCTTTCTCTTCCTTTCCCTGCCCCTTCTTAAAGGGCTGCAGTATTGAGGGGCATGCCAGCCATTCCCACCCACCAGCTGTTTGGTGACTGCTGAGCTGGAGGTGTGGGTTGTGCAGCCTCCTCTCACTGCTTCTGTCCACCGCCCCTCTGAGGAGATGCCCTCAGTGTCCAGTCAGGGGGTATACCAAGTGGCTCTGGTCCCATCACCCCTTCTGCCTCCCCCATAGCTCTCTTCATTCTGCTTCCTGCTGCTGCTGCTCCCTGAAACTTCAGCCATGTTCCCCCTTTCTCTGTCCTCTTGCCTCTCCTAACTCCTGTGGCTTCTCCAGATTTCCTGGACTCTTTTAGGAGTCTGTCTAGCTGGTCATAGATATTGCCAGATGGTCCAAGAACATATGGCCTTCTTCTGTGAACTGACCCCTCACCACCTAAGTGGCTTGACCAGGACTTGACTCCTTTGCTCTGTTGTTCTTTCTGCATGTTTGGCCCTTTGCCTAAACCTGGCTGCCTATTTTCTCTTGGTATGTTTTTTTTTTTTTTTAGCAGAGACAGAGCCTTTCATATTTACTGTGTGAGAAGACTTAGTAGAGGCTTCTTCACCACCCATGGAGATCAGGCCCTTTGCTTCAGGTGTCCAATTACATGGTCATTTTCTTGTCCTCATCAGCCAGCCACAGAGGAATTGCCAAAAATCACAAGCACTCATTCTGTCTTGTCTTTTTTCCTCACGTACCATCAGTTAATAGAGGTTGTGCTGCTCTGATTGGTTTATTGTGGCCATATGTGTTGCTGATCCTATAGTTTGTCTGTCTTTCTCCCTTAGTGGCACCCATGGCTACATGGCTCCTGAGGTGCTCCAGAAGGGGACCGCGTATGACAGCAGCGCCGACTGGTTCTCTTTGGGCTGCATGCTCTTCAAGCTTTTACGAGGGTAAGTATGAGGCAGAACATGTCCATTGGAGGACAGGCTCGGGGTTCTCTGCTTAGAGGTCTGAACCAGGAAGGGCCTTCTGACCTTTGGGGCTGCCCAGAAAGCAATGGCTTCTTTCCTAGCTTCATAAAAATAAGCAGGATTTCACAGGTTTTGCACTATGTGCTACTTGGCACTTGGGCTCCCAATGACCAGACCAGGCTAAATCCTCATTGTTTTAAGCCTAAATATGACTGCTCCAGAATCCTTTGGCGGATGAGTAATAGTCTTGAAATAAACCTAGCGCTGCCAAGGGGGATGATTGGAGTGGTTAAAGTCTTTGCCCTTTGTCTTCCCTCCCACTTTGAGGTGAATGCATTCCTCGCTGTCCTTTTGTGGGTCACAAGCATGTTCATTTTCAGGAATATAGGGGCAGGGGAGGGAAAGACCCCTAAGCCCCATTAAAGTCTCCTCGATTCTTTTTGGGAGTCAGTCATTGTATAGATTTTCCAGACTTGTCAACTGTGACCCACTTGTGTGAAGGGCCCAGAGATTGGGCTTGGGGGCCATGTCAGAGTTCAAAGCCAGACTCTAGTTCTTCAGTGTGTGCTTTGGGGCCCACCATCTTGTAGGCCTGCTCTCAGTTGTTAGGCCTTGCTCATGAATGGACATCATTATCATTAATTTTGCCCAAATCCAAACGATTGTTTTTAAAAAGGTTTTTTGTTGTTGTTTTTAATCATCACTGTCTTTGCTTCTTATGATGAGTACATTTTCAAGGAGAATGGATGCTGTGGCCTCTGCAGAGTGAAGTCCAGCGGCCTCAGCAGCCCCAGCCCTGGCTCCCTCATTTCTTTGCTAATCCAGTTATGCTTGGCCCACTAGAATCACTTGGGAACCAGAATGTTGTTATTGCTTATAAATTCAGGGTCTGTGCTTCTGTAATTGAATTGTTTCATTTATGGAGCCTGACTCACGTCATCAGCCTAGCCTACCTCATTAGAGAGTTTATTCTGAGCTAATGCTGAAGGAAGTTGCTCTTCTACAGTCTAAGATGTGCTGATGTTGAACAGCCTTATCCCGGGGTGTGTCCCTATTATCCTGTGAGGGATGCCTGATGCCAGCCCGAGAAGACAAGCTCTCTGGGGGCTTAGCCTTGGGAGCAGGCAAAAGTGACCAAGTGCCTGTAGAGCCAAAGAGAAAAACAAATTAGTCTGCCCTCAGGAAGCTTACGTTCTTCTGGGGGAGTAAATGGCTGTGTGTGTAAATAGTTCTAGGGAATTGGAGGAAGGAAATCCCTTTGGAATGCTCAAGGCAAACATCAGAGTGGGCAGTCAGTGTTTTCGAGAAGCAGAGATGAGGAAGGGAGTGTGTGGTGTATGTTAGACATGGGGAATGGTATGTGCAAATACACCGAGGCTAGAGATGAAGGCTGGCACACAGGGTCTTTGAAGGACAATAGTAAGCCAGCTTACCACTGGAGAGCAGTGCCCATTCCCTCCCCCTGCCCTCAGCCCCTCCCCTCCTTACAGCTGCCCAAGACTTAAGAGTAGCTATAGCAGCAGGCAGAGAGAGGTCCAGACCCGAGCCCTCTGCAGCCGCCCTTGGAGACTAAGCTCTCCTGTTCACCTCACACCCACAGTTACTCAGTAACTGCTCCCACATCCTGTTTCTCTGCCTATCTGTGTATTAATCAGTCTGCAGCCATTGTGAAGAAAGCCTGTCCAGGCCCTGCTCCTCCCCTGCCCAGGCCCTGCTCCTCCCCTGCCCACTGCCTCCATGGTGCTTCTGGACTTCTGGCTTCCCTTCATGCTGACACAGCTCCCATCTGTTGGCACTCCCTAACTCCATCGTATCTCCTCTGTGCTGCTGCTGGCTGCGGCTTCTCACGCAGACCCTCGATGTGCTGCTGTCCAGAGGGAGGGCAGAACATCGCTGGCTCCTGCTGCCATTTTGAGACTTCCCCTCTCTCCTGACCCTTTATCAGTCTTTCCTTCCTGGAAATCCGCTCAATCAAATGATTCTCTGCATCCCATTCAGGGTAGTGGGCGGCTGTTCTCCAGGTCATCGATGCTCCTTTCTCCAGCAGTTCATGCTGAGCTCACCATATTCCTCTCCCTTCTGACTCCTTTATACTAAGGAATTTCAGCATCCATCTAATCAGTGAACATTTGTTACGCACCTCCTGTGTACTAAGCTCTGGGGATGTAAAGGAAGGCAAAAGACGGGCCCTGCTTTCCAGGAAGCTCACAGTCTAAGGAAGGAAACAGAATAGGTATGAACAAGATGAAACAGTATAAATAGGGCACACGAAGCAGAGGGAAGGCCCCAGGGTCAAGGGCTTCTTGTAGCCTATGGGATTTGGCAAGGTAGGTAAGGAGGGGAATGGTTCAGGCTGGGGGGTGGGCAATGAAAACTCCTGGAATAGGAGAGTGGAGCATCATGTTTGACAACAGCAGGAGGACAGTGCTGTTCCATCACCAATGCCGTATGGGCGAGTAAGATGTAAGAAGATCAGCGAGGACTTTGAGCACCAAATGGAGGGTTTTGTATCTGATCCTGGAGGTACTGACGTTGATTGAATAGGGCAGTGGTGTGGTTGGACCAGGGCATTAGGAGAATCCCTTTGGTGGCTGAATGGAGGGTGCCCTGGAGTGGGAAGAGATGGAGGCAGGCAGACCTCCATGTCTTCAGCCCTAGGTGCAGCTGTGATTGGGCTTGCTCAGCCCTGGAGAGAATTTGAGGGAAGCTGTGGCACTTGCCTGAGCCAGAGGAGATGGGCCTTGTTCACCTTGTTAACCAACATTGCAGTTTCACCAGACGTTGTTCTGTGGAAGGCAGCTGCTATGCATAGAGTTGTAAGTGATTAAAAATCTGTACAGTTGCCGAGTCCTTATTTATGAGAACCAGCAAAGGAGGAAATGGTTGTTGTGAGGGTTGCAAACATTATCTCTTTTGATCATCATGACAACCCTGGGAGGCAGGTACTGTTATTGTCCCCATTTTCTACTTAAGGAAGCTGAGACAGACCGGGATGACTTGTCCAGGGTTCTGTGGCTAGGACTCCCTCAAGAAGTAGTGAACTCTCTTTCCTTGGAGGTCTTCAAGCAGAAAATGGATTGCTTGTCACCATCAAGACTGCAGGAACTGAAGCTCCTTTCCTGGTGTCTGGCCCGTTGGAGGCCCCGTGCCTTCACTCACATAACTCCTGGTCAGCAGGGAGGGTATTAAGAAGCTTGTTTCTCGTGTGATTTCTAATCACTCGGACTCTGAGCAAGCTGAAATGGCCCAGTGGCCATCGCCTGTTCGTGCACATGGGAACGTGATCCCCATCAGTAATCCCTGCTTACACAGTTGATGTTTCTGATGTATTTCTCTCAGGCTGCCCCATGTATTGTAAAGAGAATTTGGCCTGGCATCTTAAGATGCTGACAGTGCCATTACTGTTCCCTGTTTAGAGTAGGACCAAATCAGGGAGCAGCTGTGATCACACTGGGTGTGTGCACGCCACATGAGCCTCTCAGAATGAAGATTATTACTAGAGGAGGTTTTCTTTGACGTTTTCCAAAATAGAAACAGAATTGTTGGCCTGGTTCACAAAGAATAATCAAGGATATATTAGAAACAGATGTACACCAGGAGGTTTTTTTTTTTACTTGAAAGATTTAACTTTCTCAATACCAGAGCAGTGAATGGTAGCTATAAAACATTCCCGATAATTTCTCATCAAGTTCCAACACAGAATTGCTATATTTGTAAACATGTACTTTGTAGTGATGTATATCCATGTGTTGGAAATATTTTTGGCACTATTCACTTCAGTTCTAAACTACTTGAAAGCCTCCTTCTAGCTTCATGAAAGGGCTTTTTAACTTTGTGGAAATCATTTCTGTCAGAACAGCGTAATCATCAACAAAGAGGGACTATCCCTTGGCCTTCCTGCATTAGATCAAGGATATGGGGGGCTACAGGGAGAGAATGGGAGCTACACCTCTTAGTGTTAAGGGTATTGAATTCAATTCATTTGGGGATCGATACAGGACAAAGGGGAAAGTTCTGTAAAAATAATCAGAAATAGCCATCATGGCTTCAACTGAGAACATGATTTTTCATAGAATCTAAAATTTATTCCTCCTTTATTATTTAGAATGTTGGACTAAATTATATACATATACATACATGTACACACACAATAGTGTTGTCTTTTTCTCTTGGCTGCCTTGTCATTCTTTGAAATTCATGTTGATCTTAGAAAGTTTAGTAAGATTGTGTATGTAATGTATGAAAAAAATAGATATACACAGCTACATATGTGCATATATGTATTTGTGTGTGTACACATATGTACATATACATGTACCTACATAGAAAAAGACACACAGGAAGTGAGGATAGGTGAAAGAATTGGGGAGGGAGTGTGGGGGGAGTGGGGGAGAGAGAGACAATAAGCATAAAAGTAGTGAAAGGGACAAAAATGACCCGGTCCGATTCTCACCATTTATAGAGGAAGGAACAATGTGTTATAAGTGGAATAAACAGTGGGCTTGGGTTTGAGTCTTAGTTCTTTCACATGGAAGCATGGGCAAGTCACAGCCTCAGTAAACCTCAGCTTTCTCGTTTGTGAAAGGAGTGTCCATACAATATACTTAGCTTAAAAGATCTGTGAAGCACTTTACACTTCAATTTAACAAACACTACAGATCTACCACATGCATCCAACTCTTCTGAGTGCTGTGGATAAGCAGCCATTTCTCCTCTCTGAAAGCCTAACCTCTTCTCTGGTTATCTTGAGCCATTGCTCCTGGTCCAGCCTTCTGGGCCTCTGAAGACAGCCTTCCTGATTCCCCTTCCCCAGTCTTTTCTTCTCTAGGCCAGACATCCCCAGATCCTTCAGGGCCATTCACCATCCTGAGCACTTGCCTCTTGAAGTCCCAGCTTATTACTGACCTTCTAAATTCTGGTGATTCCAGAATGGAGATGTGGTCTGTGGTCTGACCAGTGTTTGTTTTTGTGTGTGTACACAAATGCAACACACCTTCCTGAATGAAGCTCAAGATTGGGTTAACTTTTCTTGGCCTCCCTGTCCCTCTTTTGACATATTGACCATACAGTCACTTTAAAATACCAGCTTTTTTTAAGACAGACTTCACTACCTCCATGATCTACTTATGAAGATAATTTTTTGGATCAAAGTATAAAACTATTACTATCAAATTTCAGACTATAAGAGCTAATCTAATGTGCTGGTCATTCAAAATCTGTTTGGATTCTGACTGATACTGTTCAGCCATTCCTCCAGCTTTCTGTCTTCAATTAATTTGATATGCATGCTATCGAAGCCTTTATTGGAGTCATTAATCAAAATGTTAAATAGCCTAGGGCCACATGTCAGATCTCCGATGCCTCCAGTGTAGGCCTCCTGCCAGACCAACATTTAACATTAATGTCTCTGAGTCTACCCATTCACCGAGTTCCAAGTCATCTGATTGGATGATAGGATTTGATTCTTTATCAGATACTTTGCCAAAGTCTGGATAAACTGTCTCTACAATCTTTTCTTGATCTGCCCATCTCATAATCTTTTCAGAAAGTAAACAAGTCAGTCTTGATGGAGCCTTGCTAATGTAGTCACCATGGAGGTTCACTACTAGCTCATAGGTTAATCATTCTAAAAGCAGCTCACTACCCGATGGAGTCAGTGAGCCTTTATTAAGAGTCTGTAATGTGCCAGGCACTGTGCTAATCCCTGCAGTGTGTAGATTCTGCACCCTTCCCCCTCTCTGAAAATCAGAACCTTTTTCCTTCTCTATCTTGGGGCATCTTTTCTGCCCCAACATCTGTGCCAACCTCTGATCTTACGTCCCCAGCTGCCTTTTAGATATCTCAGACGGGGTGCCTAATAGATAACATAAACTCGTATCCAAAATGGAAGTCACTATCTTGTCCCCTAAACCTCCCACCCCTCCCACCTTCCCCATACCACTGAGGGCACCTCCATCCTCCCAGTCCTTCAGGCTCCCAACTGAGGACTCATCTTGGATTCCTCACTCTCTCTCACCCCCCAGATCTGGCTGTGGCCCAATCTCATTGATTCACCTTTGAGGCATCTCTCTGATACACCCCAGAACAGGCCCTGTTATTGTAGCTCCAGGTGGGTCTGCCAGTCTCAAGGCTCTCACTACCCTAGTACATCCTCCATTCAGCCACTAAAGTGATTTTCCTAAAGTACAAATCTGATCCTGTCAGCCCCTTCCCACCCCCACTCAGTAACCTCCAGTGGCTCCCTGTTGCCTCCAGCATCAAATATAAAATTCTGTCTGGCCTTCAGAGCCCTTCGTAACCTCCCCCCTATCCCAAATCCCTTTGCTGAGAACCGGCCTGTGCTTGGAACATTGGCAGCAGCTGTCTGACTATGGCAGAGATACAGGAGGACTTCAGTGCTGGGCAGGCTCTCTTGGCTCCTTGTTGATCACCAGTGCCTTCTGGGCTTCTTGGGCTGCTTGTAGAGCTATTTGAGACTTTGATCGCCTTGGATCAAGGTGGCAGGCATGCCTGGTCTGCTGCTCCTTGCATACTCCTCTCTTCCATTTGTGTCATCATTTTGGTTTTTACTTAGAATTTTACTCTATCACCTTGTTCTCTTCCCCTTTCCTCCCAAATCTTATTCCTCCTCCTTTTCCTGTAGCCCTTGGAGTCTGGAGATTCCACCTTTTAAATGTTTCCTAATTGCTCCCAAGTTTCTTCTCACATTCAGTCTCATGATGCCAAACCCTTCTAAATCACTCCCATCATTACCTAGCTCAAATTCTCTTTTCTCTTTATTGGCCTCCCCCAGAGGCCAGGAGATTTTTTGAACTGGTTCTGACATGACCAGATCTGTGTTGGGGAAATATCACATTGGCAGGTGTAGAGGATTATAGAGCCAGAGACTGGGAGTGGGGACCAGTGAGGAGGAAAGAAGGGCCCAAAGAGGGGGCTGGCTGCTGGAGTGAAGACATGGGGAGGGATGGAGAAACGGGAGTCCTACTGTGGAGGAAGAATCTAGAGACCTGGCGAATGATTGGAAAAGGATGTGGGAGGGAGGTGAAGAAGAGGCATCAGGGACAAAGTGGCGCCCACAGAGCCTGGCATCTCCTTGTTCTCGCTGCTCTCTCTCTCTCCAGTGTCACACAACTAATGAAGTGATATTTCTTAGGCATAGGCCGTACTCCATTCCCATGCTCAGAACTCAGAATAGTTCCCTGTTGGGCCTAGAAAGAGTTCTGAATTCCTCAGCCTGGCATTTAAACCCCTCAACAATGACCCTCCAGGATCCTTTTCTAACTCCTCTTCACATTGGGACCCTCCAGGAATTCTCCTTTCTAGCCAAAGTGGACAATTTGCTGTGCCTTCCTTAGGGTCTGCAGTTCATTTACTTCCAGGCTTTTACATGTGCCACGCCCCAGGCTCTACTTGAGACGACATCTATGGTGGGAATTTGGATTTTATTCCCCAGTGGAGCCTCAAACTCCCCACAGGCTGGCACTTTGCTGTTTTGGGCCAGCGTCTGGCACAGTGCTGTGTCCAGAGTTGGCAAATACTTGTGTGTGTGTGTTGTTGAAATAATCTGCATAGTGTTTTATGAACAGCTTTCATTATCGTCATTGATTGAGGTAGCTGAACGTGAGTGATGCACAAAGTTATACCGTGTGTTAAGGGTGTGTTAGACACAAGCACTTTTTGTGATTTTATGCAAGGAAATATCCTAATGATATGCTTGTTTCCCTTTTGTAATCGCAAATAGAGCTGTGTCAAATTGAAATAAGCTGCTTCAGCCACGATTAGGGACAAGAGACCTCTGAGCTCCCTTCTGCCTTTCACTCCAAGCCTTTCCTTCCTTTCTTCCTTCCTTCCTTCCTTCCTTCCTTCCTTCCTTCCTTCCTTCCTTCCTTCCTTCCTTCCTCCCTCCCTCCCTCCCTCCCAGGAGCTATGAAGGGAAATCCAGGTTGATATTGCCACCTCCTGGACAAAAAATAAAATTAGGTAATTAGAAGTAAATGTGAGCAGAAGTCTCTGACCAGTGTATCTAATTTATCTCTACACATAAGTGGATAAGGGAAGTAAGCTGAGTTTTTTATCATAAGAATGAATTTATAATTAAAAAGCACCCAATAGCTTCCATTTCCATAGAGTTCTGTCCTTTCTGATGTATTTTCCTAATAAAAGCCTACGTAGTTGGAAGGTCGGACTGTGTTGGTGGTAAACAAAATGGATTCTGTTAACATTAACGATGTTAAGGGTTCAGTGCTGAGGAGGTGGGAGGGCTCCGGTGGACCCCCCAGGGGTTTGTTATAGCATTGTGCTGTGTGGCGTTTTTGGAAGGCCTTGGATAAAGGCCTGGATGTTGTGCTTGTCACATGAGCAGGCAGTGTAAAACCCACAGGGATGGTGGCGATGGGGAGTTGGACAGTCAGTTGCTAGAGGCTCTTTGCCAGCCAGAGCCTCAGCTGGGATAGTGTAGGGTCTTGCACTTAGATAGAAACAACACCACTGTGGTATCTTCGAGCAGATATCTGGTAGCTGCGGGTGCGTCCTGCCTTTCCAGGCTGATGTAGCAGCAGAGAAAGCTCGAGCTTTCAGTGTGAGGCTGGGGCAGGGGGTCACTTCCAGGAAAGGAGTCAGTCCTGCTCGTTGTTCTCTGCCTGGAATATCAGGATCACAGAAAAGACCTCAACTGGAAAGAGCAGGCCCTCATCCCTCGCTCCTGAACTGCTGTGAGAGCTGCTTGGGGAAGGAGGGGCAGTCCTCCCACCTCCAGGCCGTCCTCCACTCAGATACCAGAGCTGTTTTCCTAAAGCACAGGTCTGACCATGTTACTGCCTGATAAACTGCAAGATCACAAAACCCGCTTTTTGACTTTTAAAGCCCTTGACATCCTGCTCCCTTCCTAACTTCCCAGCCTTCATAAGCCTTGCACATAAGCCTCCCCTTCCCATGAACTCTGAGATCCAGTGACACTGCCCCCCTATACCTGGAATCCTTTCCCTCCTTTTTTCTCTGTGGTAATAGCTGTCAGGGTGGCTTTGCTCCATTGTAAGAAGGTAAATTGGTGACCAGGAATACTTATGTGATACTATGTAAATGGGAATCACTTTCCTTGTGTTTAAAGGGATCTTTGCCTCTGATGTTTCCCACTTGTTTGCTAATTATATCCTTATCTTGTCAAGACACTTTGACTGAAGAACTCATTATCCAAGTGGAGGCTTAGACGCCCAGTTCAGTTTGAAGGATACTTCTTAGAGGAAGAATGTGGATATTTTAAATCTGTCATGTGCCTGCATTGTTGTAAGAGCACCAGACTCCATGTTTCTGATGAGTAATAGGCAGCATTAATAAGTGCTTTACAAGTGGGGTCTCCTCTGGGGGGTGGGCACTATTGTTGTCCTCATTTTTCACTGAGGAAAGGAGGCAGACAGAAGTGAAGTGCCTTGCCCAGGGTCACAAAGCTGGTCCGGATCTGGGGCTGGATTTGAACTCAGTTCTTCCCTCCTCTGGGCCCAGCTGCTAGTCATCTTTTGAAGAAAAAGAGTCACCAGATGCAAATTTAGAAAAGGTTAATCCAGCTTCATTGGCACGTTTTCTCTGGTTCTGAACATGATTCCAGTCTTATTTATTTCCACAGTCACAGCCCTTTCAGGCAACACAAAACCAAAGACAAGCATGAGATTGACCGGATGACGCTCACCGTGGTAAGGAAGGAAGCCCGCCTTGTTTTCTGTGAAAGAGGGAAAGGCCCCTGAGCGGGAGAGGGTGCTCATCCGAGCCTCTGGGGGCTGGCCTCCACTTGGGAGCGAGCCAGAAGAGCATTGCCCCAAGGCCAGAGGCCAAAGCCCCACTAGCTGATGGATGGCAGAGCAGAGACGGTGCTGTGGCCCACAAGGCTTGACTCCTGCCTACATTTGTGATGGCCCCTGAGAGGGATGCTTCCTTACAGAGCTCCCCAAATGGGCACTGATGGGGTTCACTCCATGTTTGCCTTTTGCTTGTAGAATGTGGAACTTCCAGATGCATTTTCCCCTGAATTAAAATCCCTCTTGGAAGGATTGCTACAGAGAGATGTCAGCCAGCGACTCGGCTGCCTGGGAAATGGGTAGGCACTGCTTTCTCTGTGTCTTCCTGTCTGTGTGGCCCCTCCTCAGCCTCCTTGGTGACCTGGGGTTCCCCAGTGCTGGCTTTATTCACTGCTCTGTTGTGAAAGATTGTAGATCTCTGAAATGGCCACACAGCACCCCTGGGCTCTGGGGGAGACTTTCACTTCTATAATTAAGCATACATAAATCTTATTTCTATAGTTCTTTACTTCCAGCAACCCTGTGAGGTAGGTAGTATAGTTTACTGAGTATTTATGAAATACTCCACTGTGGGCCTAGCACTGGGGAGAGAGAGAAACAGAGAGACGGAGAATGGAAATCTGAGTGACTGTGGCCCTGAGGATGCCATAAGGGAAACTCAGAGGTGGTTTGGGGGAAGGCTAAGGGGATTCACCTTTGGATGTTTGGGGTGAGATGTTTCTAGGGATTCCGTTTTGAAACATCCAGTGGTCAGTTGGTGTGAACATACAGATGAGAGGACTAGGGTAGGGCAAGGGAACCTGCGGCTTCGAGGCCTCATGTGGCCCTCTAGGTCCTTGGGTGTGGCCTTTTAACTGATTCCAAGTTTGACAGAACATATCCTTTTATGAAAAGGATTTGTTCTGTGAAGTTTAGATTCAGTCGAAGGGCCATGTGTGGCCTTGAGGCTGCAGGTTTCCCAGCCCTGCACCAAGGTGACACACAGAGGTCTCTGAGCCATCTGCATATAGTTGGTAATTAAATCCAAGAGAGTGGATAAGGTTACCAAGAAGAGGTATAAACAGATCCCCCAGACAGCACAGGCCAGGGGGATGGACAGTTGGGAGGAGTGTTGGGGATGGTAACCTAGAAAAGGGAAGAGGAATAGGGACATCTTGAAAGAATGGGAGAGGCTTGGGCATCAGGGAAGGATCCAGGAGGGAGGAAGAGATTAAAGAGGAGAAGGTGGGTGAGAACAGGGAGGGGGGGCTGGGCTCTAGGACACAGAGGAGGCTCCCTGAGTCAAGGAACAGAAAATGAAGGGAGACACAGGAGCTCTGGAGCCAAGCCTGCTGTGAGGGTGGGGCAGGGTGACATAGGAAGTTTCAGGGGCATCTATACCAGCCCGAGGTGGGCAACATTCCTGCTGTCATAGTCAGGCCATCTCAGGTTCTCCTCCCAGTGTCTCCTCCTTCCATCCTCTCCTCGTTTCCACTTCTCCCGGGGGACGTCAGAGCTCACTGGTGCCCCCAGAAGGGCACAGGCCATGGTCTTCCTCAGCACCCTGCACAGAGATGTCCACTGACCACCTGCTTGCACACTTGCCATTGTAGGCAGGAGGGGCCCACACCATCTGCTCTCCGCCATCGCCTCATCTCCCCTCCTGCCTGAGCCTTCTCAGCTGGCAGTTGCTCCTCACCAGCAGCCTGTAGTGGCTTCTTTGGGCCTAATGGAATTTGCAACTTTTTATCAACTTTTATCTTTGCATCAAGACTTTTCTTTGAGCCTGATGCTCTTCCCTCAGCCCCCTTTTTCTGGGCAGTTCTTTTGGGAATCACTTGTTCATGTTAAGCCATGGGCCTCACCCCTGCCTGATCTTAGGCCTTCCTAGTTACTCTTTCCCTCCCCTAAGTATGACTGACCCTCCTGTTTGAAGACCTTACTCTCAGTTTGAAGACTGAACTCTTAGTCCTAGCCCTGAGCCCAGCCTTTTATAAGATTGGGCAATGGGAAGATTGCTTCCTTTACTGAGTGCTGTGACCTACCCTTAATGCAAGCAGGGCCCCATCCTAAATGATCACACCATGGGAATTGAGTCTTCAACCTGACCCATTCGGAGCCCAGACCAAAACGTGCTCAGGCCTCCTGGAGGCACTGGCTGTTGTGGGACCTGACACTTCCCTGCTGCTGCAAGGCTTCTCCCATCAGATGATCCCTGGCCTTGATTGGTGGGCCATGCAGCCCACAGGGGACTCTTGCCAATAACATTATGGGCAAAGGGACTCGTGAATGTACCTCATTTTCACTCTCTTTGTCAACCCTCCTTTGTCATCACTGCAGTGCCTTTCACAAGCATCCAGGGGCTCCTACAGCCTCTCTGTACGGCTCAGGGGCTGGGATGCTGAGTGGGGTGGTCCATTCCTCTGTCCTGGAATAGGCCCAGCATCATCATACTTCTCAGTGTTCCTAGCAGTTTAGGAAGTAGCTAAAATATGTTACTGATGACTTTGTTTTGCATTTCAGTCTTTTCTGGAAGTCATATCCCCCGCCCTGCAACCTTCCCTTATACCAGTAACAACCTCAGCAATTAGGAGGAGGAGGGGAACCAGAATCCCTAATGGAGGGCCCCCCGACTATCTGTGGAGAGGAGGGAAGGCCGCTGCAGGGTTGGGATGGTTGGGGTCTCTATTTATGTTCATCCTGGTCATTGTTGATGTGGTTTTGGTTCTGCTTATTTCATTCTGACAGGCATGTTTGTTATCATTCATACTATTTATTTTTTCTCTAGTGCAGAGGAAGTAAAAAGCCACATATTTTTCAAAGGAGTTGACTGGCAGCATGTCTACTTGCAGAAGGTAGCCAACCCTGTCCTGTTATTGCTTTCTCTTGCTGTGACCCCAGATATGACATCATGGCCTGATGGAGATTGGAAGGGACCTCTTCCACCCTCCTCCCTCCACTTTAGTGTTTCCGGGCCTCCCTTCCTTGTCTGTTTCCATTCCTCCATGTAGCTTTTCTTCACATTCTTGAATTACTCTTAACACTCCAGGGACAGGGATCTCATTGATTAGGAAAGAGGGCAGAGGGCAATCCAATGTAAATTCCATTACATTTAAGGGAATACTAAATTTAATGAAAAATAGGCCCCAAAACCCTCCAACTTTTTTTAATAAAATATTTTCTCTAACATTTGAGTAATTATATTTTGTAATTGTAGGTATGAAATGGTAATTTAGGGGAGAGAACTGAATCTGTAAAAGCCACTTTTGGCCTAAAATAGCCATAGAATTCAAATTGAACCCCCTTTTAGGTTGTTGAGAGAACTGCTTCAGTTTGTATGTTGAGAGAAAGATTGTGTGTGTGTGTGTGTGTGTGTGTGTGTGTGTGTGTGCGCTCGAGTAGCTATTTCAGTCCATATAGAATAAATATTATGTCTTTTAGAACTGACTTTTATCTCTTGCACAGCATGACACTATGTGATATTGGGTCCTGAAACCAATTTTAACATTGATCATGTGGATCCTTGCTATTTGTGAGCTTCATTAATGTTAATTACTTCATTAGTGCTGGAACAAACCTGAGAAATAATGAAAATTATAATTTCGGAAAGTGCTCATTTTTCCAAAGGACAAAAAGTCTCTACGAAGGAAGAGAATTTAGGTTTATAACATTCTGATAATATTGTTGGCATCCACATAGTGCTGTGAAGTTTATAAAATGCTTTCCTCACAACAATCAGGTGACAGTATGTAGGGCAAGATAGCCTTCTGCTCATTTTACTGAGGCACTGAGACCCAGAGAAGTTAAGTTTCCATAGCTAGTCATGTTGAAACCCAGGACTTAGACTCAGATCTTCTCCAGTCCTGGTGCTCATTGTCATTCTTCCATAATGGCCTTGAGGGGGTGATGTTGGAAGCACAATTTTTCAAAATGTAATCTACTTAGAATTGAGTTTCCATGCTTAATGACTCTGTTGAACTCCTTGTAATGGAGGCTCCCAAATTAGGTGACATGTAAGCTTTCTGGCTTGTGGACATTGCATCATCTCCTTGCAGTTCTGAAGCAAATAGGGTTCTAAAGATAAAATTTTGTTTTATCAAGATCTGCAATCTTAGGGACCTAGTATTATTTTTAAAAAAATCAGAACTTTGAAAATCAACTCATTTAAAATTTTTTTCATTAAATATTCTGAAAAGTGAGGTTCTTTTTGTTGTGATTAGAATAAGCAAGTATAATAAAAAAAATGCACTACATGATTGTTTTAAGCTTAACATGTAACACAATAGGTCTTGTCCTGAAAAGCATTCCTTTCTGTTGCCACTTGGAAACCTTTGATGTGATGTCCCCCCACTCATCTCACTCCCCACCCCAAAAAATGTATGTACCAGAAAGCACAACTTGCTTATTGTCTCTCCCTGGTGTGAATTTTCCAGTATCCTCCTCCACTGATCCCTCCCCGGGGCGAGGTGAACGCTGCAGATGCTTTTGATATTGGCTCATTTGATGAAGAGGACACCAAAGGCATTAAGGTACTCACTTGTGTGACTTAATTCTTGCTCTTACTTAGTTGGAAATGAACTGCATTTGTTGTTGCTGTTTTAAATTCTAGTGGAATATGTCTTACCATCATTACCAATATGTTTAAGGAAGTGTTAGCCTAGAGTTGAGAAATAATTCTAATAAAATATTCTTATTTTTGATGAAATTCAGAATGGTCTGATTACTTTTAATTTGAATTATAGTTGGTTGCAATAAAGCCTCAAGTGTTTACAACACAATAAAATCCCTACAAATGTGGGACTTAATTTGTTATGAGTAAGCTCTCGGTTATCACAATTCTTTGCTCTTTAGTTTCCTCAGGATGAGTTAAGATCAAGTCCATAGTGAATTGCTATGAATCACTTTGGGGTTGTCAATCACCAGTTAAGTAATCACTACTTTTAATATGTTCCTCTGAATCTTTGATACTTTCATAGTGTTATTTGTGCCAATAGAATCAAGACATTCCAGACACTGAGTCATAAGAGACAATTGCGTTTGTTAGCATTCCGTAGTAAGGTTTTGTCACTTAATACCAAAACATGATCGTCTGCCACCGTGTTCTCATCTTCTTCATGTTTACTGGCTCCATCTGTCCCTCCATCAGGCTCGCTTCCTTACTCTTCAGAAATAAGGATTTTCCTGACCAGGACCGTTAGATTGACAAGATTTTTCTTTTGAAAGGTGCATTGGTACAGGGAAGGTCAGAGCTAGCCAGAAAAATGGCAGAGATGATCAGGGGCCAGTCGTGACCCTGCATGTGCATGAGGATGAGAAGGGATCTGAGGCAGAAAGCTAAGCACTGTCCTGGAGGAAACCTGAGACTAGAAAACTGTAGCAGAGCAGTAAAGGATCATGATATATACATGGTGGAGGCTAAATGTGGCAGCAGGTGAGTGAGCATCAGTCGAGTTTGCCAGAGGGGATTTCGAGTTGGAAGAACTTAGCCTTCTAGTTGTGTGTCTCCAGAATGTGTGTCTCTGGAAGAGCCTCCTGGTGCTCACTTCAGCTTTACATTATCTGATATCAACGCTGCTCTCACTGCTAAGAAGCAATCCCCTCCCCTCCCAGTTTCATCTCTATCACACTGATAGGAGCTGTTCCACATTCCTTCATCTCTCCCTCATACTTCTTTACCAGTCCCACTCCTTTCCTGGCAGTGGAAGACCTTGCTTCCTAATAATTTACTTAGAAAATATTGACCATCCATTGTGAGCTGTTTGTTTTCTCCTGTTCTACATCTTAAAACACTTCCATGTTATCCCTGATCCTGTTGCTTCCATCTGTTGAGCTGACCTTCTCTCTCTTTCTCTCTTTCTGTTTATACCTTGGACCCTACTCCCTCTATGTTTCCCCTGGGACCCTGCCCCATTTGATCATCTTCCCCTTCTCTTTTTCCTAATTTTAAATCACTAATTATTCACCAGCTCCCTTCTATAAATATAACCTGGATCTCCTCCATCATTTAAAAAAAAATCACTTGACTCCACTGCATGATCAGGTTATCATCCTCTCACCTGTCTTTCTTAGCTAAATTCTTAGGCAGGATTATTGATACTTTTTGCCTTCACTTCTTCTGGTCTTATCTAATTTTGCATTTATTTGTAACATGGCTTCCAGCTTCACTACAGAACTGAAGTTACTTTCTCTAATATTACTGATAATCTCTTAATTTCTAAGCCCTTTGCTAGTTTGTGGCTTCCGAGGGTCAGGAAAAGTGTCCCACTTCAGTCTGATATCTCAGCATTGTAGTCAGAGCTCCTGAAATTCTTGAGATTGTAATTCAGCACTCGGACAGCTCCTGGGTCTCATTGACATGGCTTATGGATCCCTACCTGCCTTTGTCTTTTCAACCTTTCCTGTTCTTGCTCATCTCTTCCAGTAAAGCCTCTATTGAGGAGCTAGCCTGTGTGCTGAAACCCTTTTCTGAGTTTGCCCAGGTACAGCAACCCTTGCCTATCCTTCTGTTTTCTCTCAGTCTCACTTCTTGCATGCAGATCATTGTGAGAGGCAGTGTGGTATAATAGGAAGTTCACTGGACTAAGATTTAGGGGAGATGTGGTTGGGATCACATACAGGACATTTAAAAGATAGATTTCTGTGTCATTGTACAGTTTAGGGTTGTTGAAAGCACTGACTGATTATCAATATGCAGTCTGATGCTCTCTCTCCTTTTCAGTTCTAGGCAAAGCTCATTGGCCACAATTCTGTTCTACACATGCACCCTTACTGAGTGGCTTGTTCAACACCATAGCTTGGATTGGACAAAAGACTATTTTGTGTTTTCATGTGTGGAGTCTTAAGCTGAGTCTTTTTGAATGATTGTAAAATCTCACTGAGGATTCCCTGCCCCTTGTACTTTACTGGCTCTGTGATTCTGAGCAGCAGCTCATTTAACCTCTTAACATCATAGCTTTCTTCTTGGCAAAATCGGGTGAACAATGCCCACAGCGTATACTTCCTTCCCAGGGTTGTCGTGGGGCTCACATGACAGAGTGCATGTAAAGTATTCTGTACACTATGGGTTACTCATTCTGTAAATGGTGGCTTCATGCCATCAGCAGGAGATAGGATATTACATCTTTAGGAGACCCACCTTCCCTTTGGAGCCCCTTGGAGGGGGAACCCTAGGGATCCCCAGTTGGTGCTTCTGTTGAGATTGTTAATCAGAGCTGTCAGGGTCCTACGTGTGGTGCTATTTGTCCAAGAGAGTTGTCTTTGTTTGATGGAGTGTTTAAATCTCTATTTTGCCATAATGGTTCGCCTTTTTTTTTTTTGTTGTTTGCAACAAACAGTGAACCATCTGATCTTGTATTCTGTATATCTTCCAGTCTCCAGCCTACTATAGAAAATAATTAGGAGGGGCCAGCCTGTTTGCTGCTTTCAGCAAGGATACTATTGAGAGGGCGTGTGTGTGTGTGTGTGTGTGTGTGTGTGTGTGTGTGTGTGTAGATCATTGGCATCAATATTTCATTGAAATGAAAGAGTATTTCATAACTGTGAAGAGAAGACCAGAATAGGGGTTAGCAATTTCTCCTCTGTCACCTTTATTTTAAAATAATATAATTTATTTACTAGGGAATCGGTTTTCCCCCTCTTTCAGAATATCTTTTTAATTGAGCCTTTAATCCTTTCAAAATTGTGTTGTCACTTCTAGGAGCACAGATTTCATCGGTATTTATTTGGTCTGACCCAACTGTTCTTACCAGCTTGAGTTTTACTTTTCTTTCACTTCCTCATTATAGCACATCAGGAACTGAGGTGTTAAGAATCCAACCAGTAATGAATAATTCGATTCTTGTTTATTAAAATAGATTATTATTACCAAAAAATGTTGGCAGAATGGATCCTCTTTTCATCTCTTTGCTATCTTCCTTCCAGTTTCATCTGCAAATACTCGTGGCGTAATCTGGCTTAGTTGGGTCCCATTTCAAGCTTTCTGTAGACTTGTTATCCACTCTGTTGCTCTTAAAATTTTGTGGGGTGATTACTTGGAATCTTCCTCCATTCTTCTCTATAATATTTTTAAAGGACTTATATTCCAAACCCATGTTGGTCATGGCTGCTGTGTCTCTTCATAGCAAGGAAATAACATGTTTACTGGTCAAGAAAAGTTCTGGATTCTGGATTCTTTTGTGCTCATCATTCTTGCGATTGATTTACAATTGTTAAATGTCTTTAAAAATGGGAATAATTTGAACCAGTATCTTTTCTGTTATCTATTTCCATGTACTATTTGAATAGTTCTGGTTGGAGCTACTCTAAGTTAACTGTTTCTTAAAGCTTTATTATTTTAATGTGGTGATGCTTCTTGATATTTGCTCTAATTATTCAGTGACCTATGTGGGGCCTTGGGGAGGCTAGCTGGCACAGTGAATAGAGCACTAGCCCTGGAGCCAGGAGGACCTACGTGGGGACTTTCTTTTGCCTCTCTTTTTATCACCCTAGTACTTAGCACAGGTCCTGGTTTATAATAAATGTTTAATACAGGTTTGTTGACTGACTGACTGACAAGGTATCTGATTCACACATGACTACCAGAAATTTCCTATCAATTAAGACACAGATGTTCCATTCATTGTGATCACAGAACTGGAGGTTATGCTCTGGAAGGGATGGTAGAGGCCACATAGTCCAGCTCTTTCCCTGTGAGGATGCAGGGACTTGTCCAAGATTAAACTTAGGGCCTTTGCATCCATCAGTGACCTTTCCACTCTCACTCTCTTCTTGAAGAAATGCTGGTGACTCAAGAGCAAGTCACTGAACCTCTCTAGCCTCAGTTTCCTCATTTGTAAAACGAGAGTTCTGAACTTGGTGCCTTCAAGTCCAGCACTGAGTCTTTGGTCCTCTGATGCTCCGACATTCAGGAGGGAAATTTCTGAATCATCTTCAAGCCTCAGTCTGCCTTCCCTTCCTCATGTATTGTCCAGCATATCAGTTGCTGTTCCCTCTCATTTTTGCTTTGGTATCAAAGTCGCAGACAGTGATTTATTTGGAGGATCCTGTCAGGTTTTGTTTTTTAAGTAGAATTTCCTCTTTCGTCATCTGTAGTAGAGGCCTTGGTGTTTCACAGGTATATTTTTCTGATTTCATTTATAGCATGAATTTCAGTACTGATAGAGCTTACTTCTTCTAGCATTATATCAGGTGAGTCTTCATCTTTAGAATATAAACAGTGAAAATGGGTGGTCACACATAGTTTTAAAAGTTGAATCATTCAGGGTGGCTAGGTGCACAGTGAATAGAGCACTGGCCCTGGAGTCAGGAGGACCTGGGTTCAGAGCTGGCCTCAGACACTTAACACAAAAAAATAGCCGTGTGACCTTGGGCAAGTCACTTAACCCCGATTGCCCTCCAAAAAAAAAAGTTGAATCCTTCTTGCCCTCTCCCTCTTTTCTTCTCCATCCCAGTAGAAGTGGCAGGTTCTCACACAGGACTGAGGGCTACTTCAGCGTTTTCTTTGTTTTGTGGCTGTTGTACCCAGCCGCCTAGGAGTCACTCCTGGATCCGGCAGCTCCTGCTGCCAGCAGTGTGCCCTCACTGTGGCACTTTGGCAGAACCTTCCTGAGCTCTGGGTCTTCTGGGACAGCCTTTGAGAAGTAGCAGTGCCAGGGCAGGAAGGAGGCACGGCTTTGGAGGCTGTCCCTGAGTATAATGTTTGCATAGCTCTGCATACAGATCCACATTTTAACAAAGCCTCCAACAGAGCTCCCCAGCTTCTTTCTGTAGTAAATATGGAGCCCTGGCCCCTCCCCTCAGGAGTCCTTAATGACTCAGTGTCACATGGAGTGGGGTCTCCAGGTGTGTGCTACTCAGGGCTTGGTTGACTTCAGAGAGCCTGAGTTTGAATTGTTTGTGCGCCAGGACAACAACCACCATGTGGTAGCAAAAAGAAATTTATCAAAAGGGATAGCAGATGATCAGAGAGGGCGTTTCCCACTGAGCAGCAGCCGGTGATGCTGGCAGGATCCCAGGCTCTTTGGAAGTCAGGGAGATCTCATTCCTCTGAAATGTGTTTAGATCTCCCCTTAATTGAGCCCCTATGTAAGCAGCTGTTCAGTGCTCCGCAGCTTGTCATCAGGCACCTGGGCTCTTAGAGGGGGCAGTTATGGTAGCTTCAGGTAGGGGCCACTGTGACTGAGCAGATGTTGTAGGTGGGTCAGGTTTAGACAGTGGTCCTTCTTTTTTGCTAGAACCACTAGAGGATACCCTTTATTTAACCTGCCCTTTGTGTGTAAAGTTTGTCATAAATTCCCTGTCTTAAACCACCCCCTGCTATTTAACAGTTCTTTGAAGAAAGGCATAACTTGCACACTTATTAAAGTTGCAGCTGGCACAAAGCTGGTAAGGTAGTTAACATGGTGCCTGTGGGAGAGAGGCCAGATTCCAGAAGATCCCGCAGGATTCAGCAAAGGCCGAACCTCTCCCTGGGGCCAGATGGGGCTCCTTTATCTTTCCCTGTATGGTGATCCATCTCCCCTCATTTTGCCTCCCCACACCTGGGCTGCCTTCCCTCCTCCCCTGCCCCCCCCCCCCCGGTACCCCCAGGGCTGTAAGTTCGAGAGCCCTCTCTGGCTTCCCCAATTTCTGGGCCCTTCTTCCCTGAAATTACTTTCTGTTTATATTCTGTAGATTTTGTATTTTCCTTCTGCTCCCCTCCCCCAGCCTCTTGAGGGCAGAGGAGGTTTTGTTTTTGTATCTCCATTGCCTAGAACATTGCTGAGCATCTAGTGGGTTCTTAGTAAATGCTCATTGAAATGAAGATCCAGTCAGGTGAGATTTAATAACTGTCCATGCAGAGTTTTTCACTTGTGCTCAAGGCATGAGCTTGGTTAAGTACAGAAGGGGGTAATTTGGCTGGATGGCAACTTAGCTGGAAAAGGTCTGAGTTCAGCATGAAACTGACCCAAGAAAATGGAAGTGCCCATGGGCTGAATCTAGAAAGGCTTGGTGAGACTCTGAAGGAGACCATCATCGCTCTGTCTTGGTCAGAACAAATCTAGAAACTGTGTTCTACCTTTAAAAGTCAGCTTGAGACCCTCCAGGATGGATGCCTTGACCTCAGGCTAAATGAGGACTTGCTGAAGGGGATGGGCCTGTAAGCATGGGGGCGTTAACCATGGTAACTCAAGGGGCTTCAGGTTTTTAAAGGACTGGGACTTGGGAGACAGAGTAGACTAGTCCTGGCCGCAGAGGCTAGAATTAGGAGTGAGGAGTGGGGAGGTCACAAAAACTGCTGGAAAAACTGGAAAGTAGCATGGCAGAAACTAGGTATAGACCAACATCTCACACCACATACCAAGAGAAGGTCAAAATGGGTACATGATTTAGACACAAAGGGTGATCCTATAAACAAAATAGGAGAGCAAGGAATAATTTACCTGCCAGATCTATGTAAAAGGGAAGAATTTAGGACCAAACAAGATATGAAGAGTATTAAGGAATGTAAAAAGAATAATTTTGATTATATAAAATCAAAATCAGTTTTTTGAGCACTATATTAGTTTAAATCAGGATGTTCCAAGCCCCTGGAGTCCCTATTCTGACAGCAGAAGTCTCATTAGCAGAGCTGTTGCTCCAGAGCGCATCGAGTTAAAGAAGTCTTTATCTCGAGTTTCTCTAGCCCAGACTCTCAGTTTGCAGAGTAAGGTAACAGAGGCCAGAGAGGACAGGTGACTGCCCCAGCTTGTATGGGCAGGTAAGTGAGCCATGAGGCCTTCCCACTCCAGATTCAAGTGTTCTTTCATGCTGGGTTTGTAAGAGCTGATGCCGGGCCAGGTCTGAAGCCTGGAGTGGGGCTTTCTGAATCAGTAGTTTATGTTTTCTTGGCAAGTTTCAATTAGTTTCTGTTTCTGGCCCATGCCACCTTCTGATGGATGGAGATCTCACTGTGGCCATGAGAACACTTTCAGTCATTACCTTTTGTCCTTTCAGGGCTTTCTGTAGGAAAGGTTGGCCCAAGCACATGCTAGCGAACTGTGAGTCCAAGGGGTTACTTGTTAGAGCTTTGGGATGTCATGGTCTCCAAGGGCTCATGGAGCTGCTAAGTGTCTCCCTTTGTTTTTTATTACAATCAGCTGCTAGATTGTGATCAGGAGCTTTACAAGAACTTCCCTCTGGTAATATCCGAACGCTGGCAGCAGGAGGTGGCCGAGACAGTCTACGAGGCCGTGAACACAGACACGGATAAGATCGAGGCCAGGAAACGGGCCAAAAGTAAACAGCTCGGCCACGAAGAAGGTAAACTTATCCACGTTTCTTGGGACATAATTTATCTCCTGAATTCATAAGTCTCTTGGTACTCCTGTGGTTCAGTTTTTTGTGTGCCTTGAAATCATCTCAATTAATGCAGCTTTTGCTGAAATATCTTGGGCTCCTACCCCCTAGCTCTCAGACTTTTTTTATTTCTCATTCAATCAAAAAGAATATCCTGATGCTTGGTGCTGCCACCAGTCTTCCCCAAGCCCTAAGCACAGAGCCCCCGGAGCATTTCTCAGTGTCAGCCAGTCCATTCCTTGGTTCAGAAACGTTTTTGTAGCTCCTATTTATTTTCCCTGTAAACTCTACCCTCCCTTTAGCCCCTCTCACCCTGCAAATAGGTTCCATCACAATTTGTTCGTCCTGTCTCCCGCTGCTTCCTACACCCCGGGTGTGCCTTGTGCTCCAGCCACATCTTGAATATACCCCTTCCCTGATGGCTGGCACAAAGTGTGGGACCCTCCCATTCCAGCCATGTCCTCCCTGAATGGCCTTGGTCTCTCCCTTCCCAGAGTTCCCTCTCACAGGGCACCTCGAGCAGCCCCTTTTCCTTCCTTCGGTGATCACTGAGGGCATGTTCACCTGAAACACTATGTAGCACTTCTTAAACTGGGGTGGCAAAAACCTGGCAGCAGTAAAAGGCTTCTCAATGTGCAGTGACCAGAACTAGTCAGAACCCAGCGTGTGATGAGTCAGCGGTGCTTCTGGCAACACTCACCTGTGTCACGTCTTAAAGCTTCCCTGAGCACACGGACAGTGTGTGCACCTTGTGCTATGTGTGCCATCTGTACTGACAGCCCCGCCAGGATGGGAGGAAGGGCCATGAGTGGGGGTGGTCTGACAAGCCCTCTCTGTAGGACGCCACCTGGGAGCCACACTGTGCTGAGTCCATGTGATTTAAAGAGTTTGGTCAGCATTTATAAAACACCTACTGTGTGTCAGGCACTATGCAACTATCACCTCATCGGATCCTCAGGTAGTGCTGTTATTATCCCCATTTTATAATCGAGGAGACTGAGGCAGACAGGTAACATGACTTGCCCAAGTCACCCAGCTGGGATCTGAGGCTGAATTAGAACTTGGGTTTCCCAGACTCTACCTGGTTCAGATATAAGATGCTTAAATATTTTATTAAGTCTTGATACCTTTGTTTGATGTTTGTGGTGGGGCCGATCATGGGAGTTAAAGTTTCTGGGTGTTGCCATGGAAGCCTGGAGTTGTGGGGGCTGGCTGAGAGAAATGGTGCCCGGAAATTCATCTGCTGGCATCAGAATGTGCTCAGAATGCTGTCGAGGATGCTTCCTGCTGACTCCCTGGCCAACAGCAAGTCCCATGAGATTTCTCTACCCAGAAGTCCTGTGTTCTCTCCTTGTGCTCCTCAGACATTCACATAGCACGAGCAGCCGGCTTGGCCACTCTGTGAATGTTACAGGATGGTGGGAGCAGGACTGTGGATGATCACTTACCTTTGAAGGGGCTTCACACATGGTCTAATTCTTTCTTTTGTTGATATGTGACAGTCTGGGAAATCATTTCTCATTTTCAGTCAGTCAGCAAATCCACTGGCCTTTAAGCACCTACTGTGTGCCTCATGCTAGGGGCTAGACCTGTGAAGCTCCCAGGGGAGAAATCTCCTTTTGCCAAGGCAGGAGTTGGGCATCTTACTTGGCCTTTTCCCTGTCCAGTATGGTCTTAGAGAACTTCCCAGAGTATTTGGGCCCCCATTGGAGCCTGTTGACTTAAAAACCACACAGTTGGGGGCAACTAGGTGGCGCAGTGAGTAGAGCGTTGGCCCTGGAGTCAGAAGGACCTGAGTTCAGATCCGGCCTCAGACACTTAACACACACAGAAACAAAAACCTAGCCGGTGTGACCTTGGGCAAGTTACTTAACCCCAATTGCCCTCCAAAAAGCAAAAAACAAAAACAAAAACACACAGTCCTATTACCTGTATTGTTTGCTGTTTACCAGTGACATCCTCCTCTGGTTCAGGCCTCACTAGGGAGGGCCCACAGGCAGCATTCAAAACCTCTGACCTAGAACAAACACTGTAAGGTGACTTGTGACTTACCCAGGGTCACATAGCCAAGCTATGTCAGAAGTGAGACTTGAACCCAGACTAGCGCTCTATCCAGTCCTGATTCCACACTGCAGAAAGAGGCCCTGACATCATGGAACTTACATTCAAATGGGCAGACAACTTATGCAAGATGCAGGGAGAGGAGAAGGTGCTAGCTGGTGAGTGGACCAGGAAGGGCCTCCTGCTGAAGGTGACACTCAGGCTCAGCTTTGAAAGAAACTTTGGGCTCCAGGATATGGACGTATCATTGGGAAACACTCCAGAAATGGGGCTTGGCCAGTGCAGAGGCCAGGCACAAGGGGGGAGGGTGACAGCAGGAGCACACAATAATGGAGAGGAGGGATGTCCCCTGAGGCTGGGCAGATATCTCGGGCCATGACGTGAAGAGCTCTTAGTAGCAAACAGAGAGGGGCTGTACAGAGGGGACTCTAAGGTAATGGGGAGACATGGTCAGACCTACTTTAGGAAAATCACTTTGGCAGCTTGGGGCAGATGAACTGAACAGGGAAGAAAAGAAATCTGAGGCAGGGAGACTGATGAGAAGTCCAGGGAGGGACTTGGTGGAGGTGATGAGGGCTACCATTGGAATGTGGCTGTGTGGGGAGAAAAAGGGAGAAATAGACAAGAGATGGGGCAGAGGGAAGTGCCGAGATTCAGCACCTTAGTGAACACAGGGAAGTACTTCTAGGGAAGCTGGGGAGGAATGGGCTTATTTGGAGTTGGAGATGCCAATGGGACTTCCATTTTGAAATGTTCAATGGGCCATTAGTGATATCAGACTGGAGCTTAGGAGGGAGACTGAGGCTGGACAGACTAGGTCTGGTGTCATCATGATGGAGGTGATCACCACATGAGAGTATAAAGGGAAAGAAAGAACAGTGCCCAAGGGAGAGCCCTGGATCCATCCATGATGAATGGGCACAGTGTGTGTGAGTATCCAGCAAAAGAGCCTGGTGGTCAGAGAGGGGAGAGCAGGGTCCCAAATTCAGAATGGATCAAGCACCCAGGAGGAAGAGAAAGTGACAGGGGTGGCAGCAAGGTCAGGAGGGGTGAGGCCTGAGAGAAGGCCTAGCCCTGGAATGAAGAGCTCAGAGGGCCTTTGCAGAGGAGGGCAGGTTCAGGGGATGCTCAGGCTGGCAGCCAAGAAGAGAGTGGAGGAGAGAAAAAGCAGTTAGTGGGGGCGGCTTTCTCAAGGAATTTAGTTGAGAGTGGAGGAGAAGTAAGTTTTGTTTTCAAATTCTCAGTGAAGTTTTTTTTTTTTCTGGAGTAGAAAATTCCTTTGAAATTGTATCAGGATTGTGAGCAATTTATTTTGTATATGCTTCTGGGAAGCTATGTAGCTCAGTGGACAGAGCGCCAGGCCTTCCTGAATTCAAATCCAGCACCAGACACTTCCTAGCTGTGTGACCCTGGGCCAGTCACTTCACCCGGTTTGCCTCAGTTTCCTCATCTGTCAGATGAGCTGGAGAGGAAATGACAAACCGATCTAGCCAAGAAAAACCCAAATTGGGTCACAGAGTCAGACATGACTAAAAATGACTCAACAGGAACAACATATGCTTAGAGGGATGCCCATTGTCTCTTGGGACAGAATGTAAGCTCCTTGAGGGCAGGAAGTATTCCGTGTTAGTCTTTGTGTCGTTGGTACCTTGTGTGATATCTGACGCATGGTAGATATTTCATGAATTCTTGTTGATTGCTTGGTCTATAACACTTCAGCTCTTGTAATGTGAGCTTAATTTGTGTAATCGAAATTTTCTAAGAAAAGTGTTAATCTGTCTTTCTTTGTGAATAACATCTTAAAAGCCCCCCCCCCCCCCGCCCCGAGCTTTCTGATTTGTTTCTATCTTGTGTTTTCACAGATTATGCTTTAGGGAAAGACTGTACTTTACATGGATACATGTTGAAACTGGGAAATCCATTTTTGACGCAGTGGCAACGGCGTTATTTTTACCTCTTTCCAAACAGACTTGAGTGGAGGGGGGAGGGAGAATCACGGGTAAGTCCCTTGTTTTTCAAAGATCACAGTGCCATAGTTGTGAATCCCAAAGGACATTTTGATGGAGTAAACTTTGGGACTAGTGGTGTGCTCAAAGGCTATGTGCACATGGGTGCCAAAATGAAATTGTACACTGAAGTATATGTGAACAGGAAAGTTTGACTCCCAAATAGTGTTTTTAAGCGATTTAGAAATAAAATGATAGCCAAACTGTCCTTTTCAGTAAGTCAGCATTTATTGAGCACCTACTTTACACTGAAGACTTATATTAGACTTGAAGGGTAATGGAGGAGGTGGAAGAAGGCAATGCCACTTCCTCCCAGGAGCTTGGGAAATCCTGGGGAGGCTCCAGGGTCACAGATTGAGAACTAGAGGGGTGCACTGTGGGCTTCACAAAATGTTTTTCTTGAACAAACAAATGCATAATTTTTCACTGCCTAAGTCCTGATTCACATGTTAGCTGTTCATTCTGAGAGATTGTCATTTCAAACTGTCATATTTCTTTTGTGGTCCAACTGAATCACTCCACCATTAGTGACTTAAGGGGAGTGAGGTGTGTATCTTTAACAGTGAATGGCTTCTAGGCTGTGTGAGGTTACTGTTTAATGACTAGCTGCCCTTGGGAATTGATTGGAACTTAATGACCAATATGTGTTCCACAATTCTAGAAGCACCTTAATTCAGGAGATTCAGGCTCCTGTCTAGCCCTAAGCCTTGTCTTTATACATCATTTCAGCAGCTAAATTATACATGGTGATGAGGTGCTGCTGGCCATCAGGGACTGGCTCAGGTGCAGAGATTTTCAAAGAATGCTTTGCTTGCTCTTGAGGGAGCTGAACCCCTGCCTTACAGGGCCTTCCCTAAGTCAGGGTCTTTGTCCTACATCTGAAACATTTCATTATCAAAGATATTTAAGCAATGAGGAATAATTTGGTTTTCTTGACTATAGAATGCATGTAATTTCCTATTTACTTTTGTCCTTAACTTTTGTGTAGCCTGAGGGACTTTTCAAAACACTTAATTGGAATTCAGGGACAAGACCTGTGATTCATTGCTACAGGGACCTCTAGGGTGAGGAAACTTCCTCCACCAATTCAATCAGGTCCCTTCTCTGTAATCTCCTAGGGCCCAGAGAGAGGGGACAGGGGTGTGGGTCAGCCTCAGGATCACAGAACCAGCAGGGCAGAGATAGGACTTAGGCCTAGGACTTCTTGGTGCCAGGCCCACCTCTCTGGCCAGGAAACCATACTCATTTGAATTGGAATTTACTTTTTAATAATAATAACATTAATAGTAATTTATTTTTGCCACAATGATTCTATATTTATTCCAGTGCTTAACTTAATTCAACTCATCAAGCATTTATTGTGTGCCTACTACATGCAAATGTACTGTGCTAGACAGTGGGAATACAAAAGTAAAGAATGAAAACCCCCATTCCCTGTAGAACTTGTGCTCTCTTGGCCCCTGTCCAGAGATGTGCAAATAAATTCAGGTGCAGGACTGTGACTGTCCTCCCCATACTCGAAAGGGACAGGTGACCCTTAAGCAAAGATCGGAGGAAGTTAAAGATTCCCAGAGGTTGTGAGGTTTGGGGGTTTGGGGCCTCTCCAGGACCAGAGAGTGAGTAAAGGGAACAATGGGCTGTGAGCCAGCCAGGATGAGCTGATGAGGAAGGGGCAGCTTCACTAGTGCAGAGGGGGAGTGGTGCTGTCTCCTGGGCCCACTGGGGACCAGGCAGAGGCAACTTTGGTGGCAGTGTAGGAGGTGGTTTGCAGCTGGGAGAGGCTGGAAGCAGGGAGAAGGAACAGAAGGGTGTGCGAGTTTCCAGGGGAGGGAGGAAGAGGCCTGAGCTCTCTGATGGCTGAGGGGAGAGAGGGGTACAGGCAGCTGAAAGGCGGCAGACCTGAGCCACTGATTGCCAGGATTCCGTTTCCCTAAAAACAGAGCTCCAGGGACGGCTAGGTGGCGCAGTGAGTAAGAGCTCTGGCCCCAGAGTTGGGATGACCTGGAATGGGTCCTGGCCTCAGAAAATGAGCACCCACACATAAACAATGACTGGCCATGTAACCTTGAGCAAGTTACTTAACCCCAATTGCTTAAAAAACAAAAAACAAAAAACAAAAAAAACAGAGCTCCAGAAGCCTCTCATACTGCCTGTGTGGGTCCCTGCAAGTCAGTGCGTCCAAAAGCAAACTTGGCTGGAACTTTTGGATCTTGGGCTCTTTTTCTGCAGAATGAGAGAGTCAAGGGATCAAATTTTTATGAAGCACCTACTATGTGCCAGGCCCTGTGTTAAGTGCTGGGGATCCAAACAGAGGCCAATCCTCATGATCTCTCACTCCCCCCCCCCCCCAAACCTCCCCACAACAACAAAACAGCAACAAACCAAGACAAATAAAAATGCAATGACCATCTCTTCCCAAGGCATTCACAGTTTGGTCTAGGGAGACAGCATGCAAACAACAAGCTGCGGAGTATAGATCATAGAGAATTGGCAGGGGGCAGGTATTGAGGGGGCTTGGGAGAGGCTTCTTATAGAGGGTGGGCTTTAAGCTGGGGCATACAGGGAGACAGGGAGGCCCAGGAGGCAGAGAAGAGGAGGGAGAGCAGTCCAGGCAGGGGGATGGAGGGTCTTATGTGAAAAACAGCGAGAAGGGAAGTGTCTCCTGGACTGCAGGGAATGTGGGGGTGGACAAGCTGTAAGAAGGGGCCAGGCCAGATTTTACATTTGATCCCGGAGGTGATAGGGAGTACTGGAGCTTATTGAGATGGAAGGTGGTGCAGTCAGATCAGAAGGCCAGTCTGACAGCTGGGTGGAGGCTGGACTGGAATGGGGAGAGGTTGAGGCAGGCGTGTTGAGGGCCCACACCGGGGGTGGTGGCAGTATCAGGAGAGAAAGGGCATTACAGAGATAGAACCAACAGATTGGCTGTGGGAACTGAAAAGGAGTGAGGGATCAAGGATGGCCCCTTGCTTGTGAGCTTGGGGGGATGGTGGTGCCCTCAACAATGATAGGGAAGTCAGGGCCAGGGGAGGGTTTGGGGGCAAAGATGGGACTTCAGTTTCAGGCATGTTGAGGTTGATGATTATATGTGGGACATTCATCTGAGCTCGGGAGAGAGGCCTGGGCTAGATAAATAAGAACAGAGTCCGGCTCTCTGGTGGGTTTTCCATGTTGGTTCTCAATTGGAATTGACTTTTTAATAATAATAACCTATATCTGAGAATCGTCAGACTAAAGATGAATTCATGAGAGCTGAGTTTGCCACACAGAGAAGTGCAGAAAGAGAAGGCCCGATAGAGCCTGGGAGGATAACTGTGGTGAATGGGCATGGCCCAGCAGGATGGGCCATTGAGCTTGGCTAGATAGGGTGATAACCAGGAGAGTGAGGCCACTTGATGCTGGGCAGCTAAGAGGTCGGCAGCCAGGCTGTATTGTCTTCTGGGACAAAGATGCTTAGGGAGGGAGGGATCCACTGAGGGGCTTTGAAGAGGAGATGTGGATGGGTTTGGAGGCAGGAGGGAGTAGCCTGAAGATTAATGTGGGCAGACAGTCTGCTGGCTAAGTTCCAATTCAGTCCCATTATTAAGGGCCTGCTGTGAACCAGGCACCATGCTAAGTGCTGGGGATACAATTAGTAAAAAGGAGTCTTTTGCCCTCAAGGAGCTTACATTCTAAAAGGGGAGCCAATGCCCAGGAGGGAGCAGGAAGGGGGGGTCCCCCCAAAACATCTTACTCTATGGAGCTAAAACCAGTTGGGCCAGACACCAAGTGGAGTGAGCTGTGTCCAGTTTCTGCCTCTGTAATGGATGGCATTGAGAGAGTTTGATCCTCCACCCTGCCAGCCCTCTCCTGAGAGGGGAGAGGAGGCCAAGGGAGGTGAGGTCCATTGAGTCTTGAGTTTCAGCCAAATGGGGATGAGTTGAAATGAGGCAGAGCAGCAGATGTAGAATACAGAGGGGAGAAAGACAGAGATGGTGTGGAATGGGATGACCTGTGCAGGTAGAGGGGCCAGCCCTTGGTGAAGGATTGGTGGACAAGAGAGTGGTGTGGGGGGTGGGGAGGATGGGCCAGAAAGTGCAAGGCTTATGGCCTGGGAAGACCTTGGAAGCAGAGAGCTCCGAGGTCTGCTGAGGATGGAGAAGGGCGCCAAGGGATGGGCGGAGTGACTGCAGACTGAGCAGATGACATTTCAGAGTTCACGACACAGAAGGAGCACGTTTGTAGCTGCCACGAGATCCAGGGATGACCATTTTGTGTGTAGGCCCGGTGGGCTGCCAGAGCTGCTGTGGGGAAATAAGTCAGTGAAGGAGCTGGGCAGTTAGAGTTAGACATATCAGCATGTATGTCGAAAGGCCAGTAGGATAAGGCTAGAATTTGGAGAGGACAGAGACTGAGCCTGACACTAGCATCACTGGGGAAGGAGCATATCCTGGGGCCCTCCCCAAGTGGAGTGACAGGGCAGGTGAGGAAGCAGCCCCCCTTCCCAGGCTCCGGATCAGCCGGCAGGCCTTTCGTCCATGCTCACTTACTAAGAAGGACAGGAGTGGCATCCTTCCCCTTACAGAGCTCACATTCTGATGGGCATGAAAATGTGCAGACTCCGCCTGTCAGTATAAGCAGGGAATCTCTGAGGGAAGACATTAGCAGGTAGTGGGGTTGGCGGTGGGACCTGTCCAAGCGTGGGGGCCGCTAGTGCCCAGGTCCCAAGGTGCAAGATGGAGCATTGTGTGTGAGGGGCAGTATCAGAAACCTGAAAGATAGGGTGGGGAAGAGGGGGGGTGGGACCAAGTTGTACAGATTTCCTGTTGCCAGACAAGATTTTTGATGAGGGAGCTGCTGGAGTTTGAGCAGAGGGTGCCATGGGCAGACATGTACTGCTGAAGGTGAAGTGGGGTAGAAGAGGCAGGATTTCCAGGCCCTCTTGGCCAGCCTCCTGGTTTGGCAACAGAGGAAACTGAGACCTGTAGCTATGGAGCCACTTGAAAAGTTCTCACAGAGCCTGGAGCAAAGGCCATGTTGGAGCCTCAGCCATCTGAGCCTACGAGCCTGCCCCTGCCCGCCCCTGCCTGCCCCCTCCTTGTCCAGCACTCTGGCCTTGAAGCCTCGGCCACCTGAGCCCACGAGCCTGCCCCTGCCCACCCCACACAGGCCCTTTGAAGCATCTGGCCACAAGAGGATTTCCAAGCGGGGAGATTGGAAACTCTGGGTCACCAAACACGGGATTCTTGTTACAGGGAGCTTGCATTTTTCTGAAGGCACTGGGTAGCTTATGATGGTGTTATTTTTCATTTAGGACTCCTGGAGTATTTATTCCAAAAAACATAAACTGGTAAGGTAATGTGGAGCTATAGCATTCGACCCGGCTAGCAATGCTATAGCCCAGCGTGAGGGTCCTTGGAGGGCGTCATCTCTGCACATGCAATCATCCTTTTGCTTTCTCCGCATCTTTGTTCTTCCAAGCTGCCTCTTCCTTTACTAGAACCTCATTGATCAGCTTTGTTAAAGTCACCTGCACTCCTTTGGGTCAGTCGGGGCCTCAGCTGCAGCCTGGGGTGGGGTGGCCCTCCACATTGACTGATAGCATCCATTTGTAAGAGAGTGCAAGTGGGGAGTGTAGTGGGGGGAAGGTCTGCGAATGGTCCAGAAGAGATTTTATGGAGGGGACAACTCTTGCCCAGAATGCCTTTTTCCCCTGCGGTATTTAAAACAATTTTGACTTCTTGCTTATATTTCTTTGTAGCTATTTTTTTTACCTTTAGCACGAAAAAACCAATAAAAGGCCAAAAGTTTGACTTTCTTTTACGTTTTTTTTCTAAGCCACCTAGATTTTCAGGATGCATTTTAAGGTTTAACTTTAACAGTCTGAAATTTTAAAGATACTTTTTTTTTTTCATAGCAAAACCTGGTGACAATGGAACAAATTGTGTCAGTGGAAGAAACTCAGATTAAAGACAAAAAATGCATTTTGCTGAGGATAAAAGGAGGAAAGCAATTGGTCCTACAGTGCGAGGTGAGTTGTGATAAACATTCAGTGCAATCTAGAGCATCCATAGAAGATAAACAGTGTAATGATCACCTGGTGTTTGTATGGCGTTCTTGCTGCTGCATGTGTGCTAGGGCCTGGCTTTGAACAAAGCACTGAATTAATCCCAGGAAGAATGAGATCGTTCTTCTGTGCCCCTGCCCCAGCCCTCCTCAGAGGCCTCATTCTGTGGCACAGTGGAGAAAATGCTGGACCTAAGTTCAAATTGAGCTTCAGACACTGGCTCTCTGTGTGACCCTGGGCAAGTCCCTTTACTTTTATGAGCCTCTACTTCCTTACCTATAAAATGGGGTGGTAATAGCATCTCCTTTTCAGGGTTGTTGTATAGCTCAAATGAGATAATGTCTACAAAATGCTTGGCAAACTTTAACACACTATGAAAATTCCAGCCCTTTCCCCAGGGGCCACATACATTTTTAATCTAAGCTCATGCTTTTCTCTTCCCTTGACATGGTGGTGATAAAGTTCTTGTCTCTCTTCCTTACTGCACCTCAGCTCCTCGGGAGCATTTCTGTGAGAGAAAGGGAGAAGCATTGGTGGAATTTCAAGATTTCAAGCATCTGATTTCACTGATGTGGATACAAGATGGGCTACAAGCATTTATTAGACCCTTCCTATGTGCTAAATATTGGAGATACAAAGAAAGGCCAAAGAAAGCCAGTCCCTATTCCCAAGGAGCTCCTGGTGCAAACTGCTGGGACCAAGTAAGCCAGCTGTGCATCTCTGAGAAAGCATCCTTCAGCTGCTGCCACTGAAGAGCTGATGGCCTTGTGTTCAGCACGCTGATGGGGGGGCCCCCCTCCCTTAGCTGGGCCAGTCCTCGGACACATGGTCTTGAGCCTGATTCAGTGGTTTTCTGTCATGGTGGTGCTTCCCATAGCTTTGTGGGCATGGCCTTTAAGAAGCCATCATCATTGTCCTGCCGCCATAAGACATTTTATGCTCCAGCTAGCTAGAAAAAAAGAATGGTCTTAACAATATGATTTCATTCCATCAGTGAATCTGTGATCTGGTCAGTGTAGTGGTTCTTCTATTGGTATAAATTGCAGCCTTCATCCCCCTTGTGATTTTGGTCCGTGGTTTCCCATGCAACTTACAGATAATGCCTGGCTTTTGTGCTGGGTGCTTTCCTCTCTAGGCTTCTGTGCATTCCACTTTGCCTCATAGCCTCTGAGTTTTTTCTCTTGTTCTCAGTGCTTGTCTGACCCATTCACTTTTGAAGCTTTTATTTCCTCATTAACTTTACCAAAGTCTGCCTCTTCCACGTGGGTCATTGTGAGAAAAATGTGGCAGCCTACTTGGGCCCACTGGGCTCCTCTTTAGGCCCCTGTGGGCCCCCTACAACTTTGATTCTTTGGAAACTTTAGTGTTCCAAGGACCATGCGACATTACTAAGAAAAAGTGGTGTTTAAAATGATGAATCTTTGTGCTTAGGGCATACTGGTCAATGTCCCAAATACAGGCTAGCCTACTTTTTCCTTCCTGTTCATTTCTACACCAAATTTTCAGTGCCTTTCCTAAGTAGCTGTCCTTCTGATTTACTAATTCATGGGCTGGCCACCCAAATGATAGTCATATAGTCTAGACCAGGGGTAGGGAACCTGTAGCTTCCAAGTCACATGTGGCCCTCTGAGTCCTCAAGTGTGGTCTTTTGACTGAATCTAAACTTCACAGAACAAATCTCCTTCATAAAAGGATTTGTTCTGTCAAACTTAGACTCAATCAAAAGGCTGCACCCAAGGACTTCTCAGATTCCTCAGGTTCCCCATCCCTGGTCTAGACAGTAGCCATTTTCTGTGCATTTAATTTTTCCTGTGTGTAGATTGCTAGACCAGCATCTTTTGAGTAATCTGGGATCTTTTTGAGGAAGCACTTGATTTCCTTGGACTTGACACAGTCAGTGCAGAATCTTCTGGGAACAGGGACATCTGGAGGGCCATGCCATCCCTAGAGAATCCCTCTTTTCTTCAGACCCTGTGTAGGACATTCCCCATGACAGGGACAGCACCTTTGGCAAGCATCTAACCCCTCATTTTATGCCTCACTTGAAAGGAATGATCAGAAATGTATTGTTCTCTGTGATTCCAAGAAGTTTATGAAGTAGTCATCTTAGTAGGACCCTCGAGGCTATGTTTTGTTTGTGGGTCTCCTGGAGAGAGAGATGTGTGATTGACAAATAATAGTCCCAACTAGGATTCTCCCTTCTCTTCACATTTCAGCCCTTTATGGGCCAGAAACAATCATAGGATCAAAGATTTAAGATTCAAAGGGGCCCTCAGAGTTCAGCCCTCTCATTTTGAAGGGGAGGAGGCAAGAGGCTGGAAAGGCTAAGTGATTTGCCCAAAATCTCACAGGTAGTAAGTGACAGAATTAGGGTTCAGATCCAAGAAACCCAAGTTCATCTTGTTTCCTGGGATTGAGATTGTGACCTTGGATTCTTGAAAGTTGTGTGTGTAGAGGTCCCTGGTAGATCTGCCCCCACCAGTATGGCTTTCAGTGTGGGCCCAGCAGGGGGTGATGTTTTTCTTTTGCTTACCAGCCTACCCAAGACCTGAGGTATGCTCATTCTCAGAGGCCTGGTCACTGTCCCATACAGTTTGGGGGTACAGTAGCTCAGATGTCTTCACTGGTTGAGTCCATTTGAGTGGAGGGAGCCCCCAGACTAGCAGAAATTGTGCATTTGGGGAGTTATTCAAGTAGCACTTCCTACTGTTTCCACTGAGCAGTGTGGAGGAGGGCACATGTTATCTTGTAGACTTCTGCTGATGGCCCTCTGAAGGCTCCCAGGAGTCTAGGATGGAGTCTTCAGTTGGATTCTGAAGGGAGAAACCTTCTGTGGTCATTGTGTTTCTCAGGTTCCAGCATTCACAATGTATCAGTGATTTTCTTAAGAACTCTCTTAATGAAGTGGGTGAATGTATAACCATTTCTACATTTTCTTTCTCATTTAGAGTGACCCTGAGTATGTGCAATGGAAAAAAGAGTTGGTAGAAACCTTCACCGAGGCTCAGAGGTTATTGCGGCGGGCTCCCAAGTTCCTTAACAAACCTCGGCCCACTGTCGTGGAGCTTTCAAAGCCTCCGCTCAGCCATAGAAACAGCAACGGCCTTTAATGTGAAGGGACGCTCATGAGAGACTGTGAGCGCCACAAAGTACTGTGTTCCCACCCCCACTCTGGGCATTGTGGAAGAAGAGGGTGCAGAGCTGGGAGTCTGGGCACAGGCTCGTTGGCTGGCCTGGATGGTGGCCGCGAGGACCAGAGAAGGAAACAGAGGAGTTCTCACTGACGGGGACAAAGTCTTGGCACACGGTGGCAGCTTCTCACTCTCCTGTCATTCCACTCTGGCAGTGCTGGGAATCACCCATACTTTTAAACTACTGAAGAAAGGAAGATTCTGTTTTCTTTGCTACACACTTTTTTTTGGTCTATACTGAACCTAGAACTTGAAGTGGTTACTACTTAGCCCTTAAATTTTGACGTCCAATATCCAATCTCTCTCCGGATCTTCTTAGAAGGAACATGGGACCTACAGTGTGGAATGGTAGATTACCTTTAATGTTCCCATAGTGGATCCGTCCCTGCCAGTGTGATCTGTCTTTGCTCCATCCTCCTAGCAACACATAACCAACCGTGTGATCCTCTGATGCTTTCAGATACTGTCTTCTTTTTGTCCTGGGCTACAGTTGTAGATTCTTTATGAAAAGCTCAGACATTGCTCCATCAACTTGTTTGTTGCACTCACACATACTAGCTGCCACTGTCATCCTTGGGACTTGGGGATTTTGCCATGACCATTGAGGAAGAGGGGATTACAGGAGCAGAATCCAGAATTCTGTTGTATCAGTTAGCGATTTATGCAGTTTTGGAATGGATCTTTGGGATGGTTGACAGTGACAATGAACTTTAAGGCATTTCTTTTCAAATTCAGGGCAAATTGCACTTTTAAAAAAACTTTGAACCCATCATGCTCCAGTGGACATGCTGAGGTAGAGCCACAGGGGCTTTGGTACGCATTCTTCAAAGTAATTCTTCACCTGTCCTTTTGACAGTTGGATTTTTCTGCATTTAAAAAATGAATGACCTTCCAACACAGTGATTCAAATTCTTTTAACTGGTCCCTCCAGATGTGTGTACATGAGACGACTTCATGTGAGGAAGAAGAAAGCACATTGCTGTATGCTTTTTTGTAGAATTAGACACGATTTTTATTGACATGTGTTAAAATTATGAAAAGTAAGTGCCCTAAGTGGTTTTAAAGATAGCTATACACGTCCATACACACATCCCCACGCATGCATACATACGTACATGTGTATGCCCGCCGTCTCTGCACGATGCCATTGCCACGTCCTAAGTGAATGCGTTCAGTCCAGCCTCTCAGCAGTGTCACGGCTCTGAGTGTTGGGCCAGTACAGGAAGCTTCTTTCCTGGTTACCGTTCTGAAACGCTCCCTCTGTGCCCCTTTCATGCACAAAGCAAGCTCTCTATCCATGCTCAGAACTGTTTTTCTTCATAGCAAAGTGCCAAGTGCCAACAGACTCAAGAAATGGTTTAGAAAGTCACTTCTCTTTTGGGTGTGTGATAGTATCATGCCTGTGGAAAAGAGCTGACCATTTGGGTAACCCGGCCCTCTGCTCTGCCTTCCCTGCCATCTGCCCTCAAGGTCTGCAGGGCTGCCAGGCCTTTCTCTTTATCTCTGAGCTCTGTGTGAGCTGTAGAAGGGAGTCCCTTTGAGTAGAGGCTCAGGGGAGGGCTTTCTTCAAGAGCCACCAAGAAACTGTTTCAGTGAATCAGCTCCTCTCCCTCCCACTTTCTCTTCCCCTCCCTCCCCTCCTGCTCCTGTCACCATGGCTGGCTTGGGAGCTGTGTTCTCAGTCTTAAAGATTTTAGTGTTTGCTGAAAACATCCTTACATTATTAGAAGAACTCTTTTTACATCAGATGACAGAATCCTAAGCAATATGCTCAACTTTTTAAGAGGCATATTCCCAAATACTTTCATGGACATTCTAGTTAACTACAGATGTAACTCCCTTCATTATAATGTAGTCCCCAAGTAGTTTTGTGCAATACAGACAGTGGCATGAAAGACATTGAGCCCTGCCCTGCCTCAGTGCCAACCTTATACTTGGAGGCTCCCCTGGGTTCTCTCATGGCACCAGTGGCCTTGCTGTCCAGAGAGGGTCAGGGCATCTACAGAATAGAAGCAGCTTCCCCTCCTGGCTAGGGGATCATACCCTCCCACCCCCCAAAGGGAATGACAAGAATGCCCAAGGATACCTTCGCTCTTAAAATTCTGAACTAAAAGGTGGCCTAAAGAGGCCTTTGGCTTTGGTAGGATGAGTCTTATTTCAGGAGACTTCCAGAATTCACATGTGGGTTCTAAAAACATGACCAAGAGGAATTAGGAACAAGTAAGGGTACCACTATTGTCTCCCCTGGCAGCCCTTGCTCTGGCCAGTGTCACTGTTGAAGCCAGACGATCAGATGGGACGTATTTGTAGAATGCTAAGCCTGTTGAGATAGTGGGAAGCCAACCTCTCATTGTACACACAAGGGAAATGAGGCCCACGGAAATGACAGGATTTGTCCCAGTTCAGGAGGTGAATTGGTGGCCAAGTTTTTTATCCCAAATCTCCACTCTCGGGTTATCCCGTTGTGATTCTAGAATGAGGGATTTCCGGAATCGAAGTAGGAAAGAATGGTGTGATGATGTTCCTTGCCGCCTGCCCAGGTGCTGAGCAGGGCACCTGTTTTACTTGGCCATTTTTACCTCTCTACCATAAAGGGGATTGTTGATTAAGCTATTGAAGGCCTTGACATTCGTCCCCTCCTCTCACATGTTTAGGGTTAAAGTTCAGTAAGTGAGCCTATAATTTAAAAAATTTTTGTCTCAGTGCAAAGTAAGTTCCTAAATTATATTTCCTTTCATCAGCTTGTGTTTGATTTTTATTCAGATGATTTAGCATAGTTGTCTGTGAAGATAACCCCAAAATGCAAGGAATATATTTGTAGCATTCAGAAATATTTGACCAAGTACTTCTTTATTTGATATTCAAAGGAATATTTAAATATGTCTTAAAAATCTAGATTTTTTTCATAGTTGATATATGATAATTTATAGACTTTATTTTTTTATCATTGCATTATTATTAACATAAATTTTATTGATCCAAAATTTCTTTTATTAAGATTTTAAACATTTATGAAGTCATTTCATGCTATAATGTCCAGGGCCACATTTTATTCACTGCTCCAGAGTGACACTGGCTCAGGAATCAGAAGCCACGGTTTCCAATTTCACCCCTGACGCTTTCTCCTCTTTCAGCTTGGACAAGCCACTTCTTATCTGTGTGGGCCTCAGTTTCCTCATCTGTGGTCTGGGGGGTTGTTCTAAATGGCCTTTAAGGTCTTTCTAGCTCTGTATCTGTTGTGGTAGAATACATCTGGTACGGTGATGGTTTTTCAGCTGAGTTTTCAGAAATAGAACAATTGCCATGAAATGACAAAGAAATTGTGTAATCTGGATATCCATTGTGGTGACCATGTCTGTGAGGGTATTGAAGTCTCAGTGATTGAGACATATTGTGTATAAGGGGAAAAATAAAAATTTTATTCCTGTTCAGGTCAGTTTGGCAGCTTTCAGCTTCAGTTTGAGATACGCTGACCACAGTTGGAGAGAGCCCAACCGGGCCTCTGCCAGATGTGCCTTAGACAAGGTTTGGAAACTGCCCCCATGTATGTGACTGTCCACCAGAGGGTTTGGGCCTTCACCGTAAGTAACATGTAACATTCCATTGGGGTGCAAATACTGACACCCCACTGAAAATGGGATTGCCAAATGAACACACATCCTTATCAAAATCATGCTGAAATGTAACTCTCATCCCAGTCCATCCACCCCCCCCCCCCCCTCGGCTGCTACTCTGGCCTTCATGTGGCCTCCATATCACAGCTCTGTGCTGCAATTGTTAATGGGGCTAGGCCAACCTAAGAGATAACCGTGTGTATGTGTGTATGTCTTCCCACTAATTCCCCTCTGAAGGGCTGGCTATGCCAGACCTGCCTGTCTTTATAATGGGTTGTTTCTACATATGTCAGTATTTTTATGTGCCAGGTAGAAATAAAACAAGTCTCCAAGTTCAGCTTTTTTCATGAAGACACTGTGTAAATTTGTATAGAAACTTATCACTCACAGGGTGTAAGATAAGCCGCTTCTGCATTTGTGATGATCTGTGCATAGTCACAGTTATGTTCAGGGAACTGGGTTCTGGATTCTCTGTGCTGCTCTCTGCAACAAAGCCACAGCCTTTCTCCCCGGTCCCAGTTTTGCATGTGGGACCAAATCAGTTGTTCCCAGGGAGGCTTTGCCACTATCTTATAATATAGTTTAGGGATGGGGGTCAGGAGAAGAATCATGGTTTGTAGAAATGGGGGCAAGGAAGAGAATTCATTTATAAGTAAAATAAAACCCCTTTACGCATCAAAGCACAAAAATAAATATTTGAGAATAATGGGTTTTTCTCTCCCTTTGGCTTTTTGTAAAGTATATTATAAGTGATGTTCATGTTCTAATGTTCTTTTAGAGTGTGAGCTTGTGAGTTTGGTGGGAGTCTGTGGTCTCTGTGTGTGCATCTGTGGTGTGTGTGTGTGTGTGTGTGTGTGTGTGTGTGTGTGTGTGTGTGTGTGTGTGGTGAGAGAGAGAGAGAGAGAGAGAGAGAGAGAGAGAGAGAGAGAGAGAATGAGTGCTTAGAACTGTAGCTTGTACTACTTACTATTGGATGCCTCAGATTCAGTCAGGTCCAGGAGCATATCATCAGAGTGCCCACACACAGGAAAAACAAACTGTAGAAATTATTTGAAACTGACCTTCCTCTTCTTGAATAAGATGCAGTATTTCAGGAAAACCCTAAAAACAAAGGAAAAAATTTTTTATAGTTATTAGTGTATGTTTAGAGCAAGTCAGTGCTGACATTATCTCTATTAAACTAATTTGGAAATCACACCTGGAGAATAGTTTTTAAATATACTTTTTTTAGGTCTGTGTCGGATTACCTAAAGAAAGATATGTAAAGGAGAAACTTGAATTCATAAGCATTTGAGTGTTGGCCTTAAGTATGCCTAGTGCAGGCATTTAAGAGGATTAATTGAATTACAGATTTACACTGTGTTGTGCAAATACAACTGACAAAATTTTTAGGGCAAAAAATATGGTGGATGGGCTATCTTCCTTATGTTTGAGTATTTTTATTTTTTATGTACCAGTGTGAATTCCTTCCTATAACATCCCCAGTACAAAAGCTTTTGGTCTTTGTTTTAATAGCAGTTATTGGCAAGATAGTCAAGGGAGATTTCCCGGTGATTATGATCTAGTACCTTCTAAGGCATGCACACATACACACACAATTTTTATCTGTACTAAAATAAAGAATTCATATTTTCTCTACCAACTTGTCAACTTCAAAATTTTTGAATGTCAATTTTTAAAAAAAATAATATTTTTATGTTAATATGATATCCCCATTTCTGTTTTTGTCCTCAGTTGTAATCCTGGCTCTGCTACTGATTACTAGCTGTGTGATCCTGGAAAACTCCTTGTATCTTCAGAGGTCTTAGTTTTATCACTGTAATTGGGTGGATCGGGTGAAATGACCTCTAAGGTCCCTCCTGGGCCTTGATCTGAAGACCTGTCTCCTCTAAGAACTGGTATTTTGATTGTAGCTTTTACATGCATTGTCTCATTTGACAGATGAGAAAAGGGACTTTTCCTAAGCTCTCATAGCTAGAGAGGCAGTTGCTGAGCTGGGCAGGAACAGGATCCCTTTCCCTCTTAACACCATACCCTCCTGCAGGCAGAAGGCCTTTCCAAATGTGCATTCAGAGCAGAAAGGACTTGAAGTTTTGTTTGTAGTTCTCTAGCTGAATACATTCCATTACGTACATCAAGGACCACTTTTAATGATCATGCTTATCTTTTAAATAGTCATTACCAACTTAGCTTTATTTTGGTAATGTAAAGATTGCTAAGTTATGTAGGAAGCATGAGATAAAATTTCTATTTTAACAAAAAAATAAATATCATTTTATGATATTTATTAAATCCACGCATTTCTTTAATTTCTAAAACATTCCATATAATTCTTGCTGCCTTTTAAAAATCTGTATAGTTTGATATTTAAAGAGATAGCAGTTCTTTTCTGGTAGGAGAAATGTCTTTTTTAAAATGGAGTTAAATGACTTTCTTTAATCTATGTCCAGCTTACCCATGCATAGAAATTCAGAAAGTTATTGTATTATTGTATTAAAGAGAGTACAGTTTTTTGCAGCAACATGACATCTGACCCCCAAGGAATAGATAACAGCCTAATTCTTTTTTCCTGTAAAATGTACATGCCTTTTGGTGTCTCACTTGAGAGTTTGCCATGAAATACTGCTTTAATCTACCTCTTCCAAAAACTTCATACTTGTCGACAAATTCCAATTTGGTTATGATGTAATGTAGCACATTTCCAGTTCATTTCCTACTTAGTTGTTCTTGATGTGACCTAGATTTTTTTTTCTTCAATCTGTTGAGTTTTTATGGAATCCTATGACCTGTGGAGACTCCAAACCTTCTATATATGAGATCTTTCAGGATCTGTCTTATTGCTGCTGTTTATGCTGAGTTTTTTAGGCCAGAATCCCCATCTATGATTAGAGTTGGCCTGGTCTCAATGAGAAATGTCAGTCACGTAGATCAGACTTTATCTGTAACAGGATAGCATTTCTATATGTAGATTGTAGGGGTGGCATGTGCCTTGAATTTGAAAGGGATCATTTCCCATGGCCATATCAAATGAGTTGGGGTCATTAAATTGGAGGGCACAATGCATCTTTGGACACTCTGTGAGTTCGCACTGACGTGCACTATCTTTCTAGTGTCTCAGATCCTATGAAATGGCGTGCCAAAAGGAATAAAAACCAGAAAAAAATGAAAAACACCAATAATCAAGTTGCTAATTTCTTCAAAAGTGCAGTTTCTTTTTTATAGCTTAATATCCATTAGTTACATAGTCTTCTCTGCAGATCTTAGAAGCATAGGAGCATATTCACGTTCATAGCAGAATCATTTATGGAATCCTTTAAGAAAGAAAAGGAAATGACAAAAAAGGAACACGTTATTTTCTGTGTGTGAGAGTTAACCCACTAAGGCCAGTACTCCTGTAAATATGAGTTATCATACCTAGGAAATGTCCTTGTTTGTTCTCTTCTGTACTTTACCTATTTTCCTATTTATTGTGCAAATGAAGTTTATTTTTTAATTTCTTGGTATACCACGTAACCAGTGCATGTTTTAAGTCGCTTCTTCCTTGGAAACTGTTCCCCATTAATGGTAACGGTCAGTACCGTTCAGAATGTGCCACACTTGGTCAATACTATCGTCTTTGGGAGCTGTTTTGGAGCAAACTAAGTTGGTTATTCTTTTCTGTGTTGCTTAATTGCTTATATGAAAAGAATCCCAATAAAAGAACCTGTCAGTGTACATCTGTTTTGGTGTCTAGCTTTTTTTTTCTTCTTTCAATTAAAAAGAATTCCTTGATTTGATCAAGATGTCTTAGGATGTGGCTCATTTGGAATATTGATGGTAAGGGACTGTGGCAGAAATGAAGAGGATGTTTGGGAAAACGGGAAGGTCTACTGGCCAATATCTGTCTGTTGTTTTCTTAGGTTTTTGGATTCCACCCAATTTTTTATTTGCTTCATCCTTTTAGAGGATGCTGCCACATTTGGGCTCCAGGGTTGGGCACTGAGTGATGAGAAATGCCTTCAGAACTTTGGAAAGACAGGCTAGGCCCCTGAGTCTCATTTGCTGATTTTGAGAGGGGACTAAGCCATCTGCACCTCCTACCACAAAGGCACGTGCTAGAGTTGCTATGATTATTTTTACATAAACAACTTTTTTAAAGTGGAAATTTTAAAAAGGACATTTTATTTCCTAGAACAAATGGGCTCTGAGCAGAGGCACAGACTTGCATGAGAATTCCCCGGCAGGTCGTCTAGGTGGGTATTTTCTTTCTCATTTGCTAGAGGCTCTGGCTGTTCCTTGGAGCTCCAGGCATGAAGGAAGTCACGATTGGCAAGTGTAGACTCTTCGAAGTTCCCTGGAGTATATTAAAGCTCATTAGATTGCAGAAGCAACATGGTGGCTGAGCTGTTACTGAGGACTGAAGCTCCTTCTGCAAAAGACAGAAGCTGGGGCATCCTTTGCTGCTGTACCTGTTCTCGAATGGGGATGGCAGAAAGGTGCTTGTCCAGAACTCTCTGGAGTCCCATGCAAAACAAGGAGCATCCCCAGGGAAGGGAGGTGGCAGAAAGGGGCCCAGGGAGGACCAGGGGAGGCACTGGGTGGCATTCAAGCCTATATAAAGCCTGAAAATTTCATGGGCACAGCATTGTGTGGAATGGGCCAGTCTTTATGCCTTTTTTATCTCGGGGCCCTGCCTGCTTTTTAACCATTCTCTACTTCTCAAACCCAACCTTAGCCTTTCCAGAATTTTAACATCGACATCATAAAATTGTATGCTTCAACCCTGAAGGGATCTTTGAAATAATCTAGGGCAGGGTTTAGTAAGTGCCCGCTACTTTGCTAGGCTCAGTGCTGAGGACTGAAGTACAAAGAAAGGCAAAAACAGCTCCTAACTTGGAGGAGCTCACAGTCTAATGAAGGAGACAACATTTGAATAACTAAAGACATATATTAGGTTAGGATGGCACAGCTTATAAATGGCAGAATCAGAATTGGAACCCAGGTCCCAGCTTCTACAACCAGAAGTCTCCCTCACTATCCCAACCTCCCCCCCACATCTCCCCAACCAGGAGATTCTCTCTTGTCTCTGCTTCTAGGCCTTTGGGATTTTTGACTCAGTTGAGTGAGAGAAAAGGGTTTGGGCAGCCTCGCAAATGCAGCAGACCCAGCTTGCCTTCCCGACCCTTAGCTTTCTTGGCCTTGTAACGAGCTGTCCACCTTCTGGGGGGTTCACCTGAGAGGAACATAGTTGGCTCAAAGGAGGCCTCTCATCAAGGTCAGTAATGCCAGGGGCTAATGGAACTATTAGCACATGGACACCATTGAAAGCTTTGGCAAGCAGTTGGGGATGTCCCTGTGCCAGTGTGGATATTACACTTATAGAGACCTCTTTTCCTGATGTTTCTTCCCTGGGGGCACACTGACCAATACATATACACACAAGATCAGGACTCAAGGCTGACCTAACAGTCATTCCTTTAGGCTGGGGTGGGGGGGCCATGCAGGAAGGAGACCTGCGGCCTTGAGGACACGTGGCCCTCAAGGTTTTCAAATGTGACCCTTTGAACCAAATCCAAATTTCATAGAACAAATGCCTTAATGAACGAATTTGTTCACTAATCCCTTGACTTTGGCTGAGAAACCCCAACTATCTACTAGAGGTGAGGAAAAGGACCCGCATTCTAATCAGGAATTCTGCAAGGAGGAAACATAAGCTTTTGGTTGTTGGTCCTGGCATTACAAAGTGAAGTGGAGAATTGAGACAGTTATCCTGAATAAAGCAAAGAAATACTTGGGTATCGACTCTGGACTTGTAGGATGACTAGATGCTGGGGACTGAATCATATATGGTGGAGTCACAGATTCAGAGTCTGAAGAAATGTTGGAGGTGGTGGGTTCTTAACCTGGTGTCCTTAAATTATTTTTTAAAAAGACTTTGATAAAAAAAAAACATTTCAGAATGTTTTTTTTCTACAAGTCTATGTATTTTATTTTACGTATTTAAAAACTGCTAAGGCAGCTTAGCTAGGGGTGGTCCAGTGGAAGGAGAACCTGAGTTCATATCCTGCCTCACTAGCTGCATGATCCCAGCCAGGCAAATCACTCGATGTCTGCCTGTCTCAGTTTCCTCATTTGTAAAATGGGAATATTAATAGCATGTGCCTCCTGGGGTCGATGTGAGGATCAAATGAGTTAACCCATTTTATGTTAAATATTTAAAGCACTTGTAAGACATGGTACAGACTTTAAGGTGCTATGTGGACAGCTAGGTGGTGCCATAGTGGATATAGTGTCTGACCTAGAGTCAGGAAGACTTATCTTCATGAGTTCAAATCCAGCCTTAAGACACGTACTAACTGTGTGACCCTGGGCAAGTCGCTTCACTCTGTTTGCCTCAGTTTCCTCATCTGTAAAATGAACTGGAGAAGGAAACAGCAAACCACTCCAGGATCTTTGCCAAGAAAATCCCAAATGGAGTCATGGAGAGCTGGACAAAACTGGAAAAATGACTGAACAGCAAAAGGTGCTTTGTAAATGCTAGCTATTATTATTATAAACACAATTTAGAGAAGGGGTTCCTGGATTTTACTAAACAGTCAGAAAAGTCCATGACACCAAAAACGGTTAAAAATTCTTGAGCTAATTGAATAATTTCCTTTTCCAGATTAAAAAAAAATACAAATCTGAAGACCAGAAACATTAAACAATTTGTTCATTGTTCAAATCCAGCCCCAGACACTTAGTAGCTGTGTGACCCTGGGCAAGTCACTTAACATCTGCCTACCTCAGTTTCCCCAACTATAAGATGGCACCTACTTCTCAGGGTTGTTTTGAGGATCAAATAAGAGATTTCTAATGAGCTTAGCACAGTGCCTGGCACATACTAATGCATAATAATGATAATATAATAATAAATGCATGTTCCTTCCCCTTCCTCTCCCTCCCAGGTCACCCATGTAGTAAGTAGCAGAAGCAGATTCTGAATCCGCCACATCCAGTATTCTTCCCTTCACACCACATGGGCTTTCTTTGATGATTTGTTTTTTTTTCCTTTGTGGATTTTCAGGCTGATCTCTTGTGAGTGGCCATAGATTTGACTGAGCCCCTGTAACATTCTGAGGCTTGAGGATATCACCATAGTGTCACCCCAACCTGCCCTTAAAATCCACTGTGTTCGTGCTTTTATCCCATATGCACAAACAGAGCTGAGCTCTAAGAACCTAAATGGAAAGCCCAGTGTCCTGAGGCTGGCCCATTTTGGCCAGCCCTCTGTTTTGAGGAAATGGGATGGCCTTTCACATTCAGGCATGTCCTGAAACAGACCAGATTCCCTGCTCGAGATGGGATTCGGACAATCATCCCTGTCTGAGGCAGCCCCTCATGTCTGGACCATTGCCATAGCTGCTGGGGGTCTGCTTGTCTCAGGTCTCTCCCCTTTCCAGTCCATCCTCCATCCAACCACCAGAGGGATTTTTCTAAAGCTCAGGTCTGACCACTTTACTCCCCTACTCATTAAGCTCCCATGGCTCCCTATCCTCAGATATAGACTCTTCAGTTGGGCTTTTAAAGCCCTCCCCTCTCTGGTCCCTTCCTGCCATTCCAGTCTCCTTACACCTTATTTCTCTTCCCATGTGCTGGGCAAGACTGTTCCTCACACATGACTCTCAACCTCATGATTCCATGCTTTTCACTGGCTGTTCCTGTGCTTGGAATTCTCCCCCTCACCATCTCCCCTTCCTGGCTTCAAGTCAAGCTAAAACTCTAACTTCTGCAAGAAACCTTTCCCAACCCCCCTTCACATGTGTTTCTTCCCTCTGAGACCATCCCCAACTTCTCCTGCTTATGTCTTACTGGGACATAATTCTCGGAATGCTGTCTCCTTCATTAGACTGTGATCTCCCAGAGGCCAAAGAACGTTTTCGCCTTTTTATTTTTGCACTGAGGTACAGTGCCAGGAAGTGGTAGTTGGCTAATTGTCTTCCCCAGTGTCTACAAAGGTTTCCCTTCTGTCAGTCAACTGGCCAAGTGAGGCTGTTTCCAAAATGAGTGAGATTGTCCCATTCTGAAGGAATGGCATTTGTTTCTCTTAGCAGTTTTAGGCAAATACTAGGGTAGAGAGCATAGCGGAGTGGATGGGAGTAAAGAACGCCTAGGTTCAATAGGATACTTACTGGCTATATGGCCCTGGGCAAGTCACTTGACCTCTACCCAGTCTCCTCATCTGTAAGTTAGGGATAACAAAACCTCTAGCACCTGCCTCATATGGTCAAATGGGATATATCATATAAGAATATAATATTGATCATATATAAGAATATGATATATCTGATATAAGAATATAACATATTCTCTATAATATAAAATATTCTCTATAATAATATATCTAAGAATATATTATATCTAATATAAGAATATAATATTCTCTATAATATAAAATATTCTCTATAATAATATATCTAATATAAGAATATATTATATCTAATATAATAATATATCTAATCTAACAATATATTATCCATAATATAAAACATTATATATAAGATTATACCATATCTAAGAACATAATATAAAATATAAGACTATAAGAGCTATAAAAATGTCAGCAACCATCATTATCATCCCTCATTTTCCTAATGAGCTCAGAACTCGGATGCCAATGATGGTGATAGCATTCACAGAACACTTTAAGGTGGGCAAAGCACTTTTAAACTATTATCTCATTTGATCATCATAGCAACTCTGGGAGGTAGGTGCTATTATTCCCCATTTTACAGATGAGGAAAGTGAAGCAATCAGAGGTGAACTGACTTGCCCAGGGTCACACCACCAGTAAATATCTGTGACCAGATTAGAATTCGGGTCTTCTTGACTCAAAGCCCAGTGTTCTATCCACTGCACCTTGTGCTCCCTAGATGACTCAGGGATCCCCATCCATCCTTCTGGTTCCCCAGAGACATCCTGGATTCTTCCCTCTCCTCACTCTCCAAGGCTTGTTGGTTCTACTTTTACTCCACATTTTGCTCACATCCCCTTCTCTCCACACCTGTGGTTACCACCCTGTTTTAAGTCTCTGTCAGCTCTTGCCTAGACTGATACGTCTGCCTCCTAGTTGGACTCCAGGCTCCCAGGCTCTTCCTTCTTTAATTTCACTGCTGCACTATTGCCAAATGAGTATTTCTTGTGGCACATGTGGTACTCTCTGACTTACCTCTCTGCTTAGTAGCTTTCAATAGCTCCCTATTTTCTCTGGGATCGAGTCTCTATGGGCACCCCCTCTCTGGGCTCACTTCCTATTACTCCCCTTCCTGAGTTCTCTGTGCCAGCCAAAGTGGCCTGTTGGCTGTTCCTTGACTTCAGCTGGAGGGGGACTCAAAGCCTTTACAGAAGATGGGGAGGACTGGGGACCCAACAAAGAGAAACAAAGGTTTCTGGCAACAACTCAGCTGGGACATCATGGATATTGTTCCTGTCTTCCATTAGCATAGGTGACCAGAGGATCCTGGGTGGGGAGTGTACACACACACACACACACACACACACACACACACACACACACACACACACACCATGTCCTGAGACCCACAGGGCTCTGGATGAATTTCTTTGACAGAGCTCCCCTACCCAAACAAAACAAAACAAAACAAAATTGAAATTTGGGGCACAGGATCCTCATAAAGGATTAAAAAGGATTCACAAGGAATTTTTATGTCCAATGCTGACAGGAACAAAGGACTATAATTCAACCCTAGACAGGTTTAAAAATGAATTAAATCCCTATAGGTTCTATTGAATTGACTATGTTCCAAAAGTCCTTGATGGGGGTGTTTCTGATTAAGGTGGTGCTGTGGGAGGTCATAGACAAGCCCAGCTCCACTACATAACCCCACCCATCTGAAAAGACCAAAGAGAAAACAAAAAAAAAAATACTAAAACAAGCTCCTCTATGCAGTCCAGGACTGACCAAAAAGAGCCAGAAGTGATCAGAGAAAGGCAGTGGGGTCTGACCAGGGAAACCAGTGTGACCTCAGGCAAACCAGCTGGAAGCCAGCCAGCCACTGACAGCTGTTTCAGGGAAGCCAACAGGAGCTCTCTCTCTCTCTCTCTCTCTCTCTCTCTCTCTCTCTCTCTCTCTCTCTCTCTCTCTCTCTCTCTCTCTCTCTCTTTCTCTCTCTTTCTCAGCCTACTCCCCAGGGTGCCACCTCAGTGCCAGTGTCAAAGGAGCTATGTAGGAGCCCTGAAAACAGCATAATCTCTAGCAGCATCCTTCTTGGACTTGTCCCAGCTACACGAGGAAATTGAACCAATTCCCGATTGGGGAAATAAATCATTAGAAAGATATTTCCTTTCACACTGACCCCAAGCACCAGGGTGCACAGAGGCCTGATCAACCTGGCAACAAATTGACCCACCAACCACAAGGGCCACTTCCAGGCCTATCACCACCGGGCTGGGATTGGAATGAGCAGGACAAGAGTCAAATGATGCATTAAAGGCAGTTATTAGGGGAAGTTTTATATCCCTGAGTGCATACATGAATAAATTAGAGAAAAGGGAAGTCAATGAATTGGGCATGCAATTGAAAAAACTAGAAAAAGAACAAATCTGCAATTAAATACTAAATTAGAATAATGAAAACCAAAGGAGAGATTAATAAAATTGAAATTAAGAAAACTATTAAATTAATATTTAGAGCTGGTTTTATAAAAAAAAAACCAATAAAATTGATAGACCCTTAGTCAATATGATAAAAAAAAGAAAGAAGAAAACCAAATTATGAGTATCAAAACTGAAAAGGGTGAATCCACCTTCAATGAAGAGGAAATTAAAACAATAATTAGGAATTATTTTGCCAAATTGTATGCACATACATTTGACAATCTTAGTGAAATGGATGATTATTTACAAAAATATAAGTTGCCCGGATTAATTGAAAAGGAAGTAACTTACTTAAAAAATTCCATCTCAGAAAAAATTGAACAAGCCATCAGTGAACTTGATAGTAAAAAATAGATGGATTTACTAGCAAATTCTATCAAACATTTAAAGGACAATTGACTCCAATACTCTACAAACTATTTGGGAAAATTAGTGAAGAAGTCCTACCAAATTCTTTTTATGACACAAACATGGTACTGACACCTAAATCAGGAAGAGATAAAATGGAGAAAGAAAATTATAGGCCAATTTCCCTCATGAATATAGATGCAAAAATTTTAAATAAAATATTAGCAAAAAGACTGCAGCAACTTATCACAAGAATAATACACTTTGATAAGATAGGATTTATTCCAAGAGTGCAAAGATGGTTTAATATTAGGAAAACCATCAGTGTAATTGATCATATCAACAATAAAACTAGCAGAAACCACATGATTATCTCAATAGATGCAGAAAAGGCTTTTGACAAAGTACAACATCCATTCCTATTAAAAACACTAGAAAGTATAGGAATAAATGGAGCCTTCCTTAAAATAATAAGTAGCATCTATGTAAAGCCATCAGCAAGTATTATATGTAATGGGGATAAGCTAGAAGCATTTCCAATAAGATCAGAGGTGAAACAAGGGTATCCACTATCACCCCTCTTATTCAGTCTGGTACTAGAAATGTTAATAGAAGCAATTAGAGAAGAAAAAGAAATCAAAGGAATCAAATTAGGCAAAGAAGAGACCAAGTTATCACTCTTTGCAGATGATATGATGATACGCTTAGAGAATCCTAGAGAATCAAGTAAAAAACTACTTGAGACAATAAATAAATTTGGCAGCGTTGCAGGATGTAAAATAAATCCCTGGCATTCCTGTATATTTCTAATGAAATCCAACAGCAAGAGATAGAAGGAGAAATCCCATTTAAAGTTACTGTAGACATTATAAAACATTTGGGAATCTACCTGCCAAAACAAACCCAGGACCTATATGAATACAACTACAAAACACTTTTCACACATATAAAATCAGATCTAACTAATTGGAAAAACCTCAATTGCTCGTGGCTGGGTCGAGCTAATAAAATAAAAATGACAATTTTACCTAAATTAAATTACATATTTTAGTGCCATACCAATCAATTTACCAAAAAATTACTTTATAGAACTAGAAAAAATAGTAACAAAATTCATTTGGAAGAACAAAAGGTCCAGAATATCAAGGGAATTAATGAAAAGAAATGCTAGGGAAGGTGGCCTAGCTATTCCATATTTTAATCTGTATTATAAAGCACCAGTCATCAAAACTACTTGGTACTGGCTGAGGAATAGAGCAGTGGATCAATGGAATAGATCGGGTACACGAGACTCAGCAATCAATGACAATAATAATCTACTCTTTGATAAACCCAAAGACCCCAGTTTTTGGGACAAGAACTCACTATTTGACAAAAACTGCTGGGAAAACTGAAATATAGCATGGCAGAAACTGGGCATAAGACCATTATCTAACACCATATACCAAAATCAAGTCTAAATAGGTGCATGATCTAGGTATAAAGGGTGATACTGTAAGCAATCTGGGAAAGCAAGGAATAGTTTACCTGTCAGATTTATGGAGAAGGAAAGACTTCATAACCAAACAAGAATTAGAGAACATTATAAAATGCAAAATAGATAACTTTGACTACATGAAATTGAAAAGCTTCTGTACAAACAAAGTCAATGTAATCAAAATTAAGAAGGAGGTGGGAAATTGGGAAAGTATTTTACAACCTATATCTCTGATAAAAGACTCATTTCTAAAATATACAGAGAATTGAGTCAAATCTATAAGAATACAAGTCATTTCCCAATTCATAAATGGTCAAAAGATTTGAACAGGCAGTTCTCAGAAGAAGAAATTAAAGATATCTATAAGCATATGAAAAAATGCTCTAAATCACTATTGATTAGAGAAATGCAAATCAAAACAACTCTGAGGTGCCACATCTCACCGGTCAGATTGACTAAGATGACAAAACAGGAAAATTATAAATGCTGGAGAGGATGTGGAAAAATTGGAACACTAATGCATTGCTGGTGGAGTTGTGAACTGATTCAACCATTCTGGAGAGCAATCTGGAACTATGCCCAAAGGGCTATAAATAATTTCATATCCTTTGACCCAGCAATACCACTTCTAGGGTTGTATCCCAAAGAGATCATAGAAGCGGGAGGAAGACCAATATGTACAAAAATATTTGTAGCAGCTCTTTTTGTGGTGGCAAAGAATTGGAAATTAAGGGGATGCCCATCAATTGAGGAATTGCCAAACAAGTTATGGTATATGAATGTAATGGAATACTATTGTGCCAGAAGAAAGGAGGAGCAGACAGACTTCATATTTACCTGGAGAGGCTTATACAAACTTATGTTGAGTGAAAAGAGCAGAGCCAGGAGAAATTTGTGCACAATTACAGACACAGCATATGTGTGATGGCCAGCTTTAATAGACTGGACTCCTCTCAGCAATGCAAGGCTGAGTCAGTCAACTCCTAAAGACTCATGATGGAGAGAGATGTCTACATTCAGAGAAAGAGCTAGAAAGAATAGAGTTTGAATGCAGATTGAGACAAATTACCTGCTCTCTTTCTTTTTCTTGTTGCGTTTTGTTTCCTCTTTCCCATTGTTCATTCCATCTGATACAATCCTTCTTTATAACCTGACTAATGTCTAATGTGAAAGTATTTGCAGATCCTATACTTGATTGTATGCAGCCATGGAATGGGGGGAGGGGAGGAAGGGGAAAAAAATTGAAACTCAAAGAACTGTGTAACTGAATCTTGTAAACCAAAAAGTAAATTAACAAATTAATAAAGACCAAAAAAAAAAATTAAAAAAAGTCTGATATCCAAGGCATATAGAGAATTGATGTAAATCTATAAGAATGAGCCATTCCTCATTAGATAAAAACTGAAAACATTTGAACAGGAAGTTCTTAGGAGAAAGGCAATCTATTAATAACCACATGAAAAAAAGGCTTCAAATCACTAATAATGAAAGAAATACAAATTAAAACAACTTTTGAGGCTCTGCTTCACATCCATTAGATTGACAAAGATGGCAAAAATGGAAAATGACGTTGTTGGAAATGATATGGGAAGGACAGACTAAAGAACTCTTGGTGGAACTAGAAAATAATTAAATTGTTCTATTTTGAATGATAGCCCAAATATCACTAAGCTGTGTATATCCTTTTACCCAGTGGTATCACTACCAGGTTTATACCCCAAGAGATCAAAGATAAAGGGAAAGATTCCTCATATATGAAAATATTTAAAGCAATATTTACTCTTGTAACAAAGAACTGGGAACAAAGGGGTTTTCATTAATTGGGGAATGACTAAACTATTGATATATATATATACATGATTGTAATAGAATGGGACCTTAAGAAATGGCTCTTTAAGAAATAAAAAGACCATTTTACCTAACTAATTTATATATTCAATGCCATGCCAATTAAATTACTAAAAATTATTTTACTGAGCTAGAAAAAATAATAGCAAAGTTCTCTTGGAAGAATGAAAGGTCAATAATTTCAAATAAACCAGGGACAAAATATGTCAAGAAAGGAGAGTCAGCAGTATCAGACCTTTCTAAGGTAAAAACATTGTTGAAGTGTAAAATGAATAATTTTGATTATTTTTAATTTAAAATTTCTTGTATAAATAAAATCAATGTAGCCAAGAATAGTAGGAATGCAGAAAATTGGAGAAAAAAAACTTTGACAGACAATTTCTCAAATAGGATGTGGTTGTGTTGGAATATTGCTGTAGTTTAGAAAATAATAAGCTGATTAATTTAGAAAAGCAAGAACAAAACAAAAGAAAGACGCTATCCACCTTCAGGGAAACAGATGCCAAGTAGAAATATGCATAATATGGTCTTACAGTAAATGAGAGTATGTATGTGTGTGTGTGTATGTGTATGTGTATGCTTATAAGCATCTATATGTGTGTATATGTATATGTATATACACATATGTATACATTTTATATATGTATATGCTTGTATATATATGTTTGTGTATGTATGTGTGTGTGTGTGTGTGTGTGTGTGTGTGTGTGTATACATTTCCACATTCAATTGTAGCCTTCTTTGGGGAGGGAGAGAAAAATAAAGTAAAAAGTACACAGCAGAGAACAAAAGAAAATCTATAAGGAAGCCAAGAAAAGTTGGATAGTTTTGAAAACAATTTGCAGTTTTTATTATATAGGGTTTTTTGAAATGTAAAGTTATTGTTTCATATTAAGTCCTTGCTCATGTTCTTCCATGTATATGGAAATGTTCTTTTTCTTTTCTTTTGTTTTCTTTTCTTGTTTTGTATTTAAGTTTAAAATAAGTTTTTAAAATTACCAAAGAATGACAAAAGGAACAGATTTAGAGAAATCTGGGAAGACTTCTATGAATGGATGCAGAGTGAATGAGCAGATGAGCAGAAACCAGTAAGATAATTTTGATATCTACAATGTGGAGAAGGAAAATGACTGAAAGACTCAAGAACTCTGGTCAATGCAACAAACAGCCACAGTTCCAGAAGACCAGTGATAAAGTCTGCTGCCCACCTCTTTGTAGAGAGGAGATGGAATAGAGGTACAGAACCAGGCATGCATTTTCAGATATGACAATATGTCAGTTTTTGTGTGTTCTCTGCCTCCTTGCTGTTCCTCACACATGATACCACCTCCCAACTCCATACCTTTTCAGTGACTGTCCACCATGCCTGGAATGCTTTTAATTCCTTTCTGGGCTTCGTTCCTGTCTCACCGGACTTTTTCTATGACACCACATTCCTGGAAGTTCACTCTACCTTTGGACTACTCATATGGAAAGTGTACCCTCTCCTTGCAGCCTCTTCCTCTGATTGACTTGTTCCTCCTAGGACCTCCATCTTAAAGAAAAAGTCCCAATCAGCTGTGTCTTCTCTTCATTCCTCTTCAGACTTTACTCTTGACTCTGGATTTTTTCTCTACACATGCTCCCTCCCCTCCCTCTCCCTTTTCAGTTTCCTTTTATGTCTTGTTTCTTTAGAATGTAAGCTCCTTGAGGGCAGGGAATGTTATTTTTTCTGCTTGTATTTGTATTCTTGGTGCTTAACACAGTAGCTGGCACATTGTCATCATCATCATCAATAAATAATAATAAAATAATAATAATAATAGCTACCATTTATATAGAGCCTACTATGTGCCAGGCACTGTGCTACAATTATTATCGTATTTGATTCTTACAACAACCCTAAGAGGTGGGTAGTGTTATGATTTTTATCTTACAAATTGGAGAAATTGAGGCAAGCAAGGATTCAGTGACTTGCCTAGTTATATAGCTAGTGTCTGAAGCTGGATTTGAACTCACATCTTCCTGACTCCAGACCATTGCTCCACCTCCACAGTTGTCCCAATAGCACATAATAAAGGCTTAAGAAATGGTGATTTGATTTTACTTCCCCTCCTTACTTCCACTCTTAGCTTACTTGGTTTTCTATAAGACTCAGTTAAAATACTACCTCCAATGAAGCCTTTCCTGCTCCTCCCCAACCTCATTGCTAGAGTCTTCCCTCTGAGGCTACCCCCCAGTTTATTTTGTCTATCTTGTTTGTATGTAATTGTTTGCACATTGTCTCCCCCATTGGACTATGATCTTGAAAGAAGAATATGCTATTTCTGCCTTTCTTTGTATCAGTAGTATTTAGTGCAATCCTAGTTGACAGACTGACTGACTAACTTTACCAGTGTGTTTGAAAGTATGCACATTTCTCACTGCCTAGTTCCATTTAGTCTTTTGACCTGACGGTAATTGATGGTACCATCACAATTTATAAAATATATCATCATGTCTTGGGTATTCTCCAACCACTCCAAAAACTAAATAACAATCCCCCAGCACTCTAGGCAAATCTCTCACCAATGAAATCACTGGCACAATCTCTATCTGTATCTCCTGTTATTATTATTATTTTAAATAACAATAAAATGATCATCATTATAGAAACTCCTACATCCTACAAGATAGAAATCTTTCTCGGTCCTCACCTTATAGGTACATTGCTCATATCCATTCAAGCCATTATCCATACAATTTATTAGATCTGGCAGCTTGGAGAAATTCACATGACTTGCTACCTAATTTCTATCCTCTCTTATAACTCCTCAAGACATTTTTTCCAGGAATTAATTCGACATTACTACATGTTGTTACTTGTCTTTGCCTTGGGCTGATAGCAGTCTATTTCCCTGGAAAATAGAATGCATTGTGTTCCTTATGTTAGTACATTATCTGTTAGAATTAATTTGGAAAAGTCTGCATTGAATAATCAGTGAAACAGGTTTTGAAAATGCACGGCATAATACCTTTGCTGCATGAAATAATTTCATTGGTTTCCAGAGAAACTAAACAACAATGGCACGTAAGGTGCTATTTTCTGTTGGACCAGCTTGTGTTGTTAAGGAGGATGAGGTACCATGGCATCATTCTCTTTCCAATACTTTTAACAGTTTTTTATTTTAAAAGTAAAGGAAGCTTTATGCTTAGCCCTGGGATTTAATCTATCAGGGTCTATTGTTGACTGCTCATTTTAGGAGGGACAAGGTTGAATATGTCCAGGGGATGTTGACTATGCTGTGATGGGTGTGTGTGTGTGTGTGTGTGTGTGTGTGTGTGTGTGTGTGTGTGTGTGTGTGTAAAAATTGTTGTTTGAGGGTGACTGAGAGGACTTGGGATGTTAAGCCTGGAGCAGAAAATATTTGGTGGGAGGGAGGATTGTTATGAATTCAAATCAACAATTTTTTTAACTTTTTCTTTTGAATACAGTTCTGTTCCTGGTGCTGTAGGTATACAAAGAAGAAAAAACAATAAAATCCTTTCCCATTCCTCCTCCTCCCTTCCCTCCACCTCTCACTGTTAGTACCTACCTTGTGAGATTACCTTACATTTTCACAGTTTATTGCTTGTATTAACATAGTTGTTTAAGTATGTTGTCTCCTCTACTATAATGTGAGCTTCCTGAAGGCAGGAATTGTGTTTGTGCCTTTCCTCATATGCTCAGTCCATGGTAGAGTGTCTGGAACTTAGTAGGTAAGAAGCTAACAGCTTCTTGGAGTCACATGTGCTATAGAAATGTTAGCTATTTATCATCATCATCATCATCATCATCATCATCATCATCATCATCATCAGCATCATCATCATCATCATCATCATCATCATCATCATCATCATCATCATCATCATCATCATCATCATCATCATCATTAGTTTTTGACTGGATATCTGCAAAACCTTCCTAACAATTAGACCTGTCCAGAAGAGAGAAGGCCCAAGGTCACCAATCAGGGATGTTGTTTGTAGAGGGGCTTCCTGCCCAAGTTAGTGGTTGGTCTCCCTGAGTCACCATCATTTTAACATCAGCAGATTTGGTTTGGGTTTCCAGCACTGTGCATTGTCCTTTTAGGGGTCCTGTATTGGATCCAGTTCTGGGCACAATGTTTGAAGCAGGGAATTGATAAGACAGAGGGAGTACAGAGGAGGAGCCACAAAGGTGAAAGACCTCTCTGATTCATAGCCTAGGAGGATTGCTAGGAAGCACTGCAGATGTTTAGTGTGAAGGTGAGAAGACTCAGGAGGAACATGGAAGTATTCAATCCAATCATTGTAGGTGTGACAGGAAAGAGCAATTAGACTTGTTCTTTTCTGCCCCAGAGGGTTAGAGTCAAGTGTAATGGGAGGTGGAAGATGTAAAGAAGCAGATTTAGGTCACCAGGGTGGAATGGTCTGCTTCTGCAGAGGGTGGGCTCACCCTTATTGGAGGACTTCAAGCAGATGCTGGATGATCATTTGTCAAAGATGCTGGGGAGGGATTCCTGTTGGGATCCTGCTTGTACTGAAGCGAACTCTGAGGACCCCTCTAGTGCTGAGATGTTGAGATTCTAGGATTCTTCAGTTATAAGTGATGCTGATTGGCATTTTGTCCTCTTCAGGAACGGAGGGAAAGACGTAAGGGAGGGAAGGAGGAAGGAAAGAAATAAAAAAGAGGAAGGGAGGAAGGAAGGAAGGAAGGAAGAAGGAAGGAAAGAAGGAATAGAGGAAGAAAGGAAGGGAGGGAAGGAGGAAGGGAGGAAAGAAAAAAGAGGGAGGAAGGAAAGAAGAAGGAAAGAAGGAAGGGAGGAATGAAGGAAGGAAGAAAGGAAGGGAGGGAAGAGGAGGGTTGGTCAGTTTTCCCTTCCTGCCTTACAGTCCTGTCTCAACAGATGGGGGTGGGGAGGCTTGCCTTCAGAAGGTGCCACAGGGTGTGTTATGCTTCCAAGGGGATGTTGCACAATTTCCCCAAACAAAAGTAAATATACTTTAATTAAAAAGGCAATAGGTGCACACTTAGCCAATATTCCTTAACAGGCAATCTGGCCCGAGGTCTTATGGAAGCTTAGGTGTGAGCATCCTCAGAAGCTTTGTACCTTGATGTGGAAATATTTCTAGACCCGAGGATGGGCCTGTGCTGCTCACGGTCTGTGCATCCTCTAACCCTTCCCTGGGCATCAGCCTCCTTTGTGGAGCCAAGGGGTTGGATGGAGTGATCCTCAAGGTCATAAGACTAGAATCTGGAGCATGGAGGGGCCTCTCTGAGGCCATCTAGTCCAATGCTGTCAATTTTACAGAACTGGAGACCCAACATCCTGTCAAGGGGCTCAACCCTGGACAAACCACAATTTACACTTTTACACTGAGCCATCAGATAGACATCTAAAAATACTTGTGCCTTTGTGAGGGTGTACAGCACAAGAGGGAGCATTTTAGTTTCAGGAAACTCTTTTGGTCTTTTGTCTACCCAGTCTAGGGCATTCTCCTGTCATGGCAGCTAGGGTTGGGGCCAGAGATCGCCCTGTTGGATAGTGGCAGAACGCTGGTTGTGGACTCCAAATCTGAACTCTGATATTTATGCACAAATCACTTAACCTACCTGGCCTCAGTTTCTCTTTTGTAAAATTGGACACAATGGCTTCAGTTCTAGAGCTCTGACTCTAGGGTCCTCTACTGTGAAGAGAGATTTTTTCATATTTTGTACTTGTATCCCTGGCACATAGTAGGTACTTAATATTTATTGATTATTGATATTGATATTGACAACCACTCTAAGCCTCAGTTTCCTCCCTTGTAAAGTGATGGAATTGAATTAGATGACCTCTGTGGTTCCTTCCTACCCCTATTGTAAGATACTACAATCCTGTCAATTAGGATTCACTTTGATTTAGAGCAATATTTTCTGGGTCATGGACCCATTGGGCAGTCAGTCTGGTGAAGCTTGTGAGCCCCTTGTCAGAATCATGTTGTTACATGCAGAAAATAAAATGAACAGGATTACAAAGGTAACCAACTATCCAGAAGTCCAGGCACAAAAATATTTGAAAAATAAGAAGCTCATGGTCCCCAGGTTAAGAACTCCTGATGCACAGGAATGGGACTGTTGGGCAACAAGTATCTGGTGTGTCAGTGTGATTGGGGATGACGGGGGTGAGGCCATGCTTGCGTCTGGTGGGGTGAGCCTGTCCCCCTCCCTTGCAACTCAATCACCAAATATGTCCATGCTGTTCAGTCACTCCTGCGGCCAGGGCAACGGCTGCCCCTGGAAGTATCCGTCTCTAGGCCAACCCTGGAGCTGGCCCCGACTATTTTTAGGAATGACTTGTCAACTCAGCTGCTGCTGTTATCACTCTGGGGCGTGGGGCCTGGGGCTGGGGGAGGGAATAGAGGGAGCTGGTTGGTTTTTGCCACTTTCAGCCTCCTGCTTGCCCTGCTGTCTGTAGGATCCCTTAGCTGCTATTAGAGACGCTTGGCCCAGTGTACCATTCCCTATTACCTGAATCCTAGCGTACTGCTTACTAAAGAAGGTAACTTGGTTCTTTATTTGGTGTGTGTGTGTGTGTGTGTGTGTGTGTGTGTGTGTGTGTGTGTACGGGGGCAGTTTTCATTTCCAAATGGCATATTTTGGAGGGTCCCATTTGCTGGATTCCTGACTCAAGGAGGGGACTGGAGGCCTATTTTTAGATTCTCCCTTTTTGTTTCGGCTGCCTTAACTCTGTGGGCTTGTGGGAGAGAACACTGAAGCAGGAAGCAGTAAGAACCACTCATTTGGGTCCATTTCTGGAAAAGTGGCTTTCAGCCCACTTGTTCAGAGCATCGCTATTCTCTTAAGTTTTTACATTTTTTTCTCCCCTTTGGAGATAATAGGAAAATTGAACCATGAGTTCTTAGGAGTCTGGTCTATTGGTTTTATCACTTCCCCCACTATTGCCCTCAAGGCCTAATCTGTGATTTCTCCTTAACTCAGTGGGGGTATAAGAGATTCTCCTAGTTATTTTCGGTGACTAGCCAAAGCCCAGTTGGGCACCAACATCAACTGGGCTTCTTAACATTTTCTTTTGACCCTAGGGCTCACTGGTGGCCTTTAAAGTTCTGAGATCAGCTATTACTTTGAGTGGGGACTATAATATGGCAAGATTTGCCAGTAACTCTCCCTGGACCCACTGAACGTCCAGAGGAAAAAAGATTCATAGGCTTCAGGGGAGAGCCTGGATGGACTTTGACGTGGAAATCCCCCCAGGCACAATGTCCTTGCTGCTCTTCTGCAGATGTAGACTAGAAGGAGACTTACACAGAAGGTACCCTGCTTACCAAGGTTAGCTTCCATCCACACTGGAATTGGAGGAGCTGGGCTTGGAGCTCAGGGTCCAGATGGCAGTGGGTTTGACCCTGGAAGGTGGTTTGGGGGTATTTTTCTCTATGTAGCAATTCAGAGGGCCTCTGATTCCATTTGATGCACCCTCAAATGGGGTATGAGGTGGCTACTGTCGCTCAGTTAAATATTAGGAAGAAACAAAACTCTGTGTGTGCTTTTTTCTCACTGTCCCAAAATATCTACCTGAGGATTATTTAATGGAAGCAGGGTGAAAATCAGTAAAGCTCCCCTTCCCTGTTCTTTGCAAGGAGAGGTGTGTGTTGTGTGTATGGTATGTGTATGTTGCATGTATGTTTATGTTGTGTGTATGCTATGTGTTTTTGGTATGCATGTGTCATGAGTAGTATGTATGTTTATGTTGTGTGTTTGTGGTATGTATGTATTGTGTGGGTGTAGGGAGACGGAATCATGGGTGTGGAATACTCTGTATATTGTCAGACAACTGATGTATTGGGTTTCTATCTTTCATATTTCTTTTTTAATCTTTGTTATAAGGAATGACTTGTGGGGTAGAGAAGGGATATACCTAGAAATGAAGGTAAATGGAAAAAACCCAATAATATAAATACTATTTTTAAAATCAACAGTATCAAAGTTAATGTAGCCTCAGGGCCCAGCAAGAGGCAACTGTCATGTGTCATTTCAGAATTCTGGGCAGAAGCTAAAAAGACCAACAACCTTGAGTTAGAGAGTAAGACTGAAAGGAAATATAATGCTTTAGCAGCCAGGGTTACACACAGAGGCCTCCTGAGGACTGCATGGCTCAGGTTGGAAGTATCTACTACTACATTATCAAGTAAGATAATATTTATGAAATGCTTAGCATTTACCCCACCCCTGGAATTCTCTCCTTCCCTCCTCGGCCACTTAAGATTTCCGAGGTCCAGCTCAGCTCAAGGACCATCTCCTATAGGAGGCCTATCCTGAGCCCCCCAGTTGCAACAGCCCTAGCCCTCCCCTCAATTATTGTGATTTGTATTTTCTATTCCTGACTTTTCAAGTACTTTTGTATTTACTAATATATCTATAGCCATACACACACACACATAAATATATATACATTCATCTAGGAAGTGTCTGAGGTAAAATTTGAACTCAAGTCTTCCTAACTCCACTTATATACATATGTCTGTGCATGTACATACATATAGACATGTATATATACATAATATTATACATCACACAACATATGTGTGTATATGCAATATATGTATATGTTTATATGTGTATGTATATATGTATGAGCATAACCCACCCCCAGACTCAGACCTGAGTTCACAATATATGTTTATCCACACATATAAAACACACTTATATATACGTATATAAAATACACACATATCTATATATAATATACATACATACATATGCATAAAAATTCATGGACTAATAAGACCTGAGTTTACACATGTTTATATACACATACACACGTGATATATATGTATATATATATAAGCTATACACACATGCACATATGTTTAGGCATACATGCATAGCTAGCTAGCTGGATGGATGATGGATGGATGGATAGACAGACAGACATAGACTGACAGAGACAGACAGATAGACAATAAATAGATGGATGGATAGAGAGACAGATAGATAGATAAACAGATACCTGGACTCAGAAAAACTTGAGTCATTACACATAATAGTGCGTGTGCATACACACACATATATACCTGGACTTAGGAAGACATACAATATGTGCATAAGTTGACACACACACACATAATCAGCACACACACATGCACACACATATATATATAATATACATATATGCATGAATGCACATGCACACACACATCTACACACACCTGAATTCATATGCACACATACACATATGTGTGTATACATAAGCACATATGCTTATACTCAGGAGAATCTTAGGCCTCAGGCATTTACTAGACGTATGACCCCAGGCAAGTCATTTAACCTCTGTCTACCTCAGCTTCCTCTCCTGTAAAATGAGAATAACAATAGCGTCTGCCTCCCATCATTCTTGTGAAGATCAAATGAGACATTTGTACGGTGCTTGGCACCCTTAATGTACTATCATTATGGTCATTATTGTTCCATGTTGTACTTCCCAATACAATCTAAGTCCCCTGTGGACAAGAATGGTTCCTTTTTCTGTTTTGGGTCTCTAGTTCAAGGTGCATAGTAGGTCTTCACAATGTTTGGATGACTAACAGGGTCTGGCCCTCGCCTTTGTCTCCGCCATCTTGGGTGGGATGACTGCTCCTTTTCATAGATCATTTTGTGCAAAGATTCCACAAGCTCCCACAATTCTCCCATTTATTTATCACCATGAATTTCATTGAATTCTTCCTTATGATGTAACAAAGACAGAACACTGAGTCGGGGTTTCCGGAGACCTAGATTCTAGTTCAGGTTCCTGTCACTGGATCCCTATTCAGCTACCTGAGTGAATCAGCTACACCAAATCACCTCGGCTCTGATTTCCTCTTGTTTGGTCTTTTGTGACCTCACAGAATGTTCTCCAGTACTCACTGCATCCTTTTTTAAAGCTTGATGACCCAAGCTGGATGTGACTTTCCCTTTTAGGGTCTGACTAATACAAAGCAGACCTCACAAGACACACATTGATCCAGGAGGCTCATCTGTCTGCCCTTGTAGCATTTCAAGTTGAGTCCAAAGGGACCAGAAACATAAGAGAGATGCCCTTGGACTACCAGCAGAGAGACTTTGGCCATGGTTCCGTAAGGCTGAGACAACATCTTAGTCCCACATTCAGTTAATTCTGTGAAACAAGTGACCTGTTGTTTGGCATGGAGAGACAAAACCCAAACCCAAACCAAACAGAAATAAAAAGAGAAAGCATTTGATGAACTCAACTGGTTAGTTCTTAACCAGCTGACCAACAATTGTGCTGCCATCATGGGCACGTGACACTCTATTGTTATTTGTGTGACTTCCCCACCCCACCTCCCACAATACACTCAAAACAGGGCAGCATGGCAGGCAGGCATTGAATTAATTCTTTAGATAGGAATGAATTTATTTTCATTGTTTGAAGAATTTTGGGAAAATTTTCCTGTCCTTGCCTGAGATCATTGGAATATTGCCAAATCAGACTTGGGAATCAAGGATTGCTAGAGTTGGGAGGGCTCCTAGAGCTTGGCTCACCCAACATCCCTCATTTCACAGAAGAGGGAACAGAAGCCCAGATGGAATAGACTACCCTGAGAGGGAGTTACTCACTGCTGGAGATCTGAGTGACCACTGGTTGATCTCGATATGGTCTCTGAGGCAGTGTAGGTTATTACTGAAGAGCTAATGAGATGCATTAAGGAGGCATCTTGTCACTCTAGTATTAGGAAAAGGACAGACCTGATGCCTTAACTAGACCCTCTCCAGAATATTGTCTTTTATTCTAGACACCGCATTTTAAAGAAGGACATTGATCATTTGGAGAAAGTCTCATGATCATGCTATCTAAAGATCAATGGAAAAACTGAAATTGTTTAATCTGGAAAATTAAAAACTTGTGTGGGGTGTGTGTCATGATAATTTACTACCTGCCTGACTCTGTCCAAGTCACTTAACGTCTGTGGGCCTCAGTTTCCTCATCTGTAAAATTAAGTGTTTGGATTAGATGTGGTCCTTTCCAGCCCCAGACCTATGACATTTGTTCTACGAATGTTTGAAAGACTATAGTATGGAAGAGGAATTGATTTTTTTTTCTACCTGGTGCCAGAAGGCAAAACCAGGAGCAATGCACAGGGGCTGCAGAGAAGTGAATTTAGGCTTGAGGTTGGGACAAACTTCCTAACAATGAGAGGTATCCCAAAGTGGATTGGATTGCCTTATTAGGTGGTGAGTTCCCCATTACTAGAAGTCTTCAGGTGGTTGTCAGGGGGCACTGTAGAGGGGTCTGTTGTTCAGGTCTGCATTGGATAAGATGGCCCATGGGGTCCCTTCCCACCCACAGATCCTGTGATTGCCTCTTTTAGCTCTGAGGTTCCTATAATAGATGATTATAGCACTAGACTGAGTTAGAGGTATAGGCAGGTCTAGGACACAGGTCTTCTGGCTTCCAGCCTAGAATTTTAATTGAATTGTAAATTCCAGCTTCTGTCTCTCCAAGCTTGAGATCAGCTTCCTAAGGGAAGGCTTCTTTCCTCTCTCGAAAGCTTGCACAACAGAGGAGGGGTTAAGGTTCAGTTCTCCTTTTGAATAAAGGCAGCTCAGGGGAAGCACATTATCTCAACAGTCGCCCTCAACATTGGAGCTGACTTTGGCATCTTGTAAGCAGAACAGAGAGCTCTTACGCATACATCCACTAGCATGAAGTTGAATGAGCCCCACGATCCATCCATCTGAAATCCACCCCCTTCACCGCCCACAGGGGCTGACTCACTTGGTGTCTCTTTTGTGATATTTTTTTTCTCACTCTAATTCACATTGTGTTGTTGTCTGACATTTCATTATGTGAAGGAAAAGTCTTGGGTTGTGTAGGAGAAAACCCTCTGGAAACTAGCAAGGTGTGATTAACCCATCATTGACCGATCTGTTCTCCTCTCTCTCTGTCTCTGTCTCTCCTGTCTCTTCCACTGTCTCTGTCTGTCTCTCTGTCTGTCTCTTTCTTGTTCTCTCTTCTCTCCCTCTCTCCCTCTCTCTCTCTCTCTCTCTCTCTCTCTCTCTCTCTCTCTCTCTCTCTCTCTCTCTCTCTCTCTCTCTCTCTCTCTCCCTCCTCTCTCCTCCATCTCTGTGGCCCTCTGTTCTCTCTGTGTCTTTCTTTTTGTTTCTCTCTTCCCTTTTTTTCTGTCTCTCTCTCCTCCCTTTCCCCCCCTCTCCTTTTCTCCTCCCTCTTCTCCCCCACCCCTGTATACAACCTGCAGGGGATTTGGAGGCAGGCTTTGATCCAGCTGCCCCTGATCCTTCCAAATCCCCCCTTTGTGCCTTAATATGTGTCTAGGCTAGTGTGGAACAGTAAGAAAAGCACTGTATTTGGAGTCACAGGACCTGAGTTTGAATCTGGGTTCAGTCACTTACTACTTGTGTAACTTGGCAAGCTGCTGGCTTTCTCTGGGTCTCAGTTTCCTTGTCTGTTAAATGGGGGAGTTGACCCAGGTGAGGTCAGTGGCCTCTAGCAGCCCTGACTCCCTGTTGATGCCAGGCTTTTCTTTGGCACCAGAGTGGGGCATGCATTTTAATTCAATGGAACAAGGGTTGGTTAACTTTGGAGGTGGAGGATCAGATTTCCAACTCAACAAGACACATCAATGCTTGTGTCATTGTGTCATTGTATTGTGTCATTGTGTCATTCTCAACAAGCAAGCATTTATTAAGAACCACTGTGTGCGTTAGGCACTCTGCTAAGTGCGCCACCCACACAAAGATCAAAATAAAAGCCCTCTGCTTGCAGGAATGGAAACATGTACAAATATGAGTAAATAAAAGTTATACACATGACAAAATCAGTATTGGGGAGGAGGCACCAGGAGCTGGGGAGATCAGTACAGGTTTGAGCTGCACTTTGAGGATACTTTCAGGAGTGGGGGGCAGTCGGTGCACAGGCCTGGAGGGCGTGGACAAACAAAAGCAGATATGCCCGTCTGGCTGGGGTGCAGAGGGCATGAAGGGAAGAAAGAGAGAGGCTAGACTCAGACTGCCAAGGGGTTTGAACGCCAGCCACACGAGTTTGTAAGTCATCTTAGAAGAGGCCATAGGGAGCCAGGGAGGTATTTGAGCAAGGAAGTGACATGGGACCAGATCCCCCCCTCCCAAAGAGTCTTTCTCTCCTTGATAGTACCCAGCAGTGTTTCCCGTGATGGAGTCTAGGCCACACCTGTGAGTCCTTGATACAGATGTTTTATTTCTTTCCACTTCTTTTCCTTTCCTTTCCTTTCTTTTTTTTGGTTTTGGAGGCAATGGGGGTCACCCAACTAGTGTCTGAGGCTAGAATTGAACTCAGGTCCTCCTGGCTCCAGGGCCGGTGCTCTACCAACCTGGCCACCTAGCTGCCCTCTTTTTATGTTTTTTGAAGGGCCTGTTTTAACTTTTCTGAACCTGGCTCAGCTTTGGGTCCTGTCCCCACATCCTGGATGTCTGTGATAAATTCAGCGTAACCTCTGCTTAGGTCAGACCCAGGGGTGCTGGCCTGGGCGTCCATCCACGTGTCTGGCATTGGGAGGAGGGAGAAGGTGGCCTGAGGAGTGTGGCCTGCCTTGAGCTTGCTGTCTTCTTGATGCTCCCAGGCTGCTTCTAGCAAGGACATGGGGACCCTGAGCCAGGGCTTCTCCCAGCTGGGGTCAGTTCTGGGGAAGCTGGCACGGAATCCTGGCCAAGGCAAATGGAAGGAGGGGGTGGGGGAGCTGGGCCCGTCAGAATCTATTCATAACCTGTGGGTGTCTCCCCAAATCATGTCATGGGCCTGATTCCGGCCATGAGTCATGGAGGTGGCCTCTGCTGCAGCCCTGGGGGATGCACTGGCAGGTGGCTCCTCCCTTCTCCTTCACCCCCTCCACCACCTCTGCAGACACAGTGCAGAACTCAGGCTTCCCAGGCTGCGTCCACAGACAGGGACTCATCTCCAAAGGGAACCCTGCAAGGTTTGCATCAATCAGACCTGAGATGCCGCCTAGTGGCCCTTCCTGTTAGAGCAATCCATTAATGAGCCAATGAGCATTTATTTAGTCCCCACGATGGGCCACTGTGCTAAGGTTGGGGGATAAAAAAGTACAGACAAAAGTGAAATAATCCTTGCTTTCCAGGAACATACATTCTGGGGCCGGGGGAGGTGAGGCACTGACTATGAGATAAAGGTGCATTTATTAAGTGCCTACTATGTGCCAGGCACGTTACAGATATTGCCTCTTTTAATGTTCACAACAACCCTGGGCTAGAGGAGTTTTTCCATCTCTATTTAACAGATGAAAGAACTGAGGTTGGGTTGGCCAGGGTAATGTATCAGGTCATGTATCTGAGGCCAGATTTGAACTCAGGTCTTCCAGGATCCAACACTCTATTCACTGCTCCATGTAGCAGCTACTGGTATCAAAATAACCTTCCTAAAGCCTAGGTCAGATTTTCTGGTGCAGTGGGTAGAGTACCGGGCTTCCAGTCAGGGAGACTAGGGTTCAGATGTGACCTCAGGCACTGACTAGCTGTGTGACCTTGGGCAAGTCACTTAACCTCTGTTTGTGTCTTTCCTTATCTGTAAAATGGGGATGATAATAGCATCTACCCCACAGCATTGTTATGAGGTTCAAATGAGACAATAATTGTGAAGAGTCTAGCACATTTGTTCAGTTATTTCAGTCATGTCTGACTTTCTGTGACCCCATTTGGGGTTTTCTTGGCAAAGATCCTGGAAGGGTTTGCCATTGCCTTCTCCAGCTCATTTTACAGATGAGGAAATTGGGGTAAAGTGACTTGCCCAGGGTCACACAGCTAGCAAGTGTCTGAGGCCATATTTGAACTCAGGTCTTCCTGAATCCAGACTTGGCAGTCTATCCGCTGCCCCACTTAGCCGACCTGGCGCATAGTAAACACTATAGAAATGTTAGCTATTATTACTCAAGAAGCTTCAATGGCTCCCCATTGCCTCTAGAATAAAATCCAAATTCCTCCATCTGGCATTAAGATCCCTCAAACTCTCACCTTTCTACACTTACACTTACACTTCACATCAATCCTCTCCACCCATTTTTTGTTCCCATCACACTGGACAATCAGCTATTACCTGACCTCTGCCTGCTAACTAAGCCCCACTCTCCATCTCCTGCCTCCATACCTTCCCACAAGCCATCCCCCCTACCTGGTGTGCCATCCCATCTCAATGCCACCTCTTGGAAGCTTTCCTTGAGCCTCCTCTGTGAAGCCTTCCTTCATCCCTCTAGCTGTTCCGACTTTCTCCATCCTGGAATTACCTTGTGTCACCTTAGCTTCCTGACCTTTCCTACTTCCTCTACTTCCCCCACCCATGAGAGAGTGAGCACCTTGTGGGAAGGGATGCTTTTGTTCATGGCTTTTGTATCTGTCCTTGGAGCCTTGCACAGAGTAGGGCTTTGTACAAATTTCCACAACACGCTCAAGGTCTTTCCTTTCAAAGGGTTGGTCATATCCCAAGGGGGCCAGCAGGGATTTGGGAAGGAGGGAAATTCCTTAGGCAGAAGAGGCAGAGATGAAGTGGCTAGCCTCTCAGAAGAGAGACAAGAAGGTAAGTTAATGGTCTAGGGCAGGGCTGTGGTGGGAGGACTACGTAGGGTGCAGGCCAGCAGGAGATGCTTTTTCTAAGTCCTCACAGTTCAGCACTGGGTGTATGTGTGTGTCTGTGTGTGTGTCTGTGTGTGTGTGTGTGTCTGTGTGTGTGTCTGTGTGTGTGTGTCTGTGTGTGTGTGTATGTGTGTGAGTGTGTGTATATGTGTTAGTGTCTGTGTGTGTGTATGTATGAGTGTGTGTATGTGTGTGAGTGTGTGTATATGTGTTAGTGTCTGTGTGTGTGTGTGTATATGTGTTAGTGTCTGTGTGTGTGTGTGTGTGTGTGTGTCTTTTCGTGGGCATGTGGGTTCAATAGGGCCTAGAAAGACAGTAGACTTTCTAGGTGGGGTTAGCTTTTTGAAAAGATGCCACCTGGGAAATATGTTTCCATGACTGCACATGTATAACCTATCTCAGATTGCTTGCCTTCTGGGGGAGCGGGAAGGGAAGGGAAGGAGGGGGAAAAATTTGGAACTCAAACTTGATAAAAATGAATGTTAAAAACTAAGAAAAAGAAAAGATTCAGAAAATAAAAATAACTGAGGAAAGTTATGAAAGCAAATGTTAATTACTAAAGAAATGTGTATTCTTTGGCCAAGTGAAGGCAAGGGAGTGACATAATTAACAATTTTCAAATAAAATGGAAACCATTAATAACAATTAAAAAAAAAAGAAAAGATTCCATTTGGGTAGTTTTATTTTTTAAATCTTCCTGAATCACAGAGTGGCAGAGCTGGAGGGGCCCTGAGGATGTCCGTTTCCATCTCTTCCCCACTGGAAAATCAAACTGTCCCTAGAACCATCCTGGGTTTTGAAAGACCAGCCTTGGCCTCGGAGACCTCAGGTCTCCTTTATAGGTGCTCTTCTATTTGAAAAGAAGGTCTGGAGGCCAAAGCCTACCTTTGGTTTTCCATTTGAATCCTTAGGGCTTAGCATAGGAATTTTACTAAATGATCATGCTATCTATCTGTGACAATTACAAAGGTGTTCGAAGAGAAATTTCCCACAACAGTTGGCTTCTGGATGAAGAAGTAGAAAAGGTGAAAAATTTTGGTTCTAATATAATAATTAGTTATTAAATATAAGAAATATTAATTTCTCACATTTTCTATCTACCTTCCTTCTCTTCCTTTATTCATCTCCTTCCTTCCTTCCCTCTCCCTCCTTTCTTTCTTTCCTTCCTCCCTCCCTTCCTTCCTTCCTTCTCTCTTTCTGTCTCTCTCTGACTCTGTCTCCCTCTCTGTCTGTCTGTCTGTCTCTGTCTCTCCTCTCCCTCTCCTGTCTTTGTCTCTCTGTCTCTTTCTCTCTGTGTCTCTGTCTCTCTATCTCTCTCTGTGTCTTTATCTCTGTCTCTCTCTGTTTCTGTCTCTTTGTTTCTCTGTCTCTGTCTGTCTGTCTGTCTGTCTGTCCCTGTCTCTCTGTCTGTCCCTGTCTCTCTGTCTGTCCCTGTCTCTCTGTCTGCCTGTCTGTTTCTGTTTCTCTGTGTCTATCTCTTTTTTTTTTTATAAGCAATTGGGGTTAAGTAACTTGCTCAAGGTTACACGGCTAGTCATTATTTATGCGTGGGTGCTCATTTTCTGAGGCCGGATCTGATCTCGGGTCATCCAAACTCCGAGGCCGGCGCTCTTACTCACTGCGCCACGTAGCCGCCCCTTTAGGGCAATTGGGGTTAAGTAACTTGCCCAAGGTTACACGGCTAGGTTTTTGTTTGTGCAGATTAAGTGTCGGAGGCCGGCTCCGAACTCAGGTCCTTCTCATTCCAGGGCCGGCGCTCTATTCACTGCGCCACCTAGCCGCCCCTTGTGTCTATCTCTTTCTCTCTTTTTCTGTCTCTTTGTCTCTCTCTGTCTCTGTCTCCCTCTCTGTCTCTGTCTCTCTCTTCTTCTCTCTTCTCTCTCTGTCTCTCTGTGTCTGTGTTTCTGTCTCTCTGTCTCTCTCTCTGTCTCTGTCTCTCTCTCTGTCTCTGTCTCTCTCTCTGTCTCTCTCTGTCTCTCTGTCTCTCTCTCTCTTTGTCTCTCTCTCTGTCTCTCTGTCTCTCTGTCTCTCTGTCTCTCTCTCTCTCTGTCTCTCTCTGTCTCTCTGTCTCTCTGTCTCTCTGTCTCTCTGTCTCTCTCTCTCTCTCTGTCTCTCTCTCTCTCTCTGTCTCTCTCTCTCTCTCTCTCTGTCTCTCTCTCTCCCCACTCCCTTTCCCCCATCCACCCTTCCATCCATCTCTCTAGACCTAGGACCCTAGTCTTGGTCTGAGGTATCAGCAGAGCAGGGCGCAGTGGGGATGGGTTCTGCCTACTCATTAATGACGTCTCTCTCTTCTCTCCCTCTCGTTGTGTCCTCAGTGTGTGTCTCGTCCCAGGGACAGTCTGATAGATGTCTCCTCTGTGTCCATAAAGCCTCGTTCTGCTCTGTGTTGTCTCGTGTGGAGTTCCATCTCATCCCATCTCATCTCATCTGCCTGCTTCACCATGGCCATTTCATCACGCCTCGCCCTGTGGGAGCAAAAGGAAAGTGTCGCCCTGCCTGGTGGTCCCTGCCTCGCTCTTGGACATCTCCAGCTACTACTGCTGCCGCCATGCTGGGCCAAGGGCCCCTTGGTCTTTGCCTCTCTGTGTGCAGGGATGGCTCAGGACACGTCCACCACACAATGACTGAAAAATGGGCCCCTTCCCCTTCTCAATGCTGCCTTGCCTTTGCCCTTCGATCCTCTGAGGGGAGGGGAGATAATACAGTCTGAGGATTTATGGAATAGGCAGACTGAGATAATCCAGAGAGGACTGCTCTTTCCCCTCTGGCTGCCTCCCTACCTCCTTTGCTTACTCTGCCACTGCCTGTAGGGTTGGGCAGGGGCAGGGAATATGAGATAAGTCCAAAAAAGATGTTGATGGTACTAATAATAGTAACTGAGCGGGTCAGTGTGGTGGGGAGCTGGCCCTGGAATCCAGTGGTTTTGGGTTCCAGACCTGTCTCCGACACATGCTGTCTGGGTGCCCCTGGGCAAAGCGATCTCAGCTCATCCTCAGTTGCATTTACTGCTGAGGAAACTGAGGCTTAGAGACAGGAAGTGAGTTGCCCGGGTCACTCAGCTCAGTGTCAGAAGCAGGCTTTGCACCCAGTCTTCCTGACCCTTACTGTGCTCTCATCACCATCTAGCACAGGCTGCCTCCCTGCTCAGATGCATCACTTGGCAGCAGCATGTGTGGGGATGGAGGGCAATCGTGGGGAGGAGGTAAAAATAAAGAAATCACCAAAAACCAATGAAAACAATGGGGTTTTACTTACCATGGCTTAATTTCAGTTATCCCTGCCTCTTACTACCACGGATAATTCATTCATGCTCCGCAGCATTATGGTTGTTGGGCTGCAGTGTCCTCTCTAGGGGCTTCTCATTCCCCCTTGATTACGAGCCCAGCACACTCTGGAGAGGCAAGCATTGGTTCTGGAGCCCCAGGACCCAGGTTCAAATCCTGCCCCAAAAGACTTGAGTCCAACTAAACTGCCAGGGGCTAGCTGCATAACCTCTGGAGAGACATCTTCCTGGTCCTCAGTGTCCTCACTTGTAAAGTGAAGGATCTGAGGTCAGACAGTCGCTTTATGCTCTAATATGCTATGCTACAAGGGATCCTACAGGGCAGATCCCTACTAGGAGAAGTAACTTCTGCTGGTATAGAACTTTCCAGCATCCAAAGAACTATGACATCCATTCTTATATGTGATGCACCCAGGGAGGGATTAGATTTCTGTCTAATTTTTAATTTAGTTCTTTTGTAAAAGGCTTTCCACTCTACCAGCTCAAATGAAATGATGTGTAAAAAGAGTGGCAAATGTGGAGAAGGAAGCCTCTATCTGCCTCCTCCTGCCTGTGTGAATTCAGGCAGGCATTTAGTTCTCTGGGCCTCAGTTTCCCCCTCTGTAAAATGAGGGAGTTGGACTAGATGGCCTCTAAATTCCCTTTCAGCTCTGAATCTATGGTCCTCACAATAATCCTATGAGACGGGTTCTATTATTATTTAAATCAGACAATTATTTAATAATCAGCTTATAATTATAAAATATCAATCATTTAATAATTAGTATTTATATTAAATATTCAACTATTTAATAATTTGTTAATATTTGTGATAGTCAAATTATTTAACGATTATTTAATATTTATAATAAACATTTGTATTATTTAATGAATATTTAATATTTATAACAAACATTTAAGTTAGTTAATACGTGTTTAATTTTTATAATAGGCATTCAAATTATTCAATAAATATTTATAATAAATGGTTAAATTATTTAATAAGTAATTAATATTTATAATATTTAAATTATTCAATAAATATTTATAATGAATGCTTAAATTATTTAGAAAATATTTATGACAACTATTTAAATTAAATCCATATTTAATAAATAATATTCTGTTATCGTTTAATAAAATTAAAATAGGGACATGAAGTTTCTGTATTTTACAATGAAGATCAGAGAGGTTGTGACTTGCCCAGGGTCACACATCTATTGGGTTCCAAGGGTGGGATTCAAACCCATGTTTTCCTGACTCCAAATCCATTGCCAGCTTTATTACAACATGCTTATGTTTACTAAAATCGTGAGGAAAAGGGTGAAGGGCATCCACCAATTTGGCCAAGTTAGGCAGTGATTTCCATTGTTATGTGTCATGCTTAAGACACTCTCACTCTGTTGGAGACAGTGGTGCTAACCTTTCCCACACGACCTTGTTTATGTATGTCCACCACCTGGATCTTCACCCTGGCTCTCCGGTGGGCTTGGTTCTTTTGGGGGATGGCTCTCATTTACATCACCTGAGATCTTGCCTCTCTTCTCTTTTTATAAAAACAGATCAGGGAAGAGGACAAAAGCCCCCCACCCTCCTCACCACCACCCCTTTTCTCTGTAATTCCGGGGGGCTTCATCAGGCAACTGGTTCGGGAAACAGAAAAGGAATGCAAGGAAGCGAAACGGAAAAAACAGACACTGGCCAACTCTCAAGAACAGACAGTAAGTCATTCGCCTGGCAAAACTAACAAGCTACATTTCTATCTTTAAAATGTGCTTTTTTAATACTTTTTAAAAAATCATGGTCATTTCTCAATATCTACTCATGGAACCTTTCCTTTGTTACAAAGAGGAAAGGTTAAGCATAACTGACCCGCTAAATTAACAGTATATGCCACATTCTTCACCTGTAACCCACCCCCCCCCCACCTCTCTATCAAGGGGTGGTTGGTGTTCAATAGTTTCAGTCGTGTCTGACTCTTTGGGGTTTTCTTGGCAAAGACATTGGAGTGGTTGGCATTTCCTTCTCCAGTTCATTGTACAGATGAGGAAACTGAGGCACACAGGGTAAAGTGACTTGTTCAGGGTCACACAATTAATAAGTGCCTGAGGTCAGGTTTGAACTCAGAAAGGTGAGTCTTCCTAATTCCACCCTACCGAGGACAGGGAAGTCTATTTCATCATCCGCACTTACATTTCATTAACAATTTACTCATCTGTAAAATGGGACTAGTAGTAAGGGTAGTGCCTATTCCATAAGACTAGGGTGGAAAAAAACAAAACAAACCTCTTTATAATGGATTTAGCAGCAGTTCCAATTGGGAACCAAATATGATCATTATGTGTTTTCTCAGGGAACAGCTATTAATAGTATAGTTACTTTCATGTTGGGGGATCTGGGAATCTACAAAATTAATGCAATGGACTAGATGGTGTCTTTTAGATCTAGGTCTATGACCCTAAAAGGGGATATTCATACTTGGAAATACTGACAACCAATGCAAGGCCCAGAGCCTGGTGCTGAGGGTATGGAAGGCTTCCTGACCTTCTTCATCATGGGGAACACTTGGTATGGGAAAGTCCCTTCACCAATGCAGATCTCAACTGGATAGGACTCAGTTAATAGATCAGTCTTAGGGAATTGCCTGACTCTTAGAAAAATTACAAGAATGTGAGCTACAGCTGAAAAAAATCTACCTTTACTCCCTGGACTAGTCAGGTAGAGTTTCGTATCATTATCCCCATTTTAGAGATGGGAAAATAGAGTTGCTTAAGGTCTCGAGGGTAGAAGTTTGGACTGTTTCCCTCTGAGGATAGTGTCTATTTAGAGTAAGGCTCCTTGATTGAATCAACAGCTGGTGGGGGGGGGTGGAGGTTAGGAATGTGGCTCCCCCAGAAGATGTTGCCCAGAAGCTGGGCTCTCCTCAGTGACTGACCAAGAAGACAACTGGGAGGCCTACTGGGCCTCAATCCCCAGCCCCCTCCTCACAGCTGTTGAACACAGTAGTGGGGTGGGGGTGGGGGACTGGAGTGAATAGGGACATTTCCTCTGACTCCTCACAGTCTGTAATGCCCAGGAAGATGCCAGATACCAGGGGAGTTTGAGTCAACTGCTCCTGAGCCTCAGTTTCCCCATCTGTAAAATGGGGACTATGATGTGGTACCTAGATTACAAGGTTGCTTTAAGGATGAAAGAACATAATATACATAAAGAATTGCTAATGTAAAGACTAGGAAGGATCAGTAATTATCCATCACCATTTGTTTTTATATTTAGTTCAATTCAACAGGAATTTCTCAAGGGCCTGGTATGCAAGGGCCAGGGCCAGGTGCTGAGGGTATGGAAAGCTTCCTGACCTTCTTCAGCCTGGGGAACACTGTTGTAGCCTGAATGACAGCGAGTGAGACCATTAATCATTTTAAATGGAATTTATCGTGGAGCACAATTAACCCGGGGACTGCCAGGGGTCACGTACCCAAATTAGGCAGCCCGAGCATATACATCTTGGGGTTTATATAGATAAAAGCCACAATATAAATGTCACCAAGGGGAGCAAGCAGGGAAAATACAGAAGCCAAAGGACAGCGTTGCTTAATGATTATTATCTAGGAATCAGTTTGTTGCCCAATTGGAAAGTTCCCAAATCTATTTCGAGAACTGAACAGAAGGGGGGGACTATGAGCTTCAGGTAGCAGGTCTAGGCAGGCTTACTTGGCAGGTTTGCTGCTTTGTTGAGTTTTGGGCAGGTTTCCTAGGTAGTTCTATGATGGGGAGATATAGGGGATGTTTACAAAATGGGGGGTTACTACAACACCTGGTGTGGGAAAGTCCCTTCACCAATGCAAATTTCAACTGGATAGGACTCTATTAGTAGATCAGTCTTAGGTAATTGCCTGACTCTTAGAGAGGGGAAATATTGGTCTAGAGATAAACAACTGGTCAGAATCTGGGGCACCTAGCCCAAAGCTAGGTGGCTCCATAGTGCACAGAGCCTTGGGTCTGGAAGGAAGACTCATCTTCATGAGTTCAAATCTGGCCTCAGATACTTCCCAGCTGTGTGACCCTGGGAGAGTCACTTCACCCTGTCTGCCTCAGTTTCCTCATCTGTAAATGAGCTGGAGAAGGAAATGTCAAAACTCCAGTATCTTTCCCAAGAAAACCCCAAATGGGGTCACAAGGAATAGGATATGACTGAAAAATGGCTGACCTACAACAACAGAACTAGGATTTGATGGGGGTGGGGAACAATTAGTGCAGACCTCTCTCAACCAATGCTCATTGACATTAATGTTTGAAAAAGGGTTATGTGTTTTGCCTTGGGCCTCAGAGTCAGTATATGTAGAGGTAGACTTGAACCCTGGTTTCTGTCCATGGAACCATGGCTGCCTCTCAGAGCTGAGAATACAAGGACAAAAATAAAATCTAATTTGTGCTATGAATCTTTGTAAACAGTTTGGTAGATGGAAATTAAGCCAAGGAGAAAGGAAGCACTAACTCCCAGGGCCATTAGGAAAGCCCTGACACAGGTGTGGTGCCTGAGTGGGTCCTGGAGGGTAGTTAAAGCTTCTAAGAGAGAGAACTGAGGAGCGAATGCCTGGCATGGGTGACAGCCTGGGCAAAGGCAGGGAGATGGGGAAACAGCTCATAATCAATCGATAACATGTATCAAGAGCCTACTCTGTGCAATGAATTTAGAGTTGGGAAAGACTGGAGGCAGGAAGAAAAGTGAGGAAGCTACTGTGATATGCCAGGCGAGAGGTGATGAAAGATTCTTGTTCTGATAGGGGTGGCTTTGGGCAAGTCATTTACTTTCCCAAGGGAAACATTAACAACAACAGCCATAATAACAATGTCTAGCTAACATTTACATAGTGCTTTTAGGTTGGCAAAGCCCATTGTGGATGTTAACTCTATCCTCATAAGAATACTGAGAGGTAGGTGCTATTTTTATACCCATGTTACAGAAGAGGAAACTGAGGAACAGAAAAGTTAAGTGATGGGCACAGGAAACATTTAAAAAGGAGAGCCCAGGAACAGGTCTATACAGTCTTGGAGTAGATGGTTTCCATCTTGGAATTTTAATGATTCTGGGAGGAACCAAGTCTCTGGGGCACTGGAGACAGGGTGTGGTTAGCAAATGATTGGAGGGGTGTGTGTGTGTGTGTGTGTGTGTGTGTGTGTGTGTGTGTGTGTGTGTGTGTGTGTGTGTGTGTGTAGGAGATGGAGGAGCCTGGGATTTCTCTGAGGCTGTGACCCAGGGGTGACTGGGAGGATGGGGTGCCGGCCCCTGAAATCACTCCCAGTGGCTAGGCTTTCGTGGGGGCTGGTCCCAAGCAACTGCTCTAACAGCTGGGACCTTCTGAACAAATGCAGGGTAACAGCTGCCCAAATATCCCTACCATAACAAGGGGAGGGGAGACATCAGCCTGACCCAGTCCAGAAGGTCTCAGAAGAGACGTGGCCCCAGAGGGCAGAGCCGGGAGTGACGGGGGTGGGGGAAGGTAGACTTCGGCTGGAAGTCAGGAAAAGAACCAGAGCGGTGCCTTAGCACCTACGGCAATGAGCTGTCCCTTAGGAAAAGTCTTCAGGCAAAGGCTGGAGGAGCACTTGGTGGGGGAGGGCAGTCCCAGATGGCATTTAGGTGTGCTTGGCCTGGATGGCCCCAGGCCCCTGCCAGCTCTGAGGGTTCTCGGTCCTTCCATCCTTAAAAGCCACTAGCCGCTCTAGAGTCGCTGTCTGCGGTGAAAGGCAAGCTGGGGGCCGAAGGGCAGCCGCGGGTGCTGAGGGACAGTGGGGGCCCGAGGGGCAGCTGTGGCGGATGAGGGGCAGCTGTGGGGGATGAAGGGCAGCCACGGGGGCTGAGTTTTCGGGCAGCCCCAGCCATGACCACGCTGCTCCGGGCAGGTCACGGGCCTCACACATGACCCAGAGCGGAGACTTAGGATTGCTGGAACATAGATCCCAGTAGGTATGGGACCAGCGGGGGACACACTCCTACTGAGGTGGGCCACCGGCCTCCTGGGTCCAGAGGGGTCGTGTTGTCCCCCTATCAGAGCTCGTCCTTCTTGTAGAAAGCCCTTCTATAGCTATTATCCTATTTGGGCCCCGGAAGGACCATTGGGAGAAGATAAGTCCATTTTTACAAATAATACTGATAACAGTAGTTAGCATTTATATGATACCTTCGGGTTTGCAAAACACTTTCCAAGTCTCACCTCATTGGGCTCTTACAACAATCCTGTGAAGGGGGTGTCATTGTTATCCCTGTTTTATAGATGAGGAAACTGGCATTGGAAGAGGTTAAGGGACTTCCCCAGGGTCACACAACTAGCATGAGTCAGGCTGGATCTGAACTCAGGCCCAGGGCGCTGTGCTCTATGGAGCCACCAAGTCGCCCAAGGAAGGTTTAGAAGCATCTAGGTGTCTAGGGAACTGCTCTCAGAGGTAAGCAGACCTGGGTTCAAGTCTGGCCTCGGACACATACTTGATGGGTGACCCTGTAGTTCCCTATATCAGGAAAAGCACAGGTCTGGTTCCTATTTGTATCCCTGCCCTCCACAGTGTGTGTGTGTGTGTGTGTGTGTGTGTGTGTGTGTGTGTGTGTGTGTGTGTGTGTGTGTGTGTGTGCGTGAGAGACAGACAGACAGACAGAGAGCAGAGAAAGACAGACAAAGATAGAGAGAAACACGGAGAGAAAGACAGAGAGACAGACAGGGACAGAGAAGAGAGAAAACAGTGATATAGAGAAACAGACAGAGAGACAGAGAGAGACAGAGAGAGAGAGACAGAGAGACAGAGACAGAGAGAGAGAGAGAGAGAGAGAGAGAGAGAGAGAGAGAGAGAGATGAGAGAGCTTGTCACCTGTACTTTTAGTCTACAAAAAAGACACAGGGAGAGAGATATGAGAGAGACAGAGACAGCAGGGAGTGGCACAGAAGCTCTATTCTAGATAAGAGGTGGCTGTAAACTCCTTTATCAGAGCCCAGGAGGCTTCTCCGGAGTCTGACTTTCTGACAAGGAGTAGGTGGGGCTGAAATGCCCCCTTGGCAGAGCCCAAATCCAAAGTAACATCAACATAAATGTTAGGAAAGCACCACTAGCAGACCCTCAGTGAGAGGCATCTTGTGGACCATGGGCTGGGCAGGGCATGGTGCCCAATGGGCCTTCCAAGGGATGCCTTCTAAAGGTTGACAAGGGTTGGAGGCGGGCTGCCTGCCTCACGGTATAAGGGGTAAGCACAGTAAATCACGTGGCAGTCATTCCAGGGTCTTAGATTTATGGCCTCCTGGATCTAGCTTTGGAAGGATGCATAGCAGTCATATAGTGTTACCCATAACTGAAATGAAGCCTCTCTTTAACATCCCTGACCAATCGTCCTCTGATGGCTGCTTGAAGACCTCAGATTGGGGGAGCCCACCACCTCCTGATGTGGCCCCACTGGCTAGGATGGCTGTCAGTGCCGAGAAGCCTAAGTTGGCTTCTTTGCCCCTGGTCTCGCCCTCTGTGCCAACCTGGTGCTAAGTCTCTCTAATTTGACCAGCCTGATCCCTGGGTGACAGACATCCCGACTGTCATCAGCCTGCCCTAATGACAAGAGGGATAATCATTAGTATAACCTTCTAGCTCTCTCAGGACTTGCCAGAGCCCGTGCTCGGCTGGCACCAATTTCAAAGGCCCAGGGTCACTTCCATCCACAGGAAGAGGACTTTTGATTGAAGTGGGCACTTAATTAAGGCAGCTTTAGTAGCGAGAGTTGGACAGTGACCAGCTCATGAGATAAAGAAGACATTTGAGTCTGAGTCTGGGCTGAGTGCTGGGAAGATACAATAAAAAGCATGTTATAAAGCCCCTGCCTTCCCAGAGCTTATTCTCTAGTGGGGGAAGATAATTGACAAGGAAAGACATGTGGAGGCCTAGCTTCCAACTAGATAAGGTAAAAGGCTCCCTAAGAACCAGGGGAAAAGACCAAGAGAGGTGGAAATGAGTGGGTAATGGGGCCATGGTGAGGGGACTGCAGGAGATTCATGAAGGCCTGGGCCCTGGCAAAATGGTGCCATCCTGGTGCCCTCTTGTGGCTGTTTACACACAGGACACAATCAGTGGTGTAGCTGGTAACTGCAATGTGGACTCTGAGAACAAGGGCTGTTTTTTGCCTTTGTTTGTATCCTCAGCACTAATTGAAATTGCCTTGCACACAGTAGGTACATAATGAATGTTTATTGACTGACTGCTTGCATGCTGCAACCTCCCCCCCCCCCCCAGAAGATAAGAATCTTGAGATCCGGATTGTTTTCCCTTTTTTTTGACTTGGTGCTTTGCATGTCAGATGTGCAAATAAATATTTTAGATTGAATTGGAATTGTTAATGGTGTGGTTTAATGAAGAGATCATTCATTGGACTGGGGGACCCAAGTCCTTCTCACACTGCCACTGTGTAGTAATGTGATATATATCTCAGGTAGAGGCAAAGGCAGAGCATCCCTATGATAAGGAATCACAGGGTTGATGTTGGTGCAGAAAGCGGGACAATGTCCTACAGGCAAGTGAAAGTCTCTGAAGATTTTTGAGCAGGGGCTGTGGCTAGGGCAGAGAAAAGTCAGACTATGCCCCACTGACCAGATTCTCTCAAATTCAAATTCAGTAACCCAAGTTGGAACCTCTCATGACTGCATCACAGGTCAGTTCGATGGGCATTTACAGCCCTTTACAACCTGGTCCTAACCTACCATGATGCAGTCAAAGTGGTATTCTTGCTGTTGCTCAGGCATGACCCTCTATCTCCCATCTCCATGAGTTTGCACGGGCTGTGACCCGTGCCTGGGATGCCCTCCCTACTTAGCTCCATTTCTTAGGCTTCCTTATTTCCTTGAAAACGAAGTTTGTGCCACCTTCTTCAAGAAGGTTTCCTGGTACCCTCAGCTGCTAATATTATCTCCTTTGATTAATTCTGCCATGATGATGTTTGCACAAGGTAGTCTCTGCCAATTCAATGGCAAGGTACCTGAGGGCAAGAACTGTCTTGTCTTTATCTTTGTACCTCAAGCATCTAGCACGATGTTAGGCACACAGTAAATGCTCAGGAAAGGCTTTTTGATTGATTAAGGCCCTACTATGTGCCTAACCCTCTGCTAGGTACTGAAGATACCAACAGGAGTGATAGCAGCTACAAAAGCTAGTATTCACATAACATTTACACACCTTCACCTCCTCTGAGGGGCAGCTACTTGATGCAGTAGATGGAAGGCTGGGCCTGTAGTCAGGAAGACTCATTTTTGGGAATTCAAATCTAATTGTGTGACCTTGGACAAATCACTTCACCTTGTTTGACTCAGTTTCCTCATCTGTAAAATGAGCTGGAGAAAGAAATGACAAACCCCTCCATGATCTCTTCCAAGAAAACCCAAATGGGGTCACAGAGAATTGAACAGGACTGAACAATGACTTAACAACAACAACAATCTCATTCGATCTTCACAACTGTCCTGTGAGTTAGATGCCCATTTTACAAATAAACAAAGAGACTCAGTGACTTTCTCAAGATTGCACAGCTGGTAAATGTCCAACACAGGATTCGAACTCAGGTTTTGACTAGGAAGTCAGCTCTCATTACACGGAGAAAAGGGAAGACAAAGACACTCAGAAAAAAAAAAAAATGACCTCTGCCCTGCCAGAGCTTACAATCTCCTGAAGGAATGGTTTTCTAAGTGTGATCTGGGGCCCAAAGTGAAAGCCAGTTTCATTATGACACCAAGGGGCCATTTGTCTGCTGAAATGCGCTTTCCTTTCCCAGCTACATGTCTGTGGGAAGCTGGATTTTCTTCATATGCCTCAGTCAAAACAATAAATCGCAAGAGACTGAACACAGAAGCAGACAGGAGAATCCAGCTGTGTTTTTATTAAGGCAGACATTAAATGATTTTCAAAAATAGGTTAAAAAAACCAAGACCCCTAATTTTTTATCAGTCAATAAGTATTTAATTTTCTTTGTACCCTCAGTACTTAGCCTGGCAAAAATAGTAGGAAAATATAGTTATTTTTCATTTTAAAACATGGTATTTATGTTAACAAATAATGGATTTATTATTTTTGTTTTTCAATGAATTAAGAAACAGTTTAAATGTATAGACTCTACTTTCTTTTTTCTCTTTTTTATTTTTATTTTTTGGCAGGGCAATTGGGGTTAAGCAACTTGCCCAAGGTCACAGGGCTAGTAAATGTCTGAGGCTGGATTTGAACTCAGGTCCTCCTGACTCCAGGGCCAGTGCTCTATTCACTGTGCCACCTAGCTGCGCCTAGGCTTTACTTTCTAATCGAGCAAATTTGGATAGATATAATTTATGTAAAGAAGAGCTCTCTGGGGTCCTTAATTTTTAAGGGTGTAAAGGGGTCCCTGAGACCCTCTGTACTAGGCGGTTAGGAAGATCCTTTTGAGTATGAGTTGAGTCCTAATGCCAAGTCTAACTGGATGCTGTTTTCTCTCCTAGGCTCCAGAAAATAGTGACAGCCCTGCCCTTAGGAGCCACAAGGCCTCCGGGACGCAGAGTTCCCAGGGTGGCCAGCCTGACCCAGCATCCCCCAGCCCCAGCGTTGTCGTCGAGAACATTCCTAATGAGAAGGAAGGGATGGCCAGCCCAGAGGCAGTGCTGGTGAGCAGCATAAATAGGGAAAGCCTGCAAGGCAAGAGCACCACGGAGAGCCCTCCACAGAAGCCTCAGCCCCTCAAGAGGGCCAGGAAGACCAGCGATGTCCTACTGATGGTGGCCAAGCTCAATTCAGAATTGCCCAGGCCAGAGCAGAGGACTCACCCAGCTGACCCTCCAACCCACAAGCCTCCGTCTTCCATTCCAGAGGGGGAGAAGAAAGGACAACCCCCAGGGGACACTTGTGGTCCACAGAAAGCCACTGAGGACTCTGCCAAAAAGGCAGAGAAACCAAGGACAGTGGGGAGCCCAAGCTCCACAGACAAGCCTCCCAAGAAGAGTGAAAAGCCTCAGATCAAAGTGGGCAAGTGTGGCAAGGTGCCCCAGACCAAGGGACTAACAGGGGGTGAGCCCCAGAGCAAAGAGGCCCAAGCAAAAGGGGAAAAGCAGGGAAGTGAGGCTGAGGTAAAAGGGATGAAGGAGGACAAAGCCAAGGTATCCCAAACAGAGGGAGATGGCCAGCCCCACACCAAAGGAGAGTCAGGGGATGAGCCCCAAAGCAAGCAAGAAAAGGCAGATCACCCTAAGGACACAGTGGGGACAGGGAAGGAGGCCCAAAGCAAAGCAGGAAAGGGAGACAGAGCCCACAGCCAGATGAAAAAGTGGGGTGAATCCCTGAACAAGTGGAGAAAGAGAAGCGGATCCCAGAGTCAGGCGAAGAAGGACAGTGAATCTCAAATCCAGGGGAGGAAGGAGAGTGAGCCCCAAAATCAGGGGGGAAAGGAAAGTGGACCCCAAAGTCAGGTAGGGAAAGAATGTGGGTCCCACAGTCAGGTGCCGAAGGGGGATGAGACGGGGAGTGGTCTCCAAAGCAAAGGGAGGAAGGAAGAGGGCCCCTCCCAAATGGAAGAAAGTGGGAGTGAAGCTCTCAAAGAAGGAAAGGAGGGCCATGGATCTCCCACCTCAGAGAAAGAGGGAGGTGCACCTGAAAACAAGGCAGAGACCAAAGAAACCCCCACGAAGATGGAAGAAGAGGAGGAGGACAGAGAGAGAGGCCAAAGCCTTGATTCAGACAGGGTGAGGATGCTGGATGGCCAGGGTGGGGGTGGGGAGGGGAAAGGGATGGCAATCTGGGCAAGGTTCTTGAGGAGGTGGCTTTGGGGGCTTTGAGATAGTCCCTGTTTGGATCCCTAGAGAACGAGGAGGAGGAAGAGGAGGAGAGGAAAAGGAGGAGAAGGAGGAAGAGAAGGAGGAGAAAGAGGAAGAGAAGGAGGAGGAAGAGGAGAAGGAGGAGGAAGAGGATGAGGAGGAGGAAGAGGAGGAGAGGAAGGGCAACCTGAAAAAGCAGAGAACTCCCAACTGATAGTCTGGGAGCATCCCTGGAATGTCAGTCCCTTGAAAGTATTTCCAGGAGTTCAGGCCCTTGTTTCCCCCTTCTATTCTGGGAATAGAATGCAGAGCAGTCCCCAGGCCATAGGACTCCCTGAGAGGGTCCAGCCCTGATGACTGACCCATTACATTCAGACTCCAGAGTCTACAAGGGCTATGGAATGCCCTCCCCAATGTGGAGCAACCAACCCAAATGTAAAATGTCAGGGGTGGTAAATTAGACTTTGATGCACGATAGTGTCTAAGGCATTGGATTCAGAGTTAGGAAGACTAGCTATGTGACCCTGGGTAAGTCACTTAAGCTCTGTTTCAGTTCCTTCATCTTGGGCCCAATGGCCTCTGAGGTCCCTTCTACCTCTGAACCACCCTCTGACCTTATTACTGTGGGCACTCTGTCCACCACTGCAGGCCAAAACTTAGACACTTCTCATATAGGGTGCCCTGTCCTTGCCTTGCTACAGATTCTCCAGAAGGGCAATGTGAATGGTAGGAGTAGTGCTGGGTGCCTGCAAGTACGAGGGCTGCCCAGCATCTTCCTTCTCCCTTGCAACCCAACCAGCTCACTTTCTTTTCTGGGCACATCTCTGATCTTTCACAATGTGCCGGTGGGAAAGCTGTCATTGCCAATGGATCATAGCCCACTTATATTGGGGCGGTCATGTCAACAGGGCACGATGGAGAGTGGTCAGGGCAGGAAGAGCCAGATTCAGATCCCGCCTCTGATGCACACTGACTGTGTGCCACCCCCCTGCCCCGGCTAGTCACAACTTACTAGGGCCCCACAAGCTCTATAAGACTTTCTGAGGCTGGGCAACCCCTCAAGCTATGAAATCATAGGTCAGTTCAAAAAATTCCCACAAAAATCCAAACCATTTATGTGTGTGTGTGTGTGTGTGTGTGTGTGTGTGTGTGTGTGTGTGTAAGCATATATATATATATATATATATATATATATATATATATATATATATATATATTTACTCCCTTATTTCATTATCTTTGTGCCCAGGAACTGGAGGACAGATGGTATGAAGCTGAGAAAGTCTGGCTGGTGCAGAAGGAAGGATTCACACTGGGTAACTTGTGGGCTTGAGCCCCTGGGAACCATCTGACCTATAGCTCTGTGACTTGCTACCAGTGTGGCAGGCAAACTTGGCAAGTGACTTCTCCCTTCTGGGTCTCAGTGTCCACAGCTGTCAGAAAAGGGATTTGGACTAAATAATCTCTAGTGTCTCAAATGGTTCTGACAGCCTCCGTTCTAAGGCCCCTCCCAGCTCTGACACCCCCTGTTCTAAGGCCCTTCCCAGCCCTGACATCCTCTGTTCTAAGGCCCCTCCCAGCTCTGAAATCCCCTGTTCTAAAGCCCCTTCCAGCTCTAACATTCCCTGTTCTAAAGCCCCTCCCAGCCCTGACATCCCCTGTGCTAAGGCCCCTCCCAGCCCTGACATTACCAGTTCTAAGGCCCCTCCCAGCCCTGACATTCCCAGTTCTAAGGCCCCTTCTGGCTCTGGTACTTCAGGTTCTAAGCTCTCTCCCAGCTCTGAAATGTCATGTTCTGGGGTCCAACTGTGACTAGGCATATAGTGGGGAGAGGGGGAGAAAGCAAACATCCTTCACCTCTTCCTCAGGCATCCCTTTCATTCCCTAGCCCATCACCACCCCCAAACTTCTCTGTGTGTGCAATGCCATGACCAGTCTTCCTTTCCTGGGGGCTCCCCTCTTAGCGACAGTGCTGAAGCCGGATGTGGGGACCCCAGAGCTGGCTGCAGGACGAGTGAGACTTTGCCTTGATGCAGACAAGTCCATTACCGAGGTGGATGAGGAGAACGTCCATCGTGTGAGTCCCCCCCAGTTCCAGACTCTTCTCCGTCCTTCTAATTGTGAGAGGCCTGATCCCCACTGGGAGGCTTCTTGTCCAGCCCCTCCATCATGTTCTGCCTCGCCCCCAGACCCAGCCTTAGTGAAGCTGGAAGGTTTACCAATGGCCTTCTCCCTCAGAGAGTCCAGTGACCCCAGGGAGGGTCAAATGCCACAGACTGAGACAGGAAAGACTGCACAGGCCACCTAGTCAGACCATGACCTTTATCCAGAAAGTGAGTTCTTTATCTTATAGACCTTGTGACTCTGAGGTGTGGTGCAGGCAGAAAATATAAAAAGACCCTGGGAAGATCTAGAAATTTTATTGAATTCTAGATGCACCCCAGCCTGCTCAGATATGTCTGAGATTAGCCCTGACCCTGGGAAGTCATGTTGTTGAAGGTAGCTGTGTTCTCCTGTATGATGTTCCCAGAATCAGAGGCCTAGAGCTACAGGAGGGACCTCAGAGGTCAGCATTTTACAGAGGGGGAAACTGAGGCATGGAGATTTTTTTGAGTGTTTTGCCTGGGGTCACATAGCTAGTAAGTCTGAGTTAGGATTTGAACTCCTGGCCCCAAGTCCTTGATGCTCACTTTTGTATAGGATAGTATTCATTTAAATACAATAAAACAAAATATAAGAAATGTGTTTATTAAGTACCAGCTAATTGAGAAGACTGGGATGGGGCTGGAGAGATACACCAGCCAGAGTCCCTGCCCTTGAGGAGATTACAGTCCAGTAAGGGCTAAGACAAACCCAGAGAGCTGTTAAGGCACCACATTACTGTGCAAGTCCATTGAGAGGTGAAGAAAGTTTTATAGGACATCTGAGGAAGGTCTGGCTCATGAGGAAGGGAGGGACATTAACTGGGAAAGGCCAGCTGCCCATTGGCAGATTGGGGAAGGTCAGTGATGGCTGAACATGACTGCATCTGTGGCTAAGAATGACTGAAGTCTGGCCATGGGGAAGGGGCATTAACGTCCTGCTTGACCCCAAAGGGCTGAAGGAGGACCAGTGGGCAGATTTGACAGAGGCAGATTTCCTGTAGATTTATGGCAGGGCTCTCTACTAAAGAGAGCTGTTCCAAAGTGGAATGAATAGTTGCTTCAGGAGGTGGTGAGTTCCCCATCCCTGGAGATCTCCAAGCAGGGGCTGGGTGACTACTTGTCCAGAATGTTTTAAAGGGATCTTTGTTCAAGTATGAATTGGACTAGACTACTTAGGTGAGCCCATTTGGACATTCCTTTCCCATAACTTGCAAGCTCTTGGAGGGTTAGGAATGTTTCAGACATTTCTCTTAGATTATCCCTGATGCCTAGCCTCGAACATTGTTGGTGTTGATGATGATACTAGCTAATATTTTATGGAGCATTTACTATGTGCCAATCACTACACAATTACTATATCAGTTGATCCTTATGGCAACTTTGGGAGATAGATGATATTATTTTATGATCTCCATTTGACAGATGAGGAAACTGAGGCAGGCAGAGGTAGTGACTTGACCAGGGTCACACAGCTAGGAAGGGTCTGAGGCTGGATTTGAACTCATATTTGGCATGCTGTGAGTGGTGAGGATGATTGAAGCCTTGCCTCAGAATGAGGGATGGCTTTGACAGTACATATTTGATCTCTCTCCGAGGATTCCAAGGGCACTTAGGCTCCTTCCTGTAGGGCCTCAGCATCACACCCATTAACACCACACTGTCACTCTGCAGGAAGAACCGGTTACAGTTAGGACTTCTAAAGTCCCCTCCAGCTAGAACATATGACAATTCTGTCAATGCCAGATCAAGCAGGAGCGGTTAATGGCGGGAGTTCCCTGGGGGCTGTTCATCTCTCAGTTCTTTTCATTTCTGTGGGGGCTTTGGTGTTCCTCCTGTATCTGGGCCCACGGAGTCTGCTGACCACAGGCCTTCGAAGCCATTCCCAGTATCTCAGTGTGTGTCTGGTGGCCTTCCACCCTGGAGGCCCCCCAGGGAGGAGAGAACCCAGAACCACTAACTGTGGGACCCTTCTAGGCCAACCCCCCGGAGCTGGATCTGGCAGAGAACCTGGCCTCCCTTCAGAGCCTCAATGAATCTAGTGTCCTGAACACACTTCAGCACCGCTACCAGGGCCAGCTCCCGCACACATACACAGGACCAGACCTGATTGTCTTCCCGCCCCAGGGTGCCCCGGCTCCTTCCTCTTGCAAGGTGAGATGCTAGTGGGGTGGTGGGTGGTGGAGGAAGACTGGGGGTTACTGGGGAGGCCTCTGGTGATATGTGTTCATTTGCTGAATCTAATATAAGCACTTGAGGGCAGGGGTGATTTTCTTTGAGTCCTTAACGCCTAACACAGAGCTGGGTCCATAAGATGTACTCGACAAGTGTATACTGAATTAAATTTAATTAATTCACTCAATATATATTTATTTAGTGCCTTTTATAATAACAACAATGATGTGATTAGCTCTTATTTTTGGAATGGGGGAGGGAAGGCTTTCAAGGGGCTTCCTTCCTAGATACTGAACTATGCTGGGGGGGATTTCACTTGTCTGGTCCCAATTTCTTCATCTGTGAGATGGGGGAGGGGTTGGATTTGACCTCTGAGGCTCCTCTGGACTCTATGATGCTGTTTGTTCTCTGTGTGATCTTGGGCCTCAGTTTCCTCATATGTAAAACAAAGGAATTGGACTCCATGACCTCTGAGGTCAGCTCCGGGTGTAGGATTCTGTGAATTCAGAGAGACCTGGAAGGTCAGGGAGATCCTAGGACAATGCTACATTTCATTCAAGGGCTGGGGGCTAATCACTGTGTTTCTAACTCCCCAAAGGGAGCTGGGGTATAGCTGTGACTAGTTCTATTAAATCTTTCCCAAGTCACTTGGGGGCTTGCATACATCTGCATTGTGGGACGTGGTATGCTATAAGGCAGTGCTAAAAATGCTAGGATGCCTTTAATTTCTAACATGGTAAATATCGATAGATCTAAGCCTCATAAAGAGAAGCCCTTTGAGGAGACCTCAGTAAATTTGAAGAGTGTGAAGGGTTCTGGGACCAAAAAGTTTGAGAAGCTCTGACGGAATGGGAAGACCTCTGGACCAGGGGTCAGGATTCCTGGGCAAGGGGGATAGACAGCAGCCTTGGAAGCTGTTCTGGGGGTTAGCTGAGTTCTGCTTGGCCCCTTGAGGCCAACGTTCTGTCTGGTGTCAGGGAGAACTCCTTAACCATTAGTGCACACACCAGCATGTCTGCACCAGAGGCATACAAGAAAATGTAGATGGTCACTTGTCAGCGCCCTACGGGCTCCAGGGTCACATCCAGCTCTGAAATGCCGCTATTCTCTGACCTGGGGTCTAGTCTCGGCTTTGACCATGAGCCAATGAGATTATATTTGTCAAGTGTTTATCACAATGCGTGGCATGTGGCCACGTGCCAGTAAATGCTTGAGCCCCGTGTTGGCCAAGCTGCTCAATCCCTCTGGGCGTCGGCTATTAACCATGCTCCCTTGGGATAGATGAGGAAACAAACCTTGTGATCATAGTAGGTGTTTCACCTGAGATTGCTACATCTCTTTAACAGCTGGGGGGCGGGTTGGGCTCCTGCTTCATGAAGGTGATCACTCCACCTGCTAATGTCAAGCTGCGTCCGCCCTCCCACCTTCTCCCTGTCCCCCTTGAAGGTTTTAAAGTTAATCCTTCCCTCCCCTGGCCATGGTCTCAGTTTTATTTTGTGTGACCGCCAGGTGGCAGCATAGACCCACAGTTAGGTCCAGGACTCAGGGAGGAGGTTGGGAGGAGCCAAGGAGTGGAGTCTGTAGAACTCCTGGTGGGGCTCGCCCCCTTGCTTTTGGAACCTCTGGGAATGAAGTGAGACCCAAGAGGGAGGGGGAAGAGTGTGTGAGGCTTGAGTCTTCCAGGGAAGGTGGGCTCTTCCTGGATGGCTCAGGCAGTGCCCTGTCCCATCCTGGGTCCCCACCTGCTGGTTTGACCTCCTGGGGATTTGTCTTGCTGGGTTGGCAGGATGGCACAGCATACCACTTTCTGGTGGAGTGATGACCATTGGGAGCCTGGGAGACAAGTAGAGTCATAGACCTGGAGCTGGAAGGAACCCCACAAGCCATGTAGAACAACCGCCTCACTTTACTAATGGAGAAACTGAGGCCTAGGGGGATTTAGTGACTTGTCTAAAGTCATGTAGGCAGCAGGTATGATTCAAATTCAGGTCTTCTGACTCAGAAAAAGCATGGATTAAGCAATGACTTTGTGCCAAGCAGGATTCCCCCCTGGAATAGCGGGAGATGCCACACAGATGCAGATGGCAAGGACCGTGGGCTCAGTAGCAGGTGGATGGCAAAGCCCGGGAGTCTGGAGGGCATGGCCGCAGGAAAGCTCTTGCTGCTTCTCAAGTTCATTTTTAGCCTTAAGGAGATCAATCGATAAACCATCAGTAAACATTTATTAACCACCTACTATGTGCCAGGCACTGTGAGAAATGCTGGGAGTGGAAAAAAAGCAAAAGATAATCTTTGTCTACAAGGACCTTACAATCTGAGGGGGTGAGGTCATTTAGAAACTCCACAGTAAGGGAAACCAAGGTTTGGGTCCTGGCGGTGGTGCCTGCCACAGGCCAGCTGCGGCTCCTGCCTATGGCTGGGCAGTCACAGGATGTCCTGAATGTGGCCTGCTTGGGTACAGGGGGAGCCGAGAGTCTCCTCTCAGAGGGGCTGCCCCATGGGTCCTCTTGGCCTAGGTGAATGGATGGAGCCATGTTTTTTCAGGGCTGATCCAATTTTGGGGGAATAACCCCCCAGGAAATCTACTTTCCTTCAGGACTCACTTATCTCTGCCCCTAAATGACAGAGCTAATATATTGTGGACTCTTGCCCCCAGATGCCCAAAGGAAGGAGGGATGGCCTGGCACCCCACGTCTGCTCCTTAGCCCAGAAGGCCTACTGGACCATGCTGAGCCAGCGCCAGGACCAGACCATCGTGCCCCTGGGAAGGAGCGGGTCTGGTAAAAGCACTTGCTGTGAGAGAGCCCTGGAGTACCTGGTGAGCAGCGCTGGCACTGTGGATGAACGGGTCTCAGGTAGAGTCTGTCTCTCTGTTGATATGGGTGTGTATGTGATAAAGTACAGTGGGGGCATATATGGGCACATGCACACACATGTACACACACCACACCACACGGGTATATGTACACATACATGCTTGTACAATGCATATCCTGACACACATGTATACATCATGTACATGTGTACACACGGTACGTATTGTGTGTGCATGTATGTATGCATATGTGAGTATGTTTAAAGAGATGGCAATGTCCCTAATGATAACAATAGCCAGTTTTTATATATCAGTTAAAGGTTTATAAAGTGCCCCCCCACCCTGTGCTTTGCACAGTGTCTGGCACATGGCAGGGTGTTAATAAATGTTTAATGACTGTCTTTCCGTATATCATGCCGTTTGATCATCAGAACACCCCCGTGAGGGAGGGGTTATGGGGGGTAGATATGGTAAACAGATTTCAAGGTGTTCCTGAGCATGACTGGAAAAAAAATTACGGCTTTATTTTCACTGACTTCTAACAGAAATTTAGCATCTCTTTTATTTAGAAGTCTTTATTTTGAGGAGGAGTCTTTAGGTTTCACCAGATTGTCAAAAGGGTTCAGGATACAGAAAGTATTTAAGAATTCCCAGTGCAGAAGATGGTAGCTGGGCTGTTTCTGGAAGGAAGCCAGGGATTCTGAGAGGTGGAGGTGAAGGAGGAGGGCATTCCAGGCATGGGGGACAACCAATGCAAAGGCGTGGAGATGGGAAATGCCATGCATATGGAAGTATGAAGGCCATTTTGACTGGATCATAAGAATGGGGGGAAATGGAAGTAGGGGGTGGACATCCAGAGCCTGGGGGGCTTGGGAGGAACAGATCTTTCCACTGCCGCAGAGGGAGAATGCTGAGTGACTTTGTGCCTTCTTGGTTTTGCAGTGGAGAAGATCCATGCCACCTTCACCATCCTCAGGGCCTTTGGTTCAGTGCTGACTGATCACAGCTACAGCTCCACACGCCTCTCCATGGTCATGTCCCTAGATTTCAATGCTACCGGCCGGGTCACAGCGGCCCACCTCCAGGTGAGGGCCCTGCCACAGTCAGGGTGGCCTGGGTTGGGCTACAGAGCCCTGAGGTGAACCCTAGTCCCATGGACTCTCCCTCCTCCATGTGACTGGGCACCCCAGTAGCCAGCTGGTCCCTCCCTCTGTCTGATGTCCCAGCCCTGTCACCATCACCGTCACTGTCACTGTCCCTGGCTGGTATGGGAGCTGCCAGCTCCTTCCTGAGCTTGCTCAGTGACCCAATTTATCTCTTTCAGGAGCAAATGCCCAGGCCTGTCTGTTCTTCCGAATATTGCAAGGATTAAATATTCATGAGTAAATATATAATTCAGCAGTTCATTAGCAGAATCTTAAAAGTGAAAGCTGAAATTAGACAGTTGTTCCCTTAGCCTTCTGTGGCAAATCTGCGTTTGGGGAACACGAGGCCTGTTTGTTCCCATCTCCCCCTTCCCCCACCTCCCCTCTAGAAATGTTCTGTATGGAACAGAATGGGTGGGGGGTGAGGTTCCAAGAAGGGCTGGAAAGAGCCTCCAGGAATGAGAGCTCAGCTAAAGTTGTAGAGGAGGCCTCTGGTTGACCCTCTGCCCAGATGGAGGAGGGGATCTTCCATGTTGTCCCCTGGAAAGGATCGGTCCCTTCCCCGCCCCCCCCCCAACCACTCCTTGTTCTTTCTACCTTTAAGGGAGCCTGAAATGTTGATTTAAGTCAGTTCTTTGGGCTGATGCATCGAAGGCCTCTGATAAGGAGGGGAAAAAAGTTATCAACACATGAGGGCCATGTTAGCTATTAATATCTTGGCTTGAATTTATTTATCGATTTATCCTGACTCCTGAAGAAATGGGGAGCAAGACAGGAGGCTTGCTGTAAGGAGACAAAGGTCCAGAGGGTCTGTGAAAAGATGGGGACAGGTCTGAGTGAGATGCTCCACATGGAAGGGGCACCAGGTGGGGCCCCCAGTGAGGTGGCAGGCCCTAGTCACTAAGAGGAGGTTGGAAACATTGAACGAAGAGGGACGAGATAATGAATGAACAATGATGGCCCCACCCCTGTATTCCACGGTGGCCTTCAGCTGGTGGGGAGGCATAACTATTCATCTGCTCATTGCTCCCTTGGCAAGAAGGGTGGACCAAGTGTGAGGTCTTTCTTCTCTGCCTGTGCCAAAGGCTTGTGAGGCATCAGTCCAGGTGGCTGAGCCCTGGTCTAGGCCATGTCTCAACATCTTGGGCTCTATTTTCCCACATGTTGTGCCTTCAAACCTTGGGAGGCCCTGGGAATAATTCTGAGTCAACATCTCTGTCTCTGGCTCCCTCATATCTCTCTCTCATCTGTTTCTTCTAGACCATGCTCCTGGAAAGAGTCCGAGTGGCCCAGCAGCCAGAAGGGGAGGGAAACTTTGCTGTCTTCTCCCAGATGTTGGCCGGGCTGGATCTTGACACCAGGTAAGAGCCTGGTGTGGAGTCCCAGGGCAGGGGGACGATAGTGAACCAGGGATTCTGGCCTGGGTGTTGGGCGCTTGTTCTTGGATAATGCTCAAGGCCTCAATGCTTGCTGTTTTTAAAAGAAAGGGGTCCCTATCGATGGAGGTCATAGGGAAGATAAACTTTACAATGCCTCTGGTCTTCAGAGGCGCTCTGGTCTTCAGAGGCGCTCTGGTCCAGGTCCTTCATTTGGGAGAAGAACTGAAGCTGAGAAAGGTGAGATGTTGTACCTGAAGGCCCCAAAGCATCAGAAGCAGAATTTGAACTCAGGTCCTCTAGCTCCAAATAGTGGACTGGGTGGGTGGGGAGCCAGGAGGACAGCTGTGGGTGAGGTAGCCCAGCAGGGGGCTCTAGAAAAGCAGGATTTGTACCCAGGTCCTCAGATTCCAAACCCAGTGCTTTCCAAGCTGAGGCTGGAGGGCTCACTTATCACAGATGGCATGGGGAGGGGATGCCAGCATCTGGCAGGGAGCCAGACCTCTGAGCTCACCCAATTTTAAGATCTGATTCAATTGAATTCAGTTCAGTAAGCATTTATGGAGTGCCTACTGTATACCAGCCACTAAGCCACGTGCTCTAGATACAAAGACAAGAGGGCAAATGGCCTCTGCCCACTCTCTGGGGTCCTGGGATTATACAATTTGATTTTTACAGAGGAAGAAACTGAGACCCAGGAGGTCAAAACGGCCTACCTGAGGTCACAAAAGCCATAAGCATCAGTGGTGGAACTGGAACTCAGGTCTTGTGACTTTGAGGCACAAATTGTTTCCACAAGTAAATTCTCTGATTCTGTGCACTGGATTGTACTGCCACATAAGGATGAGTAATGGGGGATGTTGGGTCTAGAGAAGGGAATACTTGGATGGGGAGCCACGAGGCTGCAGAGAATTCCTTGTCTGGTGTGGATGGGACTTGCTGCCCTCTGAGGTTCCCTCTTACTCTGAGATGCTGTGATTCCATGAAATCATCCCCTTGTGATGTCATCAGATGCCCATTTCACAGATGTGGAAACTGATTTGCCTGAGATGACAGGTAACATGTGAGACTGTGACCCCAAATCTGCTGGTCTCCACTGTCCCCCAGGGCAAGCACAGAACCAGAGGGGGTTAGTCACTTGGAAGTCTTCCTGGAGATGGGGGGCTTTGAGGCAGGTTTTGAAGGGAAGTGAGGGAGATGGGTTTGCCCAATGGAATGGACCAGAGGAATGTAGTGTGTATGAGGAATGGCCAGCCTTCTTTCTGTCAGGAAGCTCTCACCTGCTGTCTCTCTCCTATGGAATCTGGGGGCCTCTGTATTCTCATCTGTGAAGTGGGGATGATTGCCCTTCCCTATCTCTCTCAGAGCTTTTGTGAAAATGGAATGTGATAGTGTTTGGAGACATCGTTTAGCACAGGGCCTGGCACATAGTAGGACCTGAATAAACACTTGTTGATTTGACTCTTCAGATATAAGAGATCATTGCTTCCTTCCTCTTCCTCTGTCCCGTTTCTACTTCCCCATTTCCCGGTCCAGGAGTGACGGGAGTAGCTTCATTCCCACAGTGGATGAATGGACTTGGTGGGGTCTCCACCACTGCCTGGAGTGGAGAAATAACCCACAGTAAGCCTACCCCTAACGTCCCTTGGCTTGTGGCTCTCACACAGCTGTCACTGATGAGTCCACTAACTCCTCCAAACTGATCTCAGTAAATGGGAATCAGCATTTCGGAAACCTGGTGTCTGTGGGGAAGGAGGCTGCTCCCTTCTCAGGAGCCCTGGCCAACAGTCCCCGGGCACCTTCCTCCAGTTCTGTGATCCAATCTGGTCTCCCATGATAGAAAACACTCTTCTGCCCAGAGATGCACCCAGAAAGTGCTTGTTCATTTTTTCCCTCTTTCCAATAGAGCTATAATCGTTTGCTGTGAATGCTTTAGGAATGTCTCTTTCTTCTTGGCCTGACTTCTTGTATGGGGCCTCCTTTTGTGATTACAGAAGGTCTGTTCAATAACTGGTTCTCTATCCAAGCTCCATGGTTAGATTTGGTGCCTGAGCTAGAGAGAAGCAGACAGGGACTGGCAGGGACTGGAGAGACTCCAAATGAAAATGAAAGGACATGTTTGCAAATGAATCCTGGCTCCCAGGGGAAGAGGTGGGACCCCCTGGAGGAAAAGCCAGAGGCTTGGGGGTTGAGCAGGGAAGGAAGGGCTCTTTGCCCATCTGCCTGTTAGTATAGCCAAACAAGCATGAAGAAGGCTTTCTGGGGATTGGCATCATGGTGCCTGAGAAAGGGTAATGACTTTGGAGTTAGCCTGAATTTGACCCTTGGCTCTGATCTTTCTCTTGAGAAAACCACTTAACTTATTTATAACTTGGTTCCTCCTGAGAGTGGAAGTGCCTTGAGGGCAGGATCTACCTCTATTTTTGTCCCTGGCATTTAGCACTGATACAGAGTATGTACTTGTTGACTGATTGATCGAGGTAGGCCTCAGTTTCTTTTTCTGTAAAATGGTGGAGGGGGATACTTTGATGCCTAAAGTCTATTCTAGCTCTAATTTTATGACCCAGTGCTACTGGCAGTTTCCTGAAGACTTCAGAGGCCCTGGCACTGTGAGTGTCTGGGTTGTGCTTGAGGGAGAGAGGTGGCTGAGCACCTCTGGAGAACACCATCTTTCCAGTCTTTTTCACTGTGGTTTGCAATGATATCTCTCTAGACTTTTTTAGGTCTTTCTCAGAGCTCTTTGGGAGTCCTTGGTGAGGGAAGTTCCCTCTTCAAAAGGAGCAAGAACAACACAGCTCATGCTTCTGTAGCATGGGGCTTGACATTCCCATTTTATGGATAAACAAATCAAGGCTCAGAGAGATCATAGGTCCCAAGCTGGAAATTCACCTTAAAATCTATTTGCATACAGCCCTTTTGTTTTACAGAGGAGGAAACTGAGGCCGAGGGAGGTTAAGTGGCAAGGTCATATGGACAGTTAATGTCAGAGCCCCTGGTCCTCAAATTACAAGAGCAATGCTTTTAAAGAAACGTGCTCAGTGTGTGACCTTGGGCAAGTCACTTAACCCCAATTGCCCTTCCCCCAAAAAAGCAAAAAAAAAAAAAAAAAAGAAAGAAAGAAAAAGAAAAAGAAAAAAGAACGGTGCTCAGGGTCATTTGGCCCTAATTTGTGGAGCTGAGTCTACAGCCTTTGGAGTCTTAAGGCCAGGGTTCTTTCTCTTACACCATGTTGCCTTTTAAAGGGATGATGGGCATAGGAGAATACCCTTAGCAGAGGCCGGTAGCATTCCTAGGGAAGTTGGGGCATGAAGAATTGTAGAGAAACCTTTCTGTCTCCTTCATGGCATTAACAGCCAGTGGTAGCTGGGGACATGGACAGGATTGGAGTGTGATCAGGGTTTCAGTGTGGGAGATATTTCCTTATTGGCAGGCCTGGGATCTCTGGGGCGGCTATTTCCAAACACTCTCTCCATTTTCCCATTTCCTTTATTAGTTAGAAGAGGCTCTGTCTGCCTGTGGGGCTGGGCTTCATTTTTTCACCCCCCTTGTAAGTTTTCTATCTATTTGATGTTTTTAGAAGTTTAGGACACATGACACATCTTATCTCAAGAAAACATGACCCTCTATTTTATCCCGTCCCGGAAGCTAGGGGGGTGTACCCATTTTCCAGAGAAGGAAACTGAGGCTATGAAAAGAGGATGGGACCGAGTCTGTGCTTGCCAAAGGCTCACCAGGGGCTCTCTCACTCTCTATGGGATCATAGGATTTGGAGCTGGAAGGGACCTCAGTGGTCATCTGGGTCAAATCCCTCATTTTAAGATGAGGAAACTGAGGCCTACAAACAGGCAGTGGTGTTTGAAGCTGGGATTTGAACTCAGGTCACCTGACTCTCCATCCTGTCCTCTGTCTAATGTGCCAGGCAGAAGTCATCTTCTTTGAATGGGTGTGTTTTTCCCATGCACAAAAGCCAGGCACCCAGCAGGGGAGGCCCCAGTCTGCCTTTGGGGGGTCAGCTCTGTCCCAAACGGTTGCTTAGGGAAAGGAGGTCTTTGTCCTTGAAGAGAGGCCATGAAGCTCAGCGCACAGGGCCCTGGCTTTGGAATGAGATGACTTGGGTTTGAATTCTGACTCTGGTACTTATTACCTGTGTGAGCTCAGACTGAGTCACTGAGCCACTCCAGCCTCAGTTTCCTTATTTGTAAAATGAGAATAATAATCTTTATACCACCCCCCTCATGGGCTTGTTCTGAAGAGAGTGCTTTATAAGCCATAAAACTTACTAGAAATGGGAACAGGAAAAAAAGCTGAAGACCTCAGCCTAGGCCTCAGAGTTCTCTGTCTATCTGGAAAACCACACGTGTGTAAGTGAGGTTAATTAATGTCTCTGAGGTCACTCTTCATTTGGGTCTAAAGATCTGCTTAAACAATGAGAAAACAACATTCAGGGATGTGCTGGGAACAGAGATCCTGAGGGAGGGATGGAGAGAGGGACAAAGGCCTCCTTCTGAGACTCTAGAAGTCAGGGGAAGGGCAGAGAGAGAGCGCTGGGCTGGGAGGGCCAGCTCTGCTCTGGGCTGCTGTGGACTGGCCTGCAAGTCCCTCTCCCCTCACTGAGCTTTCAGGAGCTGAGGGCTAAGGTGGCTTCTGCTGGAGACACTGTGGTCTAAGACACAGAACTTCTAGGGACACAGAGGATGAGGTCAATCCCCTCATTTTATAGGTGTGGAAACCGAGGCTCAGAGGGTCACACAGCTTGTTTGAGTTCAGGTCTTCTGGCTTCTTGTTCAGATCTCTATCTATAGACCATGCTTCCTCATCAAGGTCTCCCAGCCCTGACATCCTCTGTTCTAAGGTCCCTCCCAGCCCTGACATCCCCTGACATGTTCTAAGGTCCTCATCCCATCTGGGATTCTGTGGCCACCTTGGGGAGGTGTTTAGCTGTTTGCTGTGCATTTCCTCCGTGCCAGTCTAGCTCCTTGTGCCAAGGTCCCTGGCTCTGGTGCCCATAAGGCATCCATCTCGATTGCTGTGCCTTTGTTTTGGCTTCTGGCCTTCCTGCCCAGTCTTCCTCCCAGGAGCCCCCGTACAAAGACTGTCCCCTGGAGGTGGCCTGGGCACTCAGGGTTAGCTGATAGGGCTCCCCAAGGGCCCCTTTGTCCTCAGAGCATTTGCGGTGAGCAGACCGGCAGACTCTGGGCCAAGGCCAGCTCCAGCCAGGGAGGGTGAAGGGCCAAGGCTGTAGGGTCGCTGAGAGGGGTGGGATGGCCAGAGAGGAGCTGGGCAGGCCTCAAGAGGGAGCTGAGCCCCCATGAAAGAGCCTCCCCCTCCCTTCTTCCCTCCCTCCTCCACACTCTCAGCAGCCTGGGTTTCCTGCGCTTTTATGCTGGTCTATTGTCTCCTAACAGAGCAGAGCCCTGAGTGGGAGCGGAAGTCGCAGCATCCTCATTGAGGGAGGAAACAAAGTGGGCTTTCAGGGGGAAAGAGCAGCCGCAGGCAGGCCTCAGGGGGCCCTGGCTCGGGCCTGGGCCTGGCATGACAGCCTGGCCTGGCAGCACCAGAGAGAGTGTCAGGGGTGAGCTGCCAGTCACACTAGAGACCCACCTGAGAGTGAGCTCAGCTCCAGCCCTGGAGGCAGGGGCGGCCCCTTCCATGGGGATCTCATCTCTCTGGAAAGCAGACACAAGTGGAGGGCTCAGTGGAGAGAGCAAGGGAGCCAACCCTCGACCCAGCCCCTCTCATTTACAACCTGTGTGACTTTAGGCCTCTCTGGGCCTCAGTTTACCTCTCTGGAAAAGTGAAGAGGATGGATGAAAGGTCCCTTCCAAGGCTGAATCTGTGACTATAATCCCAATTCACCTAACCATTTTGGGCCTCAGTTTCCTTCTCTGGAAAAGACAGCTGTAGTAGAGCACATGTTTTTAGCCTTTGTGTGTGTGTAATAGGTCCCTCCAGCAATCAGTCTGGCAAAGCCCACGGGTCTCTTCTCAGAATGAATGTTCTTAAATGCACAAAATAAAACAATTAGGATTACAAAAGAAACCAATTATGTTGCATGCCGTTATGAGCACCCAGACTCCCCCAGTTAAGAACCCTTGGGGTATATCTCTAGTGACCCTGCCAGCTAGGTTGATGAGCCTTTCAAGTCCCTTAATCTCTCTGGCCTCAGTTTCCTTTCCTATAAAGTAAAGGGATTGGGCCTCTGAAGTCCCTTCTTAGTTTAAATGTGTGATCTCAGCCCCTGTGGAAGAATGAGAATGTCATGCTCCTTTGTTTATCTTTCTCTCCCTGTCCCCCACATGGGTGGCCCTTCTATACCCCCACATTGCCTCTTGGGAGCCAGAGCAAGATTGCCCCTGGGGAGATATTCATGAGTGAGTGGTGCCTGACCTTGATGGAGGCTGAGGCCTTGGGGTCCATGGAGTCAGAGGCTAGAGGACCTGGACTGAAATCCCTTCTGTCCTTACTACTACCGGCATGACCTTAGGAAAATCATATAACTCTTCAATTTTCTCATCAATACAATGGGCATTAAGACCCCTCTCGACTCTAAGACTTCCGATTCCCCTTGGAGGACTGTAGACTATCCATCTTAATAGCTGCTACTCAGCCAGAATCTTCTCTCCAATCTGTTGGCTTATAATTAAGACAACCGTCTTGTCTTGGTGGAGGGGCTTGTGTGACTCAGTGAAGCTATGAGCTGTGCCATGCAGAGTGACCCAAGCTGGGAGCTCTGACACAAGGTGATCCACTGGTGAAGGAAATGGCAAACTGCTCTGGCATCTGTGCCAAGAAAACTCTGTGGGGATGTGGAGGACAGACGGGCGTGGGGTGATGTAGTCCACTGAGTCATTAAGAAAGGGGTGCAACTAAACGGCTGGACACCAACCACAAATCTGGAAGGGACTGCAGAAGTCGTCTAGTTCCCTCCCACATCCCACTTAATAGATGAGAAAACTGAGGCCTGGAGAGAGGAAGTACTCTGACTAAAGTCAACCAGGCAACTGGCATTTATTAAGGGCTTACTGTGAGCCAGGCACTGTGCTAAGGTCAGGGGCAGAACCAGGACAAGAACCCAAGACCCCCAGTCCATTGTGTTTTTCAATATCCTGTGCTTCCTCGACAATTTTCAAAAGCTCAGCCCTTGGGACAGGGGGAAGGCATAAATCGCATATAGATGAGTCCAGAAAGAGTCAGCTCACCGAGAAAGCCCCTCAGTGCAGGCCCTTCCTGGGCTGGGGCCTGACGCTAATTCTCTCCCAGGTGTTGGGCTGTGTCACTCTAAGGGTTTCAAGCACTCTCATAGGTGGAGATGGCCAGTGTGGTGTTGGGACAGAGACCCTTGTCTCAATAACAAACTGGTGTTTGAGGCTGTGAGATCCCATCTCTTGTCTCCCATCCATGCTTTCAGGACAGAGCTCTACTTGCACCAGATGGCGGAAAGTCACTCCTTTGGCATGGGCGTGTGGGCCAAGGTAAGCAGAGGCCAGCCAGATGTCTCCTTTCTCCAGGAGAGATAGGGGGTACGGGGAAGGGAGGCTTGGGTGGGAAAGCAAGGGCGGGGGTTACTCTTTCTCTGCTTCCCCTTGGCTTTGGCAGATGGCTTGAGTAGGAAGTCTGGCAGGCTTGGGATCTCATGAAAGTCAATGTTTGTTGTGTCTCCTGTTTTCTGCTTAGAACTGGATGTGTGTGTATGTGTGTGTGTGTGTGTGTGTGTGTGTGTGTGTGTGTGTGTGTGTGTGTGTGTGTGTGTGTATGGTGGGGGGTGGGGATGGAGGATGGAGAAACATACAGCATGATGCTGGGGTTGGGGAGGGACGCTGGATTCCTGCCAGGAGAATAGAAGCTTCTAGAGGGCAAAGATGGTTTCATTTTTGTTCCTGTTATCAGCAGCACCAGGCACAGTGCCCTACTCTTAATAAATACTTGTTGCATTAAACTGAATAGAATTAGAATCAGAAAGTCTGGTGACCTTGGATGTGACCACATGGGAAACACTGATTGGGTGTTTTTCCTTATATAACCTTTCAATTTGCCTTGGTTTAAGCTGCTTTGCTCACCTCTCAAGGTATCAGTTTCTCTGAGATGCAGAAAAAGCCTGTCCCTTCACTCGTGATCAGGTTACCCCAGGAGGAATCAGGGTCCTCCTGAGCCCAGAACCAGGGATTTTGGTGTAAGGGCCCCCTGGGCTCTGTATGATATATATTTAGGATTGGGCCAGAGGAAAGACTGCTGACCCTAGCCAGAAGACCTGAGTTTGAGTCCTGCTGAGGTGTTTACTCCCTGAGTGACTGGACAGGTCATTTAACCTTTGCATTTCTCAGTCTTTCCCTCTGTAAAAGGAAGGGGTTGGACTCTCTGACCTCTGAGGTTCCATCCCGCACCAGAGCTGTGGCTCTCTAAAATGGCACTGATAATACCTACAGCGCCCACATCTCGCAGGTTTATTGTATGAGAGAAGATACCATTTGTAAAACCTGTTGGCAGCCTTAAACTCTTATATATCAGTGCCTTGAAGGAGGGGAGGGAAATGACCTCTAGAGATGGAAGACTGAAATAAATACCAAAGGTCAGAGGCTCCCTTCATGCCAGGGTCATGAGATCATAAAATGTTAGGGCTGGACGGGTATTTGAAGAGTCCAAATACCTTATTTGACAGAGGAGGAAACCAAGGCTCAGAGAGGAAAGACAACTTGTCCAAGGTCACACAGCTCATAAATAGCCATCAGAGCTTGAACTTGGATCTTTTGATGGTAAACCCAGGACTCTTTCCACTACCCTGGGTTGCCTCCAATTAATTGAGGATGGCAATTCTTATTTGGTAGCAGAGAGGTTATTGGTTAGACTAGTCAAGGCAGATTTTATAGAGGGGTGGGATTTCGGCAGGACCTTGAAAGAAGGAGGGTATCATAGGTGGCCTGATTACTCGGACATCTTCAGTCCCCCTGGACTCACTGTAGGTGATGGAAAAACCTGCCTGGAAATTTGTGCAGCCCTTGTCCATGGCCAAGTTCATTTGCTCACTAGAATGTCCTGCATTGGTATCATTTAAATGAGGAACAATCAATTGATTAACATTTATTGAGCACCTACTGCATATGAGGTCCTGTGGGGGACACAGAATCTACAAAGCCTTATTCCTTTCTTCCTCTTCCTCTAAGAATCAGGTCCGTTTTCTCCTCTTCTGTGATGCAACCCAAGGGATTCGCCCTGTGCCCCATGATGCCTCCTTATCTTCCTTCTCAGTTTTCCCAAGAATCCTTTGGTTCTCTCCTTTGTCCTGTCACATTTGACTTTGTATTAGACTTCCCTGTGGACCTGCCCCTTTGCCCAAGAAGAATGTGAAATCCTTGAGGACGGGGCTTCTGTTTGGATTGCCTTCATACCTCTAGAACTGAAATCAGTTTCTTTTTCTTTTTCTTTTTTTGCTTTTTGGCAATGAGGGTTAAGTGACTTGCCCAGGGTCACATAGCTAGTAAGTGTGTGAAGCTGAATTTGAACTCAGGTCCTCCTGACTCAAGGGATGGTGTTCTATCTACTGCTATCCACCTAGCTAACTGCCCCTAAATCAGAGGTTCTTAATCCTCTTTGTGCCATGGACCCCTTTTCTAGCCTGGTGAATGCATAAAATAAAATAATAATAAAATAAAATAAAAAGAATATAGAGGAAACCATTATATTGAAGAAGTTACTAAAAAACAAACAAACAAAAAAGGGTCACTGACCATAGGTTAAGAGCCCCTGATCTAGACAGAGTGACTTGGATATAGTAGATGTTTAGTGGATGCTTATTGGATGTGTAATCATAAATAAGGTACATCTAACAATTAAATATCTATCTATCCATCCATCCATCCATCCATCCATCCATCCATCCATCCATGTGGAGTATATGCCTACTGAGCAGCATAGAGAATAATAGCTCATTTCCCCTACAGGACCTCATGGTTACAAAGTACTTGCCTCAGGGCAGGGGACCTTTCTGGGGAACAGCAAATAGGAACAAATTTCAACAGGAAGAAAACCAAGGCTGAAAGATGGCAGAAGCCTTGGCTGAGGTCACATGACTGGTAAGGGTTGGGATCAGGGTTAGAATCCAGGTCTTCTGACTCCTGAGTCCTGTGTACCTTCCGCTGCAATGTGCTGTGCTTCAGGAGGTCAGCATGGCGTCTGTAGGAGATCAGTGTGGGCTAAAGTGGTCACTTTATGAAGGGGGTACAGCTTTGCACCTCTAAAGAGAGCCTTGCAGACACTGACTACAGGGGCCTATCGTTCAGTAGTTCTGCCTCTTTAGGGATCACTTTCCAGTAGAGGTCAGTGGAGATGACCTCTGAGGTGTCTGGAGCCTTCCTGGCTCTAGGTTATCCTTTGGGAAGCTGTAGTATCTTTAAGACTTTGAGGACATTCTGTTTCCTCATGTATCCTTTTTCTTGCCAGGGGGTTGTGTGGGTTAGGACAGAGCTGCCAGCTGCAGGCCTGACTAGGGACCCTACACGTGCAGCCAGAAATGAGGGATGAGCGCCTGATACAGGCACGCCAGCTACAGATAACACCTCATATTTTATCTTCATTATAGAGCTATTCATCAAACTGAGATGAATTAGCCTCCATGAGCAGAGAGTCCCTAAGGGACTTACTGGGGGGCGGAGCTGGGGGTTTTGGCTGGTCCACCTCATTCCATTAATCGTTCTCAGGATCTGGGCCTGCATGCTTTCTTTTCAACAGTGACCATGGCTACAGGGCTAGGTTTGAAAGCACTCACCAAGGAGGATGCCTTATTTCTCCATGTCCCCTATGCCCACTTTTGTGTGCTGAAGCTGTGATTGGTCCTGAGAGCCCTCTGGGGTCCTAGAGTCTGGTATGGCCTAGAGCAATGTCCCTGGAGGTTTCTGGGTCCACAGAGGAATGGAGCTTTGGGTCCCTCCCAAAGACAGCCTTCCTGACATCCGGGGTGGGGAAGGTAGCAGTTCTGGAAGGAGGCTCCAATAGAAAGCTGGAACTGATTTTACCCCCCTTCCTTCCCTCCAACACCCCACACCTGTGTTGCCTGGTTGAACTAGGCGACCTCTCTTCTCCCTGCTGGCAGGAAGTTTCTATGAAGGATGAGCAACAGGTTCTTGTCTCCAACTCCTTGACAGGCATTTGGGAACCACAGGATAATAATCCACGTAATTACCACTTAGTCATGTGTAGATAAGAGATGTAACAGTACAGGGCCATTTCCTTTACAGTCACAAAGTGTTCACAGTGTTCATCTTTACTGTGAGGTGGCCCATAGTCCACAGTCTGAGATCTTTGGTAAATCAAAATGGACAGACTGGGAAATCAAGAAAGAATTTAAAAATATAGTTATCAATGTGTGGTTTTTTTTATAAAGGTGAAAAGTGGCACTGTATTTTAAGCACATCTTAGAGGCTTCTGGAGTCTAAGGGGAGGGGTCTTAGGGTATGTTAAGGCAAGCTTAGTATCCAGAAGCCAAGACAGGAGATGGTCTGGAGGAATGGAGGCCAAGAGAGATTAAGAGGCTTGTTTAGGGCCACCCAGGTGGTAAGTGTCAGAGGGGATTCGAACCTTGGTTCTCTGACTTCAGTGGGCTATGTGACCTCTGAGATTGAGATCATGTCCTGTGGAATCAGGAGGAGGAACTGGGGATATTTAGCTAGAGAAGAGAAGATATTAAGGGGAGGTAATAGCTCTCTGAAGAGGATCTGAAGGCATGTTATATAGAAGAATATGGAATAGGCTTGCTTTGGGTGGACTGAGAAGATGGAGTTAGCAACAAGGGGCAGGACTGCCCAAAATGCTGATTCCAGCTCAGCTTCACCTTTGAATGAGGGCAGATGATCCATGGTGGGCTGGGCTTCCTTGGGAGGCAGTAGGTTTCCCATACCTGGAATTCTTGAAGGACAGACTGGAAGACCACTTCTCAGGCATGATGAAGAATAGATTTATGTTATAATATGGCAACTCAGATTCAATTCCTCCAAGTTCCTTTTGACTCAGAGATCCTATAATTTTATAATTTTGGGTCTGGAAACCTTGGTCAATGACAGACACCTGAAAGTCTGGCAAAGGCTTTAAATTTCTGAAGGACTGACATGTGGATGAAAGGATGACCTTATTCTGTGTTGGTCCAAAGGGTAGAATTGGGACCAGTGGGTGGAAATTACAAAGAGACAGATTTTGACTTTGACTAAAGCAGAAACCAGGCTGTCCTGGTTGTAGTGAGCTCCCCATTCCTGAGCCATCTCTCAGGAATACTGGAGTTGTGCCTCCTTCCTGAGGGACATGTGGCTTGCTGAAGCCCTAGCTTCTTTCCTGCTCTAAATTTTATCCTTTCTCCATACGTCTTCCTCCTGTCATCCCGGGGCAGGGCCCTATTCCCATCCCCTTCTTTTCCCTTCGTACACCGTGCCTTGGTGGGTCAGGTTCCCTTTGTGAGCAGCCACAATCCTGCCTTTTTAAAAGCACCAAAGCTCAAGCTTCCAACCTCAAGATAGGATTGTTGTGCTTTACTTAACCCGTTCCGACACGTGGACTCATTTGTATCATCCAGGGGGTTATTATTTACCATTCCTGTTGTTTTTGAAAAGAGAAAGAATGAAGGTTTTGCTATTTGGCTGGGGGCAAGTGTCTGACTTCTTCATCTGTAAAGCAGGCATGACAGTACCTCTGGTGCTCACCTTGTGGGGCTGGGAGGCTCAAATGAAATCAAATCCAGTTTTCTACTCACAGAATGAATAAAGATTAGACTCATTTTATTTGGCCTCAGAGGGTTGAAGTAGGAACAAGTGACTAGAAGTGTCAGAAAGGCAAATTGAGGCATGAATAAGGTCAGGAGGTAGGTCCTGTCTTCCTCGGAGACTCCAGCATGCCGTGAGTAAGAGTCTGAAGCCCAGAAAGGGCAGCTGATGTCCCCAAGGTCACCCAGCTGCTCAGGGGGGCAGAACTTGGATCAGAAGTCAGTGTCTCAGCGTCCTTTCCATGACGCCAGCATGTGACAGCACGTTGATCCAAGTCTAGATTGTTCTGTGCAGAGTCTGCATACAATCAGAATTCCCAGGAAGGGGAATTCAGTGTAGGTGGGATTGGTCAGGTGAGGAGCCCTTGAGACTGACCATTGAGGGTGTGTCAGATTTGCATGGGAAGAGAGGAGAGTACCCAAGTATTTCCTGGTTATTATAACATTTCTATTGGGCTTTGAGGCTTTCTAAGCATTTTACATGTTCCTTCATCTGATTCTAACAGCAACACTGGAATGTAGATGCTTTTGTTCCCATTTTTCAGATTGGGAAACTGAGGCAGGCAGCGGCAAAGTGACAAAGATTAGAGAGCTAGTCAGTGCCTGAGATCAGATTTGACTCTAGGCCCAGGACACTATCCACTATGCCATTTCACTGCCTGGAGTCAGGAAGATCTAGGTTAAAATCCACACTTCCTAGCTGTGTGGCCCTGGGCCAGTCACTTAACCTCTGTCTGCCTCCATTTTTCTCACCTGTAAAACAGGTGTAATAATAGTACCAGCCTTCCAGGGTTGCAGTGAGGCTAACGCTGAGATATTTTTAGAACGCTTTGGGAATCTTGAAGCATTATAGAAACGCTAGCTAGGGCTTCCTGGGGTGGGGTGGTGCATGTTGCTGCTGACCCACATCCCGCCTCATTGACTGAGTCTCATAGCCCAAGAGGACCAGATCCTTCAGGATTCCCAGAGTGCAGTCCCTGCTGGTGAGGAGTCCCCTGAGGGGCACAACAAGGGACTGATGCCATCCCAATCAACAGGGGATCTCTAATCCAGGGATTAGTGGCTCCTTGGAGTGTAGCCAATTTGGAGACACATTGCAAACCTGGTGGGGGCCTTGTATCCTTGGGGAACCCTGATCCCAGGCTCATTGCCAGGCCTTCTTGAACTAGGGAGAGAGACAGCCAGGGGTAGGCGGCCCAGAGAGCCTGGTCCTAGGACCTCACCCACCTGGGCTCTACCTGGAAAAGAGCCGGCAAGGCCTGGTTCCTAGGTTAGGCCCATATCCTCCTCTGGGCTGGCCTGTCTGGTGTTATTTATTTCTTTTAATACTGACATTAGGGCCTTGCTGCCTGTAATATATCAGATTTTTAAATGGAAGTTATTTCCAAGCTGCTGAGGCCCCGGCAGCCGTTTGAAATCACAAAACCTTCGTATTATTCTTTTCTCGTCAATAATTTATTTTTCTAAAACCAACACTGATTGAGGGGGGCAAGGGATGGGGTGAGAGTAACCCAAAGAACTCCCCTCCTGCCTGACCACATTTTGCTTCTGGCTGTTGTATTTCAGCTTTTAGCCTCAAGCAAATTTATTTTTTCATGATCAGTTATCAAGTCTGGAGCAATGGGCTAGGCCTCCCCACCCAAGGGCTGAGTGAGCAAAGGGGAGGGGGATGGGAGGAGTGGGGTGAGATGCCCAGAGGCTCCTGGTGCAGTCATATGGCATGGAGTGGGCTCAGTAAGAGAGAAAACTGGGCAGCTCTGAGGGGTGATGGGACTGCCAGGGAAGAGGGAAATCTGGAGAGTGTGGGCCCCTTGGTGGTAGGGGAAGGATGCTGAATTTAGAGTCGGGAGGCTTTGGCTCAAGCTGCTTAATTAAAGCCTCTGTAGCCTCAGTTTCCTGGGGGTAATGCATTACAGTGTGGGACAGCCATGGAGTTGGAAGGCCCAGGTTCTGATCTTGACTTTGCGGCTGGCTTTGCTGTCCTGTGTGACTTGGAAGCAATCCCTTAACTTTTTCCTGGACTCATTTTCCCTATCTGTAATAAAAAGGAGGGGTTTGGAGATAAATCTGAACTAGGAACAAGGGGTGGAAGAGAGACAAATGAAGGTGCCTGAGCTGGATTCCCATGTGGACCAGGAGCCTCCAGAGGAAAGGAGAGAGGGATGGAGTTTCCCATGACTGGAGGTCTTCAAGCAGGGAGAAGGGAGAGATGACTCTTGGTTGGGTCTGGGCCTCAAGACTCCCTCCAGCTCAGAGATGTCTGTGCTTATGGGACCAGGTGACCTCCAAGGGCTCTTTCAGCTTGAAATTCTCTGCTCCTCTGAGTCTACATTGAAATCTCTCCTGCCCAGACCCTTTGGGAAGGAGACAAGGAAA